>CM062804.1:1604415064-1604917805 GCA_031772625.1 Pinus tabuliformis
GATTTCTTTGGAAAATTCCTTTAGTGATTTCTTTGGAAATCATATCGGAAGTTGTAGTCCTCAGAAAGATATTTCCAACGAGGCATCATACGCGTCAAATGGAGATAATATGACCAAGTTACGACCTTGGGAAGTTGGCTACCCAACTAAGCCCAACGAGGCTCATAAACTCTTGGTGTTACATCTCCTCGGGTTAGGTTTTTGGTTGTTTAGAGTTTTCTCTTATTGTTCAATAATAAAGATTCCCTTGAGCCTCATTGTAACTAAGTTCATAGGCATGTAACTGTTACATCTCTTCTCAGAGATAAGCTACATCATCCGAGCTAGTCTCATTTTCATTCTGTTTGTAAGCATACTTCAATATTTTTCTCTTAATGAAAGAAAGTGTTATTTCTGTTGCATCTCTGTATTTATGGTTATATCTATAATTTTTTGCGTTCTTGTTTAAATTCAGATCATTGATACACTAACTATGATTTAAAAATTAATTAACTACCAACAAAAGGAAGGACTGCCTTATGGATCCATAGCTTGAAGGAAGCTTGGTTGCTTGTGTACCTTAAAAACCATAACCTAGCTGAATTAAATCGATGAGCCATGAACTAAAGGACAATTGAATTTCCTAGCAGGGGTATGGTGAGATAAGGTTGGGGGAGTAGCATGTTTCATGGTGTGGACAAGTCATACATGACCATATTGAAGTTCCTAACACTCCGGCTGACCAACTCACCCACCTGCGTTGACAAAAGTTATGAGATGGGATTGGCTACTGTGGTAAAAAAGACTAATCCTATACCCATCTCCCTTGTGGATTGTGGTTGGAGGATGGTGACCCTCACACTCGAAGATGGAGGAAGTGGCATAGATGATCGAACCTTTTCCTGACATAATACAATGATGCCATGAAAGAGTGGAGAAGTGGAGGATGACACCCCTCACCCTCGAAGATGGAGGGTGGCACAACTGACCAAACCAACACGTTATAGATGGTAAGAGATGTGAATGGACAAGGGGCACTCTCTTGGTTACACGAACATACATAAGGAAGGAAGAACAAAAGAAAAAGAAAGAAAAATTAGAAATATGTAGCAAAACTTATAGCAGAGAAGGACACAACAATGGGAGCAGATAATCCCTTGGATGTAGGTTACAGAGAAGGATACAAAAATGGGAGTAGATAATCCCTTGGATGTAGGTTACAGAGTGCTAGAAGCTAGGTGTTGAGCTCAAGGAGTAGTTCAAGAGCTTGTGACTGAGCCTATACTTAGAGATTTGGGTGTCATTCCCTATATTGATGTGCTAAGGGCACAAGGTTGTGTTTTTATGCTTGAATGGTCACTGGGAGGCTCGAATTCTTCTCTTCTATTGTGATTTCATCTCTGATACCATGTAGGAACTCCTTGTAGATTGAAATTGCAGATTGTAATATGCTAAAACAATTGACTTGAATATACTCTACTCATCAACGGAAACAATAAATGATCGATGAAATCATGAAGCATGTAAGAGAAATAATTCAATCAACACATTACACAATGATTTCTTGGGTAAAGCAAAAACTAAAAACCCGTGATATCTATATATTGCATTAATCAGAAAATAGGACAAGATTACAATATTTTTCTCAAGCCCAAGCAACCTCTGCACTATCTCTATCTGTCTCACAACTTCCTAGGTAAGTCTTGGATGAATACAATATTATTTTCTCAACCTGCACAAATATTTTCTATCCTCTACCCGACAGACTGCCTTTGGCCAATACTTAGCCAAATTCATAGCCTTCCAAGCTCCTACTTCCTTGCTCCCGCAAGCTCCACGCACAAACTTGTGCTTCCTATTGCTTGGTCTCACCAACTCGTGCTCACCAAAACAATGATTAAACTTGTTCCTTCATTCCTCCTTTTAAAGGCAGTTCGAATGGTTAAAATTAGTGAGTGTTCTAATTAAGGAATGATTTATTTTATGCCTTCTTCTGACTGCATGCACCATTTATTTAATTTAGATGATTTTACAACTGATAGTACATTGTCCTTGAACTCCAATCTCAACTAGGTATTTCTTTGATCTAACATGCATGAGTTAATTATGAGTGAATATTCAGTTTACTAGTTGATCACTATAGGCAACACCACACTGCACTTCAGGAAGCACCCCACCATTGCAAGTTACACCCCACTACTACAGGTTGCACCCCACTACTGGAACTCCCACTAATTCCTCCATCAATTGGAACTACTTTAACTGACTTTAGCTCAGTTAGACTGAATTAAATAATTTCAACTCAAAATAAACTCCACTAGTGCTCCTAATTGTAGGAGACACTTTACATGACTTTAGTTAGACCCTCAACTCAAATTAACTGAGCCAACTAAGTCAAATTAACTTAGTTAACTATTACAAGTTGTCATGAGATGTGGAATTACAATTTAATTCAAAGAAAAATTACAGTAGGATTTTTTTTTTCTTCATGCTATTTTTAACATTTCTTGCTGCTATTTTCAATGCTCTCTCTCTCAACAAGAATGAGATTCAAATCTATCCCAATACAGTACCTTTGGAATTTCCTACTTGAACCTCTTGTCATTGTTGTTATTGCTACCGCAACATACGCAACCAAAAAGCATTCAAACAAAATAAAATGAATCAACTGTGTTTATAACTGTCTATTCGGAAAAGCTATGTTGTTGTTGACTCTACTACCAAGCCTCCTTCTTTGCTGTCAACACTGCTCTACACTTATCAGTATCTGACTGACACAGGTCCTCTTGCTACTGAATATTGTGGGCCCCTATAGTAAGGTAATCATCCATGAGACAAAAAACACCTTAATGGATCCTTCCCAAATTCTGAAACTCTTGGACTAAGGTTTCATATTGCCCCACCTCACACCTTGAGGTATGGCTGCATGTGCTCCCTCTGTCCACTTGGCTCGAAATTTCCCCTTACTAGAGGTCTCTACTTGAGTGGATGTATCCACTCGACCTGATCTCTACTTCTCCAATTGTGGTTGCTCCACAACTTGCTAAGGCTTCTTCTGAGGTTGCATGTTGAGAGGTAATTCAAGCTCTCCCAACCACCAAGTCTCTAACCTTTTCCTTTCTCCTCAAGGCTTTGCATGCATGATCTAAATCTGATCTACTCATATTGTTATTGCTACTTCTCTGTTGCTTCTTCCACATAGCTGATGCAACTACTGCAATAATGAGTCTGATCTCCCTAGATCTTGAAGTACCAACTTCCATAGGGCATGTCCCGCTAAAACTAGACTCCCTCTGAGTCTTGATCTCCCCATGGTAAATCTCTCTTCTCCCTAATCTACCAATGTCAATGATTACAACTCATTTTTGTCAAGCTAAACATTGGTTCATTGATCTACCCACTAGCAACCTTCTTGCTCCATTAAGAAGTCTGCACATAGGGTCTTCTGGATCTACCCTGAACTAGAGCTCCATCAATCTGCAAGAGCAATTTTGAATTATTCTCTTCTATTGTGATTTCAACTCTCATACCATGTAGAAATTCCTTGTATATTGAAACTTCATATTGTAATATGCTAAAACAATTGACTTGAATCTACTCTACTCATCATCGGAAACAATAAACGATCGATGAAATCACGACACATATAAGAGAAAGAATTCAATGAACACATTATACAATGATTTCCTAGGGAAAGCCATAGCTGAAAACCCCTGCTATCTATTTATTGCATTAATTAGAAAATATGATAAGATTACAATGCTTTGCTCAAGATCGAGCAACTATGCACTATCTCTGTCTGTCTCACAACTTCCTAAGCAAGTCTTGGATGAATACGATATGTTCTGATCAACCTTGAGCTCAACATCCACAAGTATTTTCTATCCACTATTTGACTAACTGCCTTTGGCAAATACTTATCCAAATTCCTAGCCTTCCAAGATCCTACTTACTTTCTCTCACAAGCTACACGCAAAAAATTGTGCTTCATATGGCTTGGTCTCACCAACTCATGCTCACCAAAACAATGATTAAAATCATGCCTTCATTCCCCCCTTTAAGGGTAGTTTGAATGGTTCAAATTAGTGAGTTTTGTAATTAAGGAATGATTTATTTTAGGCCTTCTTCTGATTGCATGCACCATCTATTTAATTTAGATGATTTTACAACTGATAGTACATTTTCCCTGAACTCCAATCTCAACTAGGTCTTTCTTTGATCTGACATGCATGAGTTAATATGAGTGAATATTCAGTTTATTGGTTGATCGTTATAGGAAGAACCACACTGTACTTCAGTTAGCACCCCACTATTGTAGGTTACATCCCACTACTGCAGGATGCACTCCACTACCAGACCTCCCACTAATGCCTCCATCAGTTGGAACTAGCTTAACTGACTTTAACTCGGTTAGAATAAATTACATAATTACAATTCAAAGTAAACTCAACTAGTGCTCTTAATTATAGGAGACACTATACATGACTCTTGTTAGACCCTCAACTTGAGTTAACTGATCCAATTAATTCAAATTAACTTAGTTAACTATTACAAGTTGTCATGAGATGTGGAATTACAATTTAATTCCCAATTTAATTCAAGGACAAATTAAATTAGGTTTTTTTTTCTTGATGCTATTTTTAACATTTCTTGTTTCTATTTTCAATGCTCCCTCTCAACAATAAAGGGATTCACATCTACTCTAATCTAGTGCCTTTGGAATTTCATGCATGCAACTCTTTTCATTGTTGTTGTTGCTACTGCAGAATTTGCAACCAAAAAGCATCTAAACAAAATAAATTGAATCAAATGTGTATGCAACTATCTACTAGGAAAAAAATTGTTGTTGTTGACTCTGCTATTGAGCCTCCTGCTCTGCTGTCAAAACTACTCTACACTTCTCTGTATATGACTGACACTGATCCTCCTGTTACTGAATATTGTGTGGCCTCATAGCAAGGTAATGATCCATGAGACAAAAAACACCTTAATGGATCCTGCCCAATTTCTGAAACTCTTGGATTAAGGTTTCGTATCAGCCCACCTCACACCTGGAGGTATGGCTGCATGTGCTCCCTCTACCCACTTGGTTTAAAATTTCCCCTTACTGGAGGTCTCTGCTCGAGTGGATGTCTCGACTCGGCTTCCTCTTTCCTTCTCCAATTGTGGTTGCTCCACAACTTGCTAAGGCTGCTTCTGAGGCTGCATGTTGAGAGGTAATTCATGCTCCCTCTCAAAAACCAAGTCTCTAACCTTTTCCTTGCTCCTTAATGATTTGCATGCATGAGCTAAATCTGATCTACTCATATTACTACTACTGCTACTCTATTGTTTTTTTCGCACTACTACTACAACTACTCCAATAATGAGTTTGATCTCCCCAGATCTTGAAGTACTTATTTCCATGGGAATGCTCCATCTGAAACTATACTCCCTTTGACTCTCGATCTCCCTATGGGAAATCTCTGTACACCTCAATCTGCCAATGTCAATGATCACAAGTCCTTTTTGTGTCACTAAAAGTTGGCTCATTGATTTTCCCACTAGAAACCTTCTTGCTCCATTAAGAAGTTTGCACATAGGGTCTTCTAGATCTGCCCTAAACTAGAACTCCATCAATCCACATGGACAAATTCAAATTCTTCTCTTATGCTCCAATACCATGTAGAAATTCCTTGTAGATTGAAACTTCAGATTGTAATATGCTAAAACAATTAACTTGAATCTACTCTACTCATCAGCTGAAATAATAAACAATCGATGAAATCATGAAGCATATGAGAGAAATAATTTAATCAACACATTACACAATGATTTCCTGGGGAAGGCCACAACTAAAAACCCCTGCTATCTGTATATTTCATTAATCAGAAAATATGAGAAGATTGCAATGATTTACTCAAGCATGAGCAACCTCCGTACTATCTCTATCTATCTCATAACTTCCTAGGCAAGTCTTGGATGAATATAATATGTTATGCTCAACCTGCAAAAGTATTTTCTATCCTCTGCCTGCCTGACTGCCTTTAGCCAATACTTAGCCAAATTCCTAGCCTTCCAAGCTCCTACTTCCTTTCTCTCACAAGACCCATGCACAAACTTGTGCTTCCTATTGCTTGGTCTCACCAACTCATGCTCACAAAAACAATGATTAAACTTGTGCCTTTATTCTTCCTTTTAAAGGCAACTCAAATGGTTAAAATTAGTAAGTTTTCTAACTAAGGAATGATTTATTTTAGGCCTTCTTCTGACTGCATGCACCATCTATTTAATTTAGATGATTTCACAACGAATAGTACATTATCCCTGAACTTCAATATCAATTGGGTCTTTCTTTGATCTGACACGCATGAGTTAATTATGAGTGAATCTTTAGTTTACTGGTTGATCTGTAGAAATTTCTCTATAGATCAACTAGCTCTGATACCATATAGAAATTATGCAAATTCTCTACAAATCTACCTCTGAGAACTCTGTAGAAAATCAGACTGTAGATTAACCCGATAATGCAATATACCAAAGCAAAATACTATAATCTCCTTCTACGATCAATTTGTGGAAGCTTAAAGATTGAGATGAATCAGAGCTGAACACATATAACCAAAAGAAGAAGAAAAGAAGAATCAATGCACATGAAACACAGAAAATACTCAGGGGAAAGCCTCAGCTAGAAACCCCACTATCTGTATTATCATACAAGGTGGAAATACATCAGAATTATACAAAGCCTTAGCTCTCACAGCTAGCCAACTCTTAGTACAATCATCCTGGATGCTCGCAGGAAGTCAAAGCTTCTCACAGGCCTTCTCCTCTACCATCCAAGATCCTATTTCCTTGCGCAGTTTATCCTAGGTGATCCTCCTGTTACCAAGTGGAAAACTCTCAACTGATCTCTCACACTAATCTCACACCCTGTTAGAACTGCGCAATCCTCAAGGAACCTTACCTTGACTGCATGCGTGATTTTCCTTTATAGGAAAACACATGCAACTGATAGTACACTGTCCTTGACATTTAACTCAACTGGGCCTTTCTTAGAATAGACATGCATGAGTTTCTGATGACGGAATATTTAGTTATCTGGAGTACACTAGTTGAGTGCATGCATGTATCAACTGACTGATAACTCACAATTAGTTCCTCAAACAGTTTGGAACTAATTTAACTGGACTTAACTCAATAAAATGAGCTAACTAATTACAACTCAAATATAACTCAATCTTATCTCCTTAATTAAGGGATAATCTCCTTACTTTAAGGGATAACTGTTACATGACTACTGAAAGACTTCTAAGTTGAATTTCTCCAACTAATTAATCCATAATTAATTAATTAATTATTTTCAAGTAGTTGGTGAGACTAAATTTGAATTTTAATTCAAGGACAAATTAAAATTGGAATTTCTGGATTCTATTTTTATCATTTCTTGTTGCTATTTTCAACAATCCCTCTCAATAAGAAAGGAATTCAACTCGATCCCAATCCTGAACCTTTGGAATGTTCTACATGCAACACTTCTCTCTAGTATTGTTGCTCCAACAACTCTAGAAACAAAAAAAAAACATCCAACCTGAATCAGTATGATGCATCTGTCATCAAAGTCTCTGACTGCTATTGCCTCTGTCAACTAAAAACTTTGCGCTTTGGCTGACTCTGCCTTTCTGCACTATTGTCAATCCTTCTCTACACTCTTCATTATCTGACTGCTCTAGCCTCTGTCACTTTGATCTCTGACTGCATCAATCCCACTGATTCCTCCCACTACTATGTACTTTCAGCTCCCATAGCAAGGTATGAGCCATGAGATAAAACCTCTCAATGGACCCTGCCCAATTTCAGCCTTCATGGGACTATCACTTCACATCACCCCACCTCACACCTGGAGGTATGGCTGCATGTGATCCCTCTGCCCACTTCTCCAATTGTGGCTCCTCCACAATTGTCTGAGACTTCTTATGGATTTCATGTTGAGAGGTAATTTGCTCTCCCTCTCAACCACCAAGTCTCTAACATTTTCCTGGCTCCTCAAGGCTTTGCATGCATGTTGAACCTCAAGAGCATACAAGTTCTTAACTCATGAACCGATCTGTTTCACCTGTCTCATGGTGATGTGTCTAAGGAACACCTTTCCTTTATTGAAGACAACATCGTAGCCTTTGTCCTCCAAAATCGCGACTGATACCAAGTTCTTCTTCAGTCCAAGCACATACTTCACATCTATCAAGGTGATAGAAACTCCATGCTCCCTCTGAAAAGCAACCGTGCCCACTCCTGAAACACTATACCTTTCGTCATCACCCATCTCTATGTGCATCTTGAGGTCTTTCTCCTCCAAGTTACTGAATAAAATTTTATCGCCGATCATGTGGAATGAGGCTCCACTGTCAAGATACCAACCACAACCCATCATCGATGACCCCATGCATGCGATGAGGGTAAAGTCCATTTCGAACTAAGAGGCTAATGCCTCACCTTTCGATCCATCCAAGGATCCCTTCTTGGACTTCTTCGATGGGCAATTAGTCACATAATGTCCCATCTCGTGACAATTAAAGCATCTCACTTTAGACTTGTCACCCTTCTTCCCTCCATGAGAAGAATTTGATTCATAATGGGGTGCCTTCCCCTTCCCTTTCCTTGACTTACTTGCTAAGGCCATATTTTTTTCATCATCATCCTTGGATGAAGAACCATCTCGTGTGCTCCTCCTGATCTCCTCTTGCATGAGATCCGACCATAGTCGTTCCCAATTCAGTGGTTTCTCCCTTCCATTCACAAAGTACTAGTAGCTATTCCAGCTCTTTGGAATGCCAAGGAGAGCGAGGCTCACCATATCATCATTGGAAGTAGTTATTCCCACACTTCCAAGCTCATCTCTACAGGTGGTGAGCTTGCTCAGATATGTGGAAATAGTATCGTCATTCTCCATCTTGATTCTTCGAAGCTTATCCTTAAGCACCAATTTCCTCTGGTCGCTACTGTTCTGGTAGAGATCCTTCAATGTCTTCCACATTGAATATGGAGTATCATTCCCATGGAGACTCGAGACAATATGGTCTCGAACTCCCTCAAGGATGATCCGTCTCGCCCTTGCCACACACTTCTTCCACTCAGCCAACTCTTGTGCATTAGTTGAACCTGGCTTTGGGATTTATTGATCAATGAAATCCTTCAAGCCATTGTCTTCTAATACAGACTCCATGTGATCTTTCCATGCTATGTAATTTGAGCTGTCTTCCAAGGCATACTCGAGTCTCAAGCCATAGAATGCCATTGGCCAACCTTGAAGTATGATAAGAATTAGATTTGCAGCTGCAACCCCGAAATTCAAACTTCAAATTATATTCTTCGTATACTGTTCATAGCTCCGATAAACTTGGCTCTGATACCATCTAGAAATTTTTCTATAGATCATCTAGGTCTGATACCATATAGAAATTCTGCAAATTCTCTACAAATCTACCTCTGAGATCTCTGTAGAAAATCTGGTTGTAGATTAACCCGATAATGTAATATACCAAAGAAAAATACTATAATCTACTTCTACTATCAATTTGCGGAAGCTTAAAGATTGAGATGAATCAGAGTTGAACACATATAACTAGAAGAAGAAGAATCAATGCACATGAAACACATAAAATACTCAGGGGAAAGCCTCAACTAAAAACCCCACTATCTGTATTATCATACAAGGTGGAAATACATCAGAATTATACAAAGCCTTACCCCTCACAGCTAGCCAGCTCTTAGTACAAACCTCCTTGATGCTCATAGGCAATAAAAGCTTCTCACAAGCCTTCTCCTCTGCCCTCCAAGCTCCTATTTCCTTGCGCAGTTTCTCCTGAGTGATCCTCTTGTTACCAAGTGGAAAACTCTCAACCAATTGGAACACTGATCTCTCACATTGATCTCACACCCTGTCAGAATTGCGCAATCCTCAAGGAACCTTACCTTGACTGCATGCATGATTTTCCTTTATAGGAAAACACTTGCAACTGATAGTACATTGTCCTTGACATTTAGCTTAACTGGGTCTTTCTCAGATAAGACATGCACGAGTTTCTAATGAGGGAATCTTTAGTTATTTGGAGTACACTGGTTGAGTGCATGCATGCATCAACTGACTGATAACTCACAATTAGTTCCTAAAACAATTTGGAAATAATTTAACTGGACTTAACTCAGTAAACTGAGCTAACTAATTACAACTCAAATATAACTCAATCTTATCTCCTTAATTAAGGGATAATCTCCTTAATTTAAGGGATAACTGTTGCAAGACTACAGAAATACTTCTAACTTGAATTTCTCCAACTAATTATCCATAATGAGTTAATTAATTATTTTCAAGCAGCTGGTGAGACTAAATTCAAATTTTAATTCAAGGACAAATTAAAATTGGAATTTCTGTATTCTATTTTTATCATTTCTTGTTGCTATTTTCAACATGATCACTAGAGTCAACACCACACTACACTTCACAAAGCACCCCACTATTGCAAGTTACACCCCACTACTACAGGTTTCACCCCACTACTGGACCTCACACTAATTCCTCCATTAGTTAGGACTAGTCTAACTGACTTTAACTCAGTTAGACTGAATTAAATAATTACAACTCAAAATAAACTCAACTAGTGCTCCTAATTGTAGGAGACACTCTACATGACTCTAGTTAGACCCTCAACTTGAATTAGCTGAGCCAACTAAGTCAAATTAACTTAGTTAACTATTACAAGTTGTCATGAGATGTGGAATTATAATTTAATTCCCAATTTAATTCAAGGACAAATTAAATTAGGATTTTTTTTCTTGATGTTATTTTTAACATTTCTTGTTGCTATCTTCAACACTAACTAGGCATAACCATGACAGTAATTTCGTCAAACACATTGAGGACATCTAATATACATATCATGAATGCATATTTAAACATAGAGGCCTGATACTTATATGAGAATCGTCAAGAAGGTATAATGCACCCCATAATAGCTATAATAACATATGTTAGCTCATGCATTCAATAGCCATTCATTAACAAAGAAAAACACATCAAGAGGCATAGCCAATATACATCATATAACTAGTCTATAACCAGCAAATGAACAACATATATGCCATGATAAAATAACCATCAAAGCCACATAATATCAAGTAAAATTACTAAAGGAAATATAAGAGGAAAATAGCTCTTATTAACATATGCAAAATCCAACCAAGTCAGGGACTTCCACGTACCACCCAACCATAGATTAGACATCACTAACGCCAACCATATCAGTCTCTAACCAAGTTGTCTAGGGCTCTAGAGTGTTTTTCCCAACCATGACTCCAAGAATTAATAACTCAACCCACATCCTTCTAGGGCTCTGGAGTGCTAGTCCAACTAAGGCTCCAGGACTAGTAACTCAACCCAAGTTGTTCCAGGGCTCCAGACTGTTTGTTCCAACCGACGACTCCAACAACTAGTAACTCAACTCACATCCATAAGGAACCTAAGCACCAATCATAAACAACAAGTGGAAAACCCACAACACTATGGATATCCAAGAAATGACAATGCCAGGCAAAACCATTGTCAATCCAAGAAATCCTCCATTCCAATGATAGGTCATACAAAAATAACCGCATGCACATGGCATGCATTCCAAAACTAGCACGTAAATCATACATGCAACTCAATATCGACAAGGCAATCTAGCTGTAGTTGTTTATCTCACTGCCGCTTATGCTTTCCTTCTTTTCCTTTGCCTTTTTTCTCCAAATCCAATGAAAACTAGAGTGCTCCAAACATGCTCCAACAATTCTCCAATAATTCTCTAAGTGTGCAAGAGTATGAGAGAGAGAAAATAGAAGAGGGCTCCAAGCTAAAACTAACAAAAGGTTAAACGAACAAAATATAACTAGCCAAAAGCTGTGAATTGATCCTCAAAAGCATTTTTATCATTGAGGCCACTATTTTATTCATTTCCTCAATTTTGCTTTAATTTTTCTCAAATTCAATTATGTGACCTTTCACCTTCCTTTTCTCCTATTTTCCATTATTTTCATAAATATATGCCAATTAATGCCACTTTTCCTTTTCCAATTTCCATAGCCATTTATTAATCACCAGTGATACCCATCACTATGTTTTTCCCAACATTCAGCTTGGAATATGTGTCTTGTGACCTTAGTTATTATTTTTATATATTTACATAGGAAATCAACCAAGGGCTGTTACACAACTCTTTCTGAAAATTTCTTATAGATATGAATTCTACCTTCTTTCATTCTTATACATGGCTATCTAGTTGTCTTTCCCTTGAATGATCTTACTTCTATCCTTAGAAAGACTTCAATTATGCCTTTCAAATTGCAACATGATAATCAACATGCCTTCATCCTTCCAAATGGAATTTACTCAGTCATTTCATAATGATTCTTCCAAGAATGTTTCCTAAATGATGGTTCTCATTGAAGGATCTTGGTGATCCCTTTTGCAAAATGACTAATTCTAACATTTAGAGAATACTTGAATGAACAATTATATGCAAGATGATCAAAATATTCTCATTCATGTCATCTAGATGGCTATTTTGAAAGAAACTTAATCATGTAGATTTTAATTCTTCTACTATCATATGCTTTCTTCTATGATGCCATGCTTCATAACAACAAAGATTCATTTAGAACATGCAACGATGCATGCTTACTCTTTTAATCATTAATGAACTTGTTAGCACCAATTTATTAAGGGTCCTTACAATTCCCTCTTGCCTTCATGCTCATCATTTTCAAGTAATCAACAAGCATGAGCATTGCGATCCTTCTTATCATACTTCCTTTATGTACCTGCATTTTTTACCAACAAGTACAACCAAGCAAAATATAAAAAGATAGGAGCATGATGCCAATATTTTCAATCTACAATTCAATGGATTTTCAGAGGTGCACCTCTAAGGTTTTAGTTACAGACCCTTGTTAAGGATTTTACTTTTAGCGGAAGCATTAGTCCTAGGGTTTCAACTTTCAAGTCCAAGGATTTATTCACTTAAACCCTTGTTAGGGTTTTACCATATATCCTAGATTATCCTGCAAGATTTTTATATGTAAACATTATATGTTATATTTTGATTGTTAGGGTTTCTATAGAGGGAACAACCAAAATAGGATTAGGGTTGTTTTTCCACCTTTTTTGGGATTTTCTAATCCAAATCCCATCTAGTGTTTATGAGCCCTATATGAGAAAATGCTTCAAAAATGTAAGATTTATAAACCCTTTATTTTTATCATACAAAATATGCTTGCAGAAACCCTAAAGACTATTCATACCCTTAACTTACAACCTAAAACAAAGTGTACATACCTCATGCATTATTCTTCACAAGGATACTATGACTCACTCTTCCAAAAAAGGATTGTATCATTATTTTAATATCAAATCTTTCTTTCAAGGCTCCAGGCCGGATTTACGTTGTTACTTATATATACTATCACCAAAAAATTGTTGTAGATGTCAACAATGTCTCATAGTCATCCCCAACCTTATCATCAAGGTATATTTCTCTCCAATACTTCAAGCCAATGATATCATGTCATACTGTATATAATACGATGTGGTATAGTTTGATTCCATTTAGAACTATAGCCAATGTCTCATTTTAAGTCTTTCAATATATACACACAAGAACAATGATATGATCTGATCATAGAGAGAATATGATGCCAAAGAGATGATGCCACAAAGATCGAGTTAGTGCACAAGAAATATAGAGTCATATGATGCTACATAGTCAATATAGTTATGCCATAGTGCGTTCCCCAAGTTATTAATGACCAAGATCCTTTTCCTTCATGGAATCACGGTAATTCACGAGGTATACAAAGACAAGTATTGTGATTTTTAAATGTAGTTAAGAAAAATTCTATAATGTTATGCGAGCCACCATAAACACGAGGCAACCCACTGTGGTCACAACAACAAATTTTGTAATGTGAACTTTAGATGCAAAGAACAATCTTCAGACAAGCCATATAAAATTTAGAAATGTAACCATTTGTGATTTAAGCAAGTGAATCGATCCAGGAGTGAGCCCCTGTAATCAAGTGATCCTCCTTGGTGATATATCTATATATATATATATATATATATATAGATATATATCATGGTTACAACAAAACTATATATATATATATATATATATATATATATATATATATATATATATATATATATATATATATATATATATATATATATATATCTATATATATATAGATATATATCATGGTTACAACAAAACTAATCATTTCTAGAATTGTGAAGTTCATGGCCCAGAGAGACAACATATATGTGACAAGCAAATGTGAACAATCCTTTGTTGCAACAAATCTTTATCACCATCCATAGTGAGTCCATTGATATGGTGTGATTTTATTACAAACATCTTTATGTAGGAGTGATACTTTTTGTAAGAGTGAGATTGTACAATTATGCTTTTATATGATGATTATAATACATAAAGTTAATATGAGCTAAAGATGATAACTGAATCACAATAGGCTCAGATCCTTACAAGTCTATTTGCTCAAGCACAACGAGAGAGATATAGACCACGTCACGGATATATAAGCCACAATATTGTGATTCGCTAAAGAGACAATGTTACAGAGATAGCGAGTGTTCTTCAAACCTCCTATGATCAAAGCTCTAATCTCATCTTGGAAATATAGAGGTTTTTCAATTTTTATCTTATATTTCCATTACATGATAATTACTTGTGAGTCAATCAACATTATTTTTATTATTTTTTCTTTCTTCATCAAGAAATTACCATAAAACATGAAGATCGCA
Organism: Pinus tabuliformis; assembly: GCA_031772625.1. Lineage (NCBI taxonomy): Eukaryota > Viridiplantae > Streptophyta > Pinopsida > Pinales > Pinaceae > Pinus > Pinus tabuliformis. The sequence continues at coordinate 1,604,429,880 of CM062804.1, forward strand.
CGAGATAATAGAACACAAGATATAGGCTCCAAGCTCGGGAAAAACCCCTCCAAGGGGAAAACCCAAAAAATCCTATTCTTATAGAATCAATTCAAATGAGATATCCAAGACCCATAACCAAAAAAACTTCCACCTCTAGATGCCAAGTCAAACCTTCCTTCCTTCTAGTAGATTCATCAGCAAGAGACCAACAACAAGAGGCAAACCAATACAGATCTTCCACAAACCCTAGCTCCAAGAAGAAATCATTTTTTCCGACTTTGTCTTTCACTTCTTCTCTGCCTTTCTCTATGATATTTCAAACCAAAAATCCATCCAAGTGTGTGTCCAAATGATCTCCATATATCCTCTATTTATATAGTTCAGAGGGGTGCGAATAGACATGTCCATTGGGGCAAGGCCAACTTGACATGTAGGTTGAATTGGAATCTAGAGGGTTTTGTCTCAAAATTTACATCTAAAAATTTCTTTCTTTTTCTTTTACAATAGATCCAATATGATACTTTGAATCTTTGACTCAAAAACCTAGAAGCATGAAGAACATGCTTATCTAGAATAATAATAATAATTTTCCTGAATCTTTTCTTTTTCTTTTTACATAAAAATACTTAATGGTACAAATTATGAAGACCGAAACTAATTACATTCTCCAACACATTCAACCCTCAATATGAGTTATAACTTGACTCTTCTAGAGAATTATTCCTCACGGTCATGTGGCTAGCCACTTTCTCCTGAGTAAAGGGAATGATGTTGCATCTCCTTGAATCATCATGGACAAAACAATAAGGTCAACTTCTAGGTGGCATAATTTTTGCATATGGACTCCATTTGAGGTCATTCTTCCATTGTTGGAAATGTATTTGAGTGTATAAAATCCATTAAATGCCTCAAAATCATGTCATAAGGATTTTAAACCTCAATTCACCAAATTGGGACCTGCTAGTAAAAATGGTCCCATGTGCTAATTCCTCTAATTTTTCCACTCTGAAAGAATAACGATAGATGAAAAATACTATAATTATCTAATCTATATCACAAAATATTTAAGACAAGGTAGGTTCTAGTGAGAGAACATAACTAGATTGTTTCAGGATAGCTCAAATCATCAATACACTTGCCTTATTTTTATCTTATAAATGAATACAAAGATATTTTCCCTACCAAAAAATGGATTGAATGAGATTCATGTCACATTATTATATTTTGACATTTCTAGAATTATTGTTGGTGCAAAGTAGTATGTTATGAAGATATCACTGTATATTAGTATTTATGTGTAAATTCACCATGACAATATGTTTCCATTAGCCTTCAATTGGGAATTGTGTGGGGGTATCTTTTGAAATGTGTTCATTTCATAATATTATTTATCACAATGTTCAATGGTCTCCAAACTTATAATTATATTTTTCATTGAAATGTGCACATGTAAGAATACAATGATAAGCACTCATATAAGAAATAAATTTCAATAGATTATACATATTTGATGTAACATCATGAAAATTAAATAGGGGTGGTATGTGTTGGGGGTGGTTATTTTAAGCTCCAAAGGACAACTAGAAGCTAGTTTCACTTGGAGTTTGGGGATGGATTCTAATAACCAATTTGAAGTGTATGGGCTCTTTCAAGGGCTTTCTCTGGCCCAGGAAAGCAACATTGAAAGGATTATTATAGTTTTAGACTCCAAAATCATTATAGGCCACCTTCAAATTGGAACCAGTCCTAAGTATCCTCATCTCAATTCAATATTTAGTTGCATAAGGTGTCTTCTCTCTTTATTCTTTGACTATAAATGCTTTCATGTTTTGAGGCATTAATTTTTCAACCCAGACGCAATGGAAAATCAAGTAATTAAACTAATGGAGGGAAAGATATTAGTAATGATCAAGTCTTATATTCTATTATCCTATGATTTCACCCTTCTCTGCAAAATGTCAATGTGGGTGGTGAGCCCTGATATTGCACCAAGGGCGCTGCAACTCCCAAGGGCTCCTCAACTCTATTTATCAACCTGGGGTTCGTACAAACTTCAAGGTGACAATGCTATATGCACAATAGACAAGATTCTACTCATGCCACCCTCAACTTGAACATTTGATCAATAGAGCTCCAATTTCATTCCTCCTACTAAATTAATATGAAAACTAACTAATGAAGGTGCAATTTAGAAGCTACCTCTAATTATAAAAAGGAAAATGTTTATGAACTTCAACTTGTAAATGCTATTGAATCAATTCATGAAAAGATAAGAGTTACACTACTTGCAGAAAGGGAACTACATTATCTTGCAATCAACCATCTAGCTACCAAATCTACTTGCAGAAAAGAATCTAACCTACTAAATCAAAACTCAAGATTCTATGTATCATCTATCTAGCTCACATTTTCATATAAATCAACATTCTATTTGTGCCAAATCTGTGACAAGGAAACTAACACTATTTTATTTTGCAGTGAAGGAAAAGGAGGGTTTGGAGTGGCCTAGGAGCTGTCCTTGATCATGGAGTCACAATAGGGGGTCAACCTACTTCTAAGATAAGTCCAAATTGCAGCAAGGGTCAAAACGGGTGAAGAAACAGACTAGTACAGGTGTGCTACAAGAGGCTACTATAGGTGCCCTGTATTGCTACAGGAGGGCCTGTAATGCTATAGGAAGGTTGCCGAAAAGGTTTAGGAGGTGGAAATGATGGGTTCAAGGGATGGAAAGGTGGATGGAGGTTAATTTAAATGGATGAAGGGTGGAAACATCCCCTAGCCAAGATCAGAGCCTTTTGAAGGCCTGTTTTTCACTAGGAGAGTTACTCATGGTAGTCTAGGAAAATGATCTCAAGAACTGAACTTTGAAGACATAATTTGGGATTCATAAAAGAGGGTGAGGAAGTCTAAGATGGAGGTGGTGAAGGTGCCCTTTCCTACAAATCCAAACAACCCTGCAATCATCACATGCATATACCCTTTTACCATTGACAAAATGAAACAACTAGTAGTGGAAAAGATGAGTTGAATTTGAATGCCACCTAATATATGCCAAAAACTATAATATAGTCAATAAATCAACTCCTAAGATACAATAAGCACATGAAAAACAAGATGACTAACATAAATATTCTTCCAAGAAATCATAAACATAGTATTTTGGGGCTATTATTGTAGATCCTTTTATTCATGCTCCCATGGGAGAGACCACGTAGAGCTTGCAATCACAATGTTTTGATGGGTTATTTTCTAATGAATTGCAAGAAACTAATAAGCACTCTTAACCGAAAGGAGATACAAATACACAAGAGGGGCCTAAACTATTGGGGTTGGGCCCAAACCCAAGAGCCTCAACCCTTTGAAACTAACTCAGTGATGAACCAATAAGAAAATTCTCATTATTATTGCATTAATGTCTAATACATCATATAACAATAAAAAATAACAGTGCCAAGTGCTTGAGCTCAATAGCTACCTAGATGAAAACAAAACTCAAATCCTAATGAGCTATTTTACATGTTTATTTATACAAGAGGGTAGCTACTAGCATCTCCCTAGAAAATAGGAATATTTGTCTCCCATAACTCGAGAATGGTGGATCTTGATCTTCATTAACTACACTTTCTTGGCTACCAATGACCTCGAGCTGATGAGAGAGAGTGTGGTGATCTTGGGTTGATTGAAGGATTTAAGGAGGTGGACAACCTCCTATAATCTCTCCCTATTTTCTATTCTGAGCCCCTACATGGAAATTATCTCAAAAATGCTCCATTTCCTGCAATTAAACCATATTAGGCCACATGACATAGAAAAACATATTTTACCCCTCTCACTAAGCATAATATAACAAAAATTGTAAATAAATGTGAGAAAGAGATAGTTCTAAAGGTAGATGTTAGGACTCCACTATGTATCATTTTTGCTATATATTTTGACACCACTCTACTCTTAAACCATGAACTTCATTGTCTTTTTCATCTACTTTATCCCAAGGTATATAGAAACCTCTTCTTTATTATATGTTTAATCTGTCTTACATTTAATTCCGCAATACTCTTATATTTTATCATTAATTGAAGTGCATTGTTGCTAACACAAGTCAAAGATCGCAGATAAGTTATATGCCTTGCTGAAACAGCTGACTCCGTTGCTGAGACAGCTGACTCCGTTGCTGAAACAGCTGACTCCGTTGCTGAAACAGCCGTCAAGCACGCAAATCCCGTTATGCGTAATTTGCGATTCTGGAAGAACTTTTTGTGGAATAGTAGCAGTAGCACGAAGATACGGTTACCTGGATCATCCTGAAGATAGCACTTTTATTGTCTCGGTTGTAACAACATCTCTTTTTGAAAGAACAGAATAGTCCTGTTTTGGAAAAGAAAACAGAATCGAGATAATGAAGATTCGCTCTCATGTAAATTGTAAAAGATGTCTCCTCTTTAAAAAGAGGAGACATCATCATTAGAGGGGGGTTGAATTGTAAGTTACAGGAGAGTATTGTGTGAGAACTGGAGCTAGTCTCCTTCTGTAATGTATCAGTTACTTTGACAGATGAATAAAATCTTCTTTTGAGCGTTTTAATTTAATTCTTTCTCCTGGGGAATCTTGTGAGAAGGAAAGGGCCCGCCTTCCTCACAAGATTCACCCTTTTGGTTCCTGTAGTTTGCTTATTTCTTTATGTGTTTGCACTTCCCTTGATTCTATTGTTGGACACTAGTTACACAGCTTTGCAATACTCTGTTTCTTTAGCGCTACACGTATTGAATGCATGAATGAATGACGTTGGGAGCATGTGCTGAAGATTCCTGCATAAAGGAATAGGGTCTTGCTCCCATTGATTGCTTTCCTTTGCCTGCAGTGTGATTAGAAACAAGAGGACAAGTGCTGAAGGTTCCTGTTCCTGGGAATAGGGTCTTGATCTCTTGAAGTTACTTTTCTTACAGTGTGGTTAAGTGCCAGGCAGCAGGTGCTGAAGTTCCTTACCAAGGAATAGGGTCCTGTTCCTGCTATGGTTGAATGATTTCTTTCCTTGTAGATTGAGTTTCCTTTGCTGTAACAGAGAAATCGTTTCTGCTATAATTTAATTGACTTCAGCTTTGATTAAGTAGAGTGTGAACTAGTAGATTGATGAATTTAACAAGTGTGCATCTCTCTTTTACTACAACATCGATTCCGCTTTTGAAATTGAGCATATCCAGTGCGTTATTATCTTTGAAATAAAAAGACCTTCTCGGGTTGACAATTCATGTGGAGCTCGAATTGTGAAAACAATTAGAGCGGCCAACATTTTGGCGCCGTTGCCGGGGAAGGTAATTATAGATTTCAAAAGCATTCATCTTTTCTTTTTAATGTGCAGATTGTATGAGAGGACGAGGAAACCAGAAGAAAAATAACCGCACAGGTGGCAAGGGCTGGGGAGGACGAAAAACTTTTATTGACGAGATTGTATCGAAGGCTGAATCATCACAAAGATTAAGTTCTCGGAAATCAAAATTTCAGCGTTCCCCTCAGTCAGATTACAGAACAGAGGAAGTTGTGGGTCCTGAAAATACAGAAGAACCAGCAGTCAGTGCTGAAGAGTCGGAGGAAAGTATTAGCAGATCAGTGGAACACATTGAGGAAATAGTAGAAAGCGTTGGACGACCGGTAGAGAACATTGAAGAACCAATAGAGGATTCTGACGATCGAGAAAGTGCAGTAGGAGGGCCAACAATGGAAGATAACAATGATGCCTTCCTCTTTGGAGGAGGACGTGCAGGTCCTGAAGAAGAAAGAAAGGATGAAAATTCCCTCTCTACCTTGGGATTTCCCATCAGTGATCTCCCTGCAGGAACAATGAAAAATATTCCATTGTCTGCTCTACCTAACTTTCATGGTTTATCCACTGAAGATCCTGACGAATTTCTTTTTGAATTTGATATATTATGCAGAAGTTATGATTATGTTACTAATGCTCAAAAGTTGAAGTTGTTTCCAGCCACCTTAAAAGGGAATGCTTTAAGATGGTTCATGAGCCTTGGAAGTCAGGTAATCACAACATGGGAGCAGATGAAACAAAAATTTCTGCTTAAATATCAAGACTACTGCCGGACGAGAGAGAAGAAGGATGAACTATTCAATATGGCACAAAAGTCGGATGAAAGTTTGGAGGACTACATAGAAAGGCTGCAGTACAACATACAGAGATCTGATCATCCGGATATAAGTAAGGAAATTCGTAAAACAATATTACTTAGAGGTTTAAGGGATGATTGTTTAAATATGTTAAATATGCTTGCTAAGGGAGATATATCTAAAGAATCATATGATGAGATTTGTGAACTTGCTAAGAGGTGCTCTAGGGGAGCTGCAAGAAACAGAATAAGAGATTCCACCTATTCAAGGGTGCAGAAATCAGCCAATGGAGGAGCAACAAGAGCAGAAATAGGTAATTTACTTGAAGAATTTAAAACCGAAATGTTAAGTTCTTTTGCTTCGCAGATTGACACTTTGCAGGTTAAGAAGAAGCAGGCCGAAGCAGAAGCAACTCTGGCTGTCTTTTGCCCGAAATGTAGAGACAAACATCCACTAAGGGAATGTCCAAGAGATAAAATACCAATTTGCACCCTTTGTGAGAAAGATCATGAGACAGAATAGTGTCCATCTCTACCAGGAATAAAAGCAGCATTGCAGCCAACGGAAGAAGAAGCTGAAGCAGTTTACCTGCTAACTCAAAGAAGACAATGGCAACCTAAAGGGCAAGGTACGAACTCTGGTATGCCATTTAATCGTTGGAACAATTATTCTGCTTTTGGCCAAACAAGTTACCCCCCCTTCAACCAAATGCAATACCCACTTTTCAATCAAATGAATTTCCCACCCATGTAAATGCAAAACCCTCCCTTTGTTGACCCTTCAATGTGGACCCCTTGGCCTCCACATCAGCCACCTCCTTTCAATCCTTGGAACCCAAATTGGAATAGTCAATCACTCCCGTACTCAAATCAATTGCCTCAATTCCAACAATCACTCCCTCTGCCATCAAATGCTCCGCCAAACAACCAAATGAGACCCCAACTACCTGTGCAACCAAACCCTAACCCCAATAATAAAGTTGTGCAAGTCATTGATATTCAGAATCAGTCTATATTTCCTACTATGCAATGTAATGATATTCATTTGAGATCTGGAAGAATAGTAGAGCCTATTATTGATGACATAACTGATTCAGATAAAAATGAAACCGAGAAACAAAAAGAAGCTCAACCACCTCCTAACAAAAATGTTGAAATAACAGAACCACCATTCCCCGAGCGTTTGGTTTTAACCAAAACAGCTGAAACACCTGCTTTTAATTTTATGGGGGAATTGCAAAATTTGTACATTAAAATTCCACTTTTACAAGCATTAAGAGATGTACCAATTTATGCCAGAACATTAAGGGATATTTGTGTTAAGAAACCTGGTAGGAAAACCAAGGATCCCCTTACAGTACATGTGATGGGAGACTTGTCTGCATTAATGTCCGGAAAAACCCCTCCTGTAAAATATGGTGATCCTGGCCATCCTACTGTCACAGTTCAGATTGGTAAAACAATGATTCCCCGAGTTCTGGTAGACTTAGGTGCAGCAATTAATATAATGACTCTGGAAACTTCACAATTGTTACAGCTGAATAACACAATCAGAGATACACCCACCATCTTAGAGTTAGCTGACCGTTCCACAATTAAACCAGAAGGAATTGTTGAAGACCTACTCATTTCAGTTGAATCCTGGAAATATCCAGTTGATTTTGTTGTATTGCAGACTAAAACAAAGTTGGGGGGACATCCCTTAATTCTAGGAAGGCCATGGTTGGCCACAGCTGATGCATTTATTAGTTGCAGATCTGGTTCAATGACAATTTCTAATGGTTATGAAACAAAACAATTAACTCTTTATCCTCACGCTACGCCAGTAGTCAATAATGAAGATTCTATATGGATGGATTATGATGATAATGCTGTTCAGCCTATCCTAACTATAGGACAAGCTTTAACTCTTGAAGACAATACAGAGGATGAGATAATCAATAATTTTATTTGTGAACCTTCTTCTGTCATTGCTGAAACACACAATCAATTAACTGCAATTTTTGAAACTGATGCACAAGAAAAGATTAAACCTGAAGATTCATCTCAAACTTTAACCATGATCTCATCTAAAAGCATAACAGTTGAAATTGAACCCGGCAAGACATTAAACATAAATCCTGATCTAACAGATGCTGAAACACAGCAACTAATGAAGTTATTGCACGAATATAAGGAGGCATTTGCCTGGGATTACACGGACATGAAAGGTATTTCTTCTGAATTATGTACTCACCGAATTTACATTAAAGAGGGATGCCGACCTGTTTGTCAACCCCAAAGACGAATGAATCCTAATCTATGAGAAATTGTTAAAGAAGAACTTCAAAAATTGCTTAACGCAGGATTTATATACCCCATATCTGACAGTGAATGGGTTTCCCCATTAGTAATTGTTCCTAAGAAAAACGGGAAATGGAGGGTATGTGTCGACTATAGAGCTTTAAACAAAACTACTCAAAAGGATCACTTTCCCTTACCTTTCATTGATCAGGTGTTGGATAGTCTCGCAGGGAAGAAATTCTTTTCTTTTCTAGATGGATTCAGTGGGTATAATCAGATAAGAATTGCACCCCAAGACCAAGACAAGACCACTTTCACCAGCCCCTGGGGAACTTTTGCTTATAGAGTTCTTCCATTTGGGTTGTGCAACGCACCAGCAACTTTTCAAAGAGCTGTTATAGGAATTTTTTCCGATATGCTGAATGATTCTATGGAAATATTTATGGATGATTTTACCCCTTATGGTGTGTCTTTCGAAGAGGCATTACAAAACCTTGAGAAAGTACTTAAAAGATGTATACAAGCTCACCTCTCCTTAAGTACCGAAAAATGCCATATGATGATGAGTGAGGGAATAGTGCTTGGACATTTTATTTCATCTCAAGGTATTCAGGTAGATCCATCTAAAATATTGGTCATTCAGAATCTTTCTGTTCCTAAAACTCAAACTGATGTGAGAAGTTTTCTAGGACATGCTGGTTATTACAGGAGATTTATTAAAGATTTCTCTAAAATAGCTTCTCCATTATTTGTATTGCTTATGAAAAATGCTGAATTTAAGTGGACTAATTCTTGTCAGAAAGCTTTTGAAGAGCTGAAGCATCAGTTGTCTACTGCTCCTATTTTGAGGGGGCCTGACTGGAATCTTCTGTTTCATATATCTTCTGATGCTTCAGACATTGCTATTGGAGCGGTTTTGGGACAAGAGGAAAATCATCTTCCTTATGCTATATACTTTATCAGTAAGAATATGACCCCTGCTGAGCTTAACTATACAGTTACCGAGAAAGAGTTCCTTGCAGTAATCTATGCCATTAATAAATTCCGACACTATATCACTGGTTATCCTACTTTTGTGCACACTGATCATTCAGCTATTAAATACTTAATGAACAAATCTGTCACAAATGCTAGAGTTACCAGATGGCTATTATTATTGCAGGAATTTGATATTACAATTGTAGATCAGCCTGGTAAAGAAAATGTGGTGGCTGATTTTCTTTCTCGGTTAAAAACTGACAATGATATTCCAGTAGATGATAGTTTTCCTGACGAATATTTGTTTGCAGTTTCTGCTCACTCTCCATGGTATGCAGATATTGCTAATTATTTGGTTGCAGGAAAACTACCAGCACACCTGTCATATAGAGAAAAGAGAAGAATTGTTCAACAAAGTGCCAGGTACAGCTGGATAAGCGGGTGTCTCTTCTATACTGGGCTTGATCAGGAGATCCGAAGATGCATTAGAGAAGATGAAGTGTATGACATATTGAAAGCTTGTCATGATGGCCCTTGTGGAGGCCATTTTGCTGATAAAAGAACAGCACATAAAATTCTGAGGATGGGTTACTATTGGCCCTCATTATTCAAGGATGCAAAGAAGTATGTAAGGGCTTGTGACAGCTGCCAGAGAATGGGTCAACCCAATCATAGAGACCAAATGCCATTAAACCCCCAGGTAGTTTCTGAACCATTTGAAAGATGGGCCTTGGACTTCATAGGACCCATTAACCCTCCATCCAATCAAAGAACCTATATATTAGTCTGTACAGACTATATGACTAAATGGGTGGAGGCCAAAGCACTTATTAGAGCCAATGAAGAGGCTGTCCTAGCCTTCTTATTCGAAGAGATTTTCACTAGATTTGGAATTCCTAGAGAGCTAGTTACTGATGGAGGACCTCCATTCAATTCTCATGGTTTTAAATCTACCCTTCACAAATATCATATTCAACATAGAATGACTACACCATACCACCCCCAGGCCAATGGGCAGGTGGAAAGCACAAACAAAGTTTTAGAGGCCATTCTAACTAAAACAGTGAAGGACAACCGAAAGGATTGGTCCCAAAGGCTCCCTGAGGCATTATGGGCTTACAGGACTACTTGGAGAAACACTACAGGTTTTTCTCCCTATGAATTGGTTTATGGTAAAAATGCTGTTTTTCCTGTGGAATTTGAAATTAAAACTTTAAGGACTGCTTTAGCTGTTAATCTTGATTTGAATGATGTGCAGACAGCTAGATTGCAGCAGCTTTTGGAGTTGGATGAAAAGAGATTAGATGCCATTCATCAAACAAACATGATACAGCAACAAAGGATGAAGTGGCATGACAAAATTATCAAACACAAGCAGTTCCAAAAAGGTAATTGGGCCTTGTTGTATGACTCTCGGTTTGAAAATTTTCAGGGAAAGCTACGTACACGTTGGCTTGGACCATATGAAGTAGATGATGTTTTTCCAAACGGAACGGTAAGGCTTGTAACAATTGATGATGCTAAAACACCTCTACTAGTCAATGGCCATAGGCTCCGTCTATATAAGCGCCCTGTTTCTAAAGAGGATTTCAAGACTGCTTGCATGACTGATATTCATTATCTTTTTCTAGGGGAGTCTTCTGCTCCTCACAGCACTTAATTTTCTGCACTATATTTTTAGTATTAGATTAGATTTAGCACTAATAATCCCTATCAAGGATTGGCATATTACAATTGAATTTTGCAGATTCTAGAAAAAGCAATAAGGAGGACAGATTCATCATGAGAAGATCTGAAGCTTTAAGTCAAGAAGCTTCTTCCCATCATTTTACCCTTTTTCCTAAAGCAATATCCCTCCATACCCACATTATTTCTATTATTCCCACTCCCACCATCCCTGAAATATCCTCCTTCAGTCAGTATTTCCCACCCCTTACTGCTGAAATGATCCCTTATCAAATATTTTCTCCATTCACAGACCTAAGTCATTTATCCCATTTCTCTGATTTTTCCCGTTGCTGAAACACCTGTTTCAGCAACGTATCATTGATTTTCCCCGTTGCTGAAACACCTGTTTCAGCAATGTATTATTGATTTCTCCCGTTACTGAAACACCTGTTTCAGCAACGTATCGTTCATTTTCCAGTTGCTCAAACACCAGTTTCAGCAACTTGTTATCATCAAAACAGTATCCCTCTTTGCTGTTATATGAGCTTTCTGGTTCTCCACGATTATACTTCAGATCCTTTTGGTGAAAATTATTCAGCACGTACCAAATTCAATTACACTCCCGTTCTAAAAAAATCTACAGATTCTTCCATGTACATTAAAGCTATTTTGAAGCAACTGACACTTCGAATTATTAAATCAAAGGTAAAATGTAAGGTATAAGGTTTTAATGTAATTCGGTTAAATCATATTAAAGAGAGGATTTCATTTATAATGATTACATATCTTCACACGCCCAATCATTATTACACCATACGTAGGGGGGGGAATTCCAAAAATAGAACAATCATTTCACATTAACCAAGCCTCCGTCCCTTGTCATATCTATTTCTGCCGTCATTTAGACCATGCAGCCTCTGTTGCAACAACTAGCGTGATTAGGGTCTGTGTTTACTGTGCCGGTGCCTCTGCGGATAACTCAAAGCTACAGCCATGGGAGGGTCGACCGTTAGACATGAGCCCGGCTCCATAAGTCTTCTTCAATTGTTTCCCGAAGTCTATCAGATTTTCCACCAAGCGGGATGGACAGTATATTTTGAAAGGTTGGGGGAATTTAACCAGGAACAAGTCTTAGAATTTGCACAAAACCTTCAAGACTATTTTTCGGTGGTCCAAGGGGTTCGCATTTCAGTGACAGAGGATGACATAGTTCAGGTATCAGGGTTGCCAGCTGAGGGTACTCGCTGGTTCAGCAGGAAGCAGGTTGTTCTCAACGCGCAGCAAGAATTTCTGCACCCAGATGAGCAAGTGGAACCCAGAGGCCGCGGGGTTAGTCTGCACTCACTTCCTCAACCATGGCCATCAGTGGCAGAGTTCATCAAACACTACTTAACGTGTGAGGGGCGTTATCAGGTAGTGTACAATCATGATTTTGTTTTGATGAATCATTTGAGGAATGGACTGATTAATATCCTCTATTATCTGCTTGGTTGTATTAAAAACATGTCTTATTATTGTAAACGAGCTAAATTCCCAATGTTATCCCTTACCCATCACCGTTTATGCCAGTTGCTGATACAGAGGGGTTTTGCTCAGCAAAATCCCCCTCTGCACGCCCCACCTGAAATTCCTCAACAAGCCCCAACACCCCAGCCGCCCGAAATTCCTCAACAAGCCCAAACGCCCCAACTACCCGAAAGTCCTCATGATATTCCGGAAATTCTTCATGAAGAACAACAGGAAGAAATTCCACATTCCCCAGTTGACCCAACCCCGAGCTCGCCTCATTCAGCAGAGCTAACTGCCCCCACTATTTCTGTCCCTAGTGACGACTCTCTAACACCCCCTTCCTCACCCACTTATAAAAAGAAAAGAACCCCAACAGTCGCAGTCTCCAGACCATGGACAAGGTCTACATCTCAAATTCTTACTTCTTCGAAAAACCCTGTCCCCAGAAAGAAACCCTCCCCTTCAAAGAAAAGGAAAGGCAGTGATTTTGCTGCCTTCCTACCAAAAAGAAAAATGAAAATGGCTGTTGAGACAAAACTCACCTCTATTTTCCCTTACCCTGCCACTATTCTATTAAAACCTTTATCCCCATCTCAAACCTCCCAACCTGTCTCGTCCGGAGGCACTGCCACACAAGAACCAGCGCCCCGGGATAATACGACATTGTTTATGGCTCAAGAAGTGACTGTCACACAAGAACCAGTCACTGGGGCACAAGAATACACCAAGCAGGACGGTAGTGGGAAATCAGCAGTGACTGTCACACAAGAACCAGTCACTTGCCCAGTGGCTGAAACACAAGAACCAGCTACTGTGGCACAAGAACTAGCTACGACTGTGCATCAACAAAATACCCCAACAGAGTCAACCAGTACACAAGGTTTACATACTATGACATCTCTATTGGAGGAGAATGAATTCCTGAAGTCTGAATTAGAAGCTTACAAGAAGGAACTAACCATGGCTCGAGAGGCTTTTGAAAGAGAACTGAATCTCCATACATTAGCACACGTAGCCTCAATGAAAAATAAGGAGCCATGCAAATAATACATGTGCCAGGAGTGTGGCAACATTTACCAGAATGCAGGCTACAAACTAGTTCAATTATCTGAGGCATCTACATCAGCTGGAATAAGAGAGGGATGCCCTACTGCTCCACAAGAACCAGTAGGACTCTCTATAAAGCAAGAAGAAGAAATTAAACCTCAGATATCCCGTCCTTTGCAGGTTGATGCAGCCATCCAGACAGAGGAAACAACGTCCCAACCCATTACTTCTGATGCAGCCATCCAGACAGAGCAAACAACGCCTCAACCCATTACTTCTGATGCAGCCATCCAGACAGAGGAAACAACGTCCCAACCCACTACTTCTGATGCCAAGACACAGACTCTGCCATGGAATCAATTGGAACAGATGAATAAATGGAAGAAGCAATATGCTGAAGAACAAGATATAATATTACGACAGCATAAGTTACAATGGCAGAACCATGTATATGCCAACTGGGATAGTTGGGACCAAATAATGCAAGAGCACAGGAAGTATAAAAAGGAAGCCAGAGAATCTAAGGCAAAGATAGCCTTGATGTTTTCATTAGTCCAGAAGTTGATGGCTACGCGCAAACCCTCTGTAAACTACTCTCTCTTTCTTTCTGAACGATTAGTTTATTTCCAATTAAAAGCAATAGCAAATGGCAGACCATATGAATTAATGACTTCAGAGAAATTTGTTGAGACCTTTAAGGAGGCCCCTGAAAGTGACCAGCATCTGCTGTGCGAACTCTACCTTCATAATGAGGCCATTCCTGAAGATAGGAGAGTTAATCTTATTCCAATTGCAGGAGATATACAAATCAAGGCATTTGCTTCATTTTTGTCTAACCAGCTCACTTGGCAGACTGCGTTCACTGCAAGCAGTCATAATGAGGAAAATAAACTCCTGTGGATTAGACCAGAGCCTGTAGGCCCAGCCACGTTTATAGCACAATATTATGAATTCTTGCAGAAGCCAGGAATGAACGAGTACATGCAGCAACTACAGGCTTCAATACTTTTTAAGTGTCAACAGCACATTAGAATGAAGGGTACTGCTGCATTGAAGGCCAATGATATCTTTTGGCAACAGTCATGTAAGGAAAGACAGGATTATCATCCTTTTAACCCTCTCAATCTTCAAGCTGCATTATCCAGGGTCCCTAAGTACATTAATTGCATTCAACATTGTGGAGTAAACTGGATCGGGTATCATTTCCGTTGTCCAATTTTATGGCTGCCTTCAGACAAATATCAATGTCATTACCAGTTGACTGACAGAGAGGAAGCCTTGGCATGGCAACATTTGCAGACCGACAGCGGATTCCGAGCTCCTACAGATGCCACCTTCTCCAGCTACTGCTTGAGTAATTTGCATGCTTAGTCCCAGTACTCAGACTCTGATTCAGACTAGGGGTTGCCTGAGGACATGCAACATTTTTAGCTGGGGGGGATGTTAGGACTCCACTATGTATCATTTTTGCTATATATTTTGACACCACTCTACTCTTAAACCATGAACTTCATTGTCTTTTTCATCTACTTTATCCCAAGGTATATAGAAACCTCTTCTTTATTATATGTTTAATCTGTCTTACATTTAATTCCGCAATACTCTTATATTTTATCATTAATTGAAGTGCATTGTTGCTAACACAAGTCAAAGATCGCAGATAAGTTATATGCCTTGCTGAAACAACTGACTCCGTTGCTGAGACAGCTGACTCCGTTGCTGAAACAGCTGACTCCGTTGCTGAAACAGCCGTCAAGCACGCAAATCCCGTTATGCGTAATTTGCGATTCTGGAAGAACTTTTTGTGGAATAGTAGCAGCAGCACGAAGATACGGTTACCTGGATCATCCTGAAGATAGCACTTTTATTGTCTCGGTTGTAACATCATCTCTTTTTGAAAGAACAGAATAGTCCTGTTTTGGAAAAGAAAACAGAATCGAGATAATGAAGATTCGCTCTCATGTAAATTGTAAAAGATGTCTCCTCTTTAAAAAGAGGAGACATCATCATTAGAGGGGGGTTGAATTGTAAGTTACAGGAGAGTATTGTGTGAGAACTGGAGCTAGTCTCCTTCTGTAATGTATCAGTTACTTTGACAGATGAATAAAATCTTCTTTTGAGCGTTTCAATTTAATTCTTTCTCCTGGGGAATCTTGTGAGAAGGAAAGGGCCCGCCTTCCTCACAAGATTCACCCTTTTGGTTCCTGTAGTTTGCTTATTTCTTTATGTGTTTGCACTTCCCTTGATTCTGTTGTTGGACACTAGTTACACAGCTTTGCAATACTCTGTTTCTTTAGCGCTACACGTATTGAATGCATGAATGAATGACGTTGGGAGCATGTGCTGAAGATTCCTGCATAAAGGAATAGGGTCTTGCTCCCATTGATTGCTTTCCTTTGCCTGCAGTGTGATTAGAAACAAGAGGACAAGTGCTGAAGGTTCTTGTTCCTGGGAATAGGGTCTTGATCTCTTGAAGTTACTTTTCTTACAGTGTGGTTAAGTGCCAGGCAGCAGGTGCTGAAGTTCCTTACCAAGGAATAGGGTCCTGTTCCTGCTATGGTTGAATGATTTCTTTCCTTGTAGATTGAGTTTCCTTTGCTGTAACAGAGAAATCGTTTCTGCTATAATTTAATTGACTTCAGCTTTGATTAAGTAGAGTGTGAACTAGTAGATTGATGAATTTAACAAGTGTGCATCTCTCTTTTACTACAACATCGATTCCGCTTTTGAAATTGAGCATATCTAGTGCGTTATTATCTTTGAAATAAAAAAACCTTCTCGGGTTGACAATTCATGTGGAGCTCGAATTGTGAAAACAATTAGAGCGGCCAACAGTAGAGGATGACATTATGACCCTTATAATGTACCTATTGATGAGCCTCATCATCAACCCCCTACAGAAATTATTTCTCATGCTCTGAGAAACTCAGTCATCTATGTGTATTTCTTTTATGGCTCTGGTGGCCTCTGTGACATCTTAAGGTTCCTCAGATGGTTTTCCTTCTTGGGGATAAAAACCTACATTCTTTTCTATCTATGTCCACTCCTTCTGCTCTTCTACTTCATTTCTTTCTTCCTGTAGGCCTAGCAGCAAGGGTGAACTGAGCTTGAGTCCTATCCACTTAACTTTTTGTCTTTGAATGATCATCTTGTACAGGGGTATCCTCTCCAATGCATTCCTCAGTCTTTCAGGGGAGTGATATTCTCTAATTTGGAGGCCATGGGGTAAGGCATGCCATCTCCTCTGGCAGATTTGCAAGCTTTTTATTCCCAATAACCTGAACGTGTTTTCAAAATGTAAGATGTCTTGTTCCTAGTTGGAAAGCTCATACAACATCATCAGAGATGATGTTATGATTTCTAATGACAACCATTGGGCTCACTAGTTCTACCGTGATATAATGGTTCATTTTCTTTCTCTTCCATGACTCTCTTCACTTTCTTAGCTCTTGCCTCCTCATGAGTCATCCATGATGCTAAGGCCATCAATTATGTATCTCCTAATATTGCATTGGGATGCCAATTATTCATATCAGTAAAAGTGAGGTTATGAATGTAAAACTCAACCAAGTTTTCTTTGTCCTCCATGCTAGCTTGGTTTAAAAATTCAATGAACTATTTGTAATCTTGAAATGGCATATATCCATCTTGTTCTAAGGTTTTCATTTGGAATTGCAATCACTACTCTTTGAGAAAGAGTGCATAAGAATTGGATGTTGTTTTCACTGTAGTGCCTCCATGGAGAGGCTTGCCATGGTGGCAAGTTGGGTTTCTTTCTCCTGCAACTTCTCTCTCAACCACATATTTTCTTCTTGTAGCTACTCTTGCATTGTGGACTCCCTCATTCTTAGCTCATTTAATTCTTTGCTCATTTAAAGGACCTTTTCTTCCATGAGGCCCACATCCTCTATGTTATTAGACTTAGAAATTTGCCTCCACCTTTGGGCTCTTCCTATTTCTACTTCTAGCTCATAGAAAAGTGGGACTATAAATTTTTGGGGAATAATTCTCCCTCCTTCAATGAATTTATAACAGGATCTTAGGCTAGTTTATGGACTAGGATCCTGAAGCTTTGGGAAGTCCTTCTCAAATGTTTTTGGGGAGGATGCTACCTCCTATAGTTGTTGTGTCACATTGTTCCCCTCTTGTTTCTCCTTCTTCCCCTCCTGTATCTCATTCTTCCCCTTCTGTAGCATCTTCTACCCATCTTGTAGCACACTCTGTTTTTCTTGTATCATACTCTACCCCTCCTGTAACTTCCCATTTTATTCTTGTTGGAGGGTGGTTGCCGTCATGGGTTGTTTGAAGGAGTTTGATCTTGTGGTGGGCTTCCTTACATATGCTATAGGAGTCTTTTTTGTGGGTTTTGGAGAGGTGACCTCTTTGATTTTTCTTTCATTTGGTCCCACATCCTCTTTCTTGATTGGGTACTCCTCAATTGTGATGGGGACCTTTGTGGGAGTTTGTGGCCTCCCTTGCTTGATCTTGGTGCTTTTCTTGGTCTTAAAATATGGGGGGCTTGCCTTTGTCTCTTCCTTTTAGGTTTGACTGGGGTGCTTAAGGTAGCTAAAGTTGCAGTTACCTCCTATTCAGTGGTTTCTGGAGATAAACTTGTTTGTTTTGGGGGTATCTCTGTTTCTCTGGGCTCAATAGTCTTCTTAGGACTTGATTTTTCTTGTTTCTCCCCCTCTTCTTTTTCATCTTGTTCTCCTCCTACCTATGCCTCTAGTTCTTCCACTGTCCTTTCTACTTCTATTTCTCTTTCCTCTTCTTCTGACCCTGCTGCTTCTTCCTCTTCTATCCTTGCCCCTTCTTCTTCTTCCTCTGTTTTTCCCTCTCTTCCTCCAACACTAGAGGTTGGGGTCTCACCTGGTGTGAGGGTTTGTGTTTCAATGAAGGCTTCTCTATCCATGTCTATGAATTTGGACCAAAGGACAAGGATTCTCAACTTTCTCAAGGCATCCACCACTATCAATTTAATGAGGTCATGGTGGCCTAGGTGTTGGTGTTTTCCCTCTCTAACATTTTGGCTCATGTCCCTCATGGACTGTAGGAGGAAGTATGACACACTAAGCCTTTGAGAAAGAGGCAATTCTACCTGGAACCTGAGTTCATGAAGTAATATAAAGTGGTAGGCATATACCACACTCATTCTTCTCTCACAAGAGATGTATTTTAGAATATGGTAGGCCACCTCATCCCAAGGATAATGTAGGTTTTCCCTCCTAACTCCATTCTTGTCCTCAACATGATTTTCATTGGCAGTGAAGAATTTTTTTTAGCAATGACATTGGTGGCTTTGTCTTCTCTGCTCCACTTGATCCCTAGAGGTAAGGACCTATTCAATTTTTCTTTCAATTGGTCCCACCTCCTCTTTCTTGATTGGGTACTGTGGAGTACTGAAGAAGGTATGTTTTTATTGATTATTTTGTCATCTTTTCTTTAGAACTCGTAACCTCTTTGCATCATGAACTAGGTAGATAATAAAAAATCATGACAAAATCTATAGGACTTATACGCAACAGGAAAACACTAATAATTTCTATTTCTTATGCAGGAAAAGGGAAAAACGAAAGATTGTCGTTCCAAAGAAAAAGACAGGGCCAAGTTAACTGTTGTCCCTTTGGCGGGGAACCATATGAAAACAAGGCGATCTAAATTAAAACATATCAGCCAAGGAAAGGAAAAGGAGATATTGACTTGGCACAAGAAAACAAACGGATAACTAGGAATTAACAGTTTGGCGAATCCCTCAGGATCCTTTGATCCTGAGGGATTGTTGCCTTAACTATTTTTGCATTCTTGATATCTCCACTTTAGCTGTTATAAAAAGGGGCAATACTGCTAGCCTAGGTGATGCTTTGCTGTTATTTTTTCTATGTAACTTTTCTCTGTATTTGAAACTTTGATCATCGAATCTCGTTGAGAAGTAATTCGCTGTAACTCTGTTTTAATGCTTTAATATAAATCTAGTTGTTGTTCTGTCTTTGATCCTAAAGTAATTTCAAGCGGTGTGTCCCTGGAGGCTAAGGGTCCGGCCCTGGTGGAACACTTGCTCCTGTACCATTATCTTTGGTTCGTGTGTGGTTTTCATTATCAGCTTTGTTTGGTAATCTGTTGTGTTTTATTATTTTACATCACGGTTCTATGATATTTGATCTATGAGTCAACTGAGCAATATTGTTCTCTGTGACAAGAATGTCATATTGTTCATTATGACTTTGTAACGCATTGTTGTTCCTTTAATCATTGATATAATGTTGCTAGCCCTTATAGAATGCTATTGTTGTTCAATTACAGAGTACCCATGTTGTAACATTCATAAATTGGTATTATTGCATTCATCTATGGTTTACACTTAATTGCGATTGTTGTTCAATTGACACTGTTGTTCCATTACGAATTACAATCGTTATTCTTTATAACTAAGATTGATATTTGTAGTATCGAAATCAGATTACTGTTTTTCTCAATACTAAGGCGTGCCGCGTGTGTTATTTATCTTAGTTTATTGTGCATTTACATTTGGTTCCAAGTGCTGTTCTATATTTCATTACTAATAAGTTGCCGTTCTATTTCCATGTGCTATCCGATTTATTCTTAGAGTAAAGATTACCATATGATTTCTGTAGGATACGCTTGTTGCACTTGTTTCTGTAGACTAAGGTGTTGCTGTTTATAAGAACTGGTTACTGTTACATTTTCCTAGCTATCGTTCCATTTCTTAGTTGTTGTTCCATTTCCTAGTTGCTGTTCCATTTCCTGTTATTTGCGTTATCATTGCTTTGGTGTGCAGAATGATCTGAAACTGTAGTGGGCGTTGAAATTTTTTGTCTCATTCCCAGATTGATGATCTGTTCCTTGATTATCTTTAATTACATTAGTTTACAGAGGGATGAGTTACTGTTACTGGACCCTTGACTGATAAACCGCTTAGTTTTCTGAATGCATGATTTAGGCTTTAAAGTGCTTTGCTGTAAGTAGATCTTGTTTTAAGCATCTGTTTACTCTTGTATTCTGAGCACTATATTACTAGCATTACTCTGGCAAATGACAGCCTCAAACTGAGTACACCCTTTGAAATAACAAATCATTCCTGGATTGACAAGTTAATGTGAGGTAATTAGAGGTGAAAAAGACCCTTTTTACAGCTCGACATTTTGGCACCGTTGTCGGGGAGAGTGTAGCCATTTGTGCCTTTTCAAAGTGATGTGAGAACCTGTTAGGAAATGATTGGGTCTGATCCGGATTTAAACAGGAATGCAATAAATTACAGAGATAACCATATACACATAGATGCAACGGAAATAATACTTCATTTCATTATTGCAAAATACTGAAATATGCTTACAATTAGAAATGGAAATAAACCAGCTAGGGCGATGGTAGCTTATCTCTGAGAAGAGATGTGGTGGCTACATGCCTCTGAACTGTTCTAAAAACTGTGTTACAATGAGGCTCAAAGGCCTATTTATTGTTGAGAAACAATGGAAAACCCTTCACATCCCAAAACCTAACCCTAGAAGATGAAATGCCAAATTGTGGGCCCCGTTTGGGTAAATTGGTACATCAATTTCCCGGGGTCGTAACTTTGGCATACGATCTCCGTTTGATGTGTACGATAGCTCGTTAGAAAGATCTATCCGAGTACTACCACTTTGGGAGGCAACATGGGTCCATGTTGTCCATGGACCCATGTTGCCCCAGATTTCCAAAAAAACGTCGTTTAGGGCCTCAAAACGGCTCCGGAAGTTCAGGACCCGAAAAACTGCTAAAAATAGTAAACTATGCTACAATTTAGGAAACTGAAAAAGCTGAAAGAGACAGTTGTGGGGGTCCAAATGGGATAGATGGGTGGCCACCAGCATCCACCTGGATCATTCCTCCCCCCTTAGGAAGCAATGGTCCCCATTGCGTTGAGTTCCGCCATCTGCTGAACTTGTCCTGCAATCTCTGATGTGTCCAGTGATGGTGGGAAGCATGGTCAACGATGGTCCACATTGAACATTTGGTGCAGGCAAAGGAATGGAGGAATGATGTGCTCCAAAGCATTGTTCCCCATAGCCTTGGTACTGCTGTAAGGACCATGTCGGAGTGATCTGAGCTTCTGATGGGTTCTGGTAAGGCGTTCTTTCTGTCGATGCAACCAGACTTTGTTGCCCTCCTGAAACTTGTGTGGTACCCATGCAGGTGAGGAGAAGTTGTTCCTATGTTTTGTCATGACCGTATCACTTTGCTGCTGCAGCTGCGTGGAGGAACCCTTTGCAGGGGTCATGGATGTAGCAACGATCTTCCCCTTACTTTGGGAGTGAACCAGACAGATGAATTTCCTGGTCTGTGATATGAGCTTGCTGCCTTTCTTGGTAGTGATCAAAGATGTGGCGGTAGGTGGGGCTACCTCCGGTATCCTGTATAATGAATTATTCAAAGAAATAATGACAGCACGAGGCCTGGACTCATACACAGCATGTCGCCTCCACAAGTATGGCTGGCCTAATAATACATCACAAACATCTAGAGGTGTAACATCACACAATACCTCGTCTGTGAAGGGTTTGATACTGTAGGGAAGGCGGCACTGCTGACGAACTTTTAGATCTCGTCCTTCATGAAGCCACCCGATACTGTACAGCTGTGGGTGTGGTGTAGTTGGTAGGCCCAACCGCTTCACTACCTCTGCTAAAACCAGGTTCTTTTGGCTACCACTGTCGACAATGAATTGCAGCGGTGAACCCTTCACCCACATCTGTGAGTGGAAAAGACGCTCCCCCTCCTCTGGATCTTCGGGCTCATTTTTCTTGATCTTGGCGGTGGCAACAGTGGCACTGGGATCCGTATCAATGATCTGCTTCCCTTTGCCATTCCCCTTGTCGGGTTCTGGCTCAGGGTCGGAACATGCACCCGATTCGGAAGCCTTCAATTCGGCCACCAGCGACTGCTTGGTCCGGCACTCACTTGTGTTATGAGTGGGACTCTTGTGGAACTCACACCACTTTCCTGTGTCCTTCTTCGGCTTCATGGTGTTGTTCTTTTCTTGCGGCTTCGACGGGTTGTCTTGGGTCAGTCGCCTTGGCTTTGTCCTTTGGGCTTCGGATTTGCAGATCCAAAGTCTTGCTTCTTCTCTTTGAACTTTTGCTCGATTTTGACAGCGTACCGGTATGCTGTGTCGAGCGAGGAGATGTTCAAGAACACCATCTCTTCCTGGATGTATCTGTGCAGGCAGCCACGGTATTTGAGTATCAAATGGTGCTCCATATCCTTGATACCCAACTTTGTGCGAAGGGCATGGAAAAGATTGGTGAACTCTGGCACATCTTGGTCCCTTCCTTACCGCAGCGTGGTCCATTTTATGTATTCATCCTCATAGCTTCTGACAGGATAGTACTGCTCCTTGACGGCATCTCGGAATGAATCCCAAGTGGGTGCGGCTGAAAATAGTGAGCCAGTACTTTCATCCTTCTGCTCGCAGTAGGTTTCCCACCAGTCCTTGACGTGGGGGGCTGCTTTGAGAAGAGCGAAAACAATCTTTTCCCGACTCGAAAATTCATGAATAGAAAAATAACCCTCTAGCAGATTTAACCATTTATCTACGGCATCTGCGTCTATCTGACCCTCGAATATGGGGATTTCAAAATTAACTTGTACCTTAAAGGGCGTGGCATTTCCAGAGTAGCTGTTGGAAGCTGATGCGTCGCCTCTGGGTAGCCACTGAAGGATTTGCGCAAAGCTATCCATCATCGCGTTCCTTTGCCGCTCGAGCGCTTCTTCGAGCAAGATTTTGATAGGATCTCCTGCCCCCTCGTCTTTCTTCTCATCCGCCATGGGAGGTCGTCGGGATTTCCGAGACTGGTCTTGCAAAGGTTCGACCAGTTCAAGCCCTAACTCCTTATATCCCGACCTTGTTGGGGACATGCAAAGAAAAACAGAGAAAAAAGCAGACCGCTCTGATACCACTGATCCAGATTTAAACAGGAACGCAATAAATTACAGAGATAACCATATACACATAGATGTAGCGGAAATAATACTTCATTTCATTACTGTAAAATACTGAAATATGCTTACAAATAGAAATGGAAATAAACCAGCTAGGGCGATGGTAGCTTATCTCTGAGAAGAGATGTGGTGGCTACATGCCTCTGAACTGTTCTAAAAATTGTGTTACAATGAGGCTCGAAGGCCTATTTATTGTTGAGAAACAATGGAAAACCCTTCACATCCCAAAACCTAACCCTAGAAGATGAAACACCAAATTGTGGGCCCCGTTTGGGTAAATTGGTACATCAATTTCCCGGGGTCGTAACTTTGGCATACGATCTCCGTTTGACATGTACGATAGCTCGTTAGAAAGATCTATCCGAGTACTACCACTTTGGGAGGCAACATGGGTCCATGGACCCATGTTGCCCCAAATTTCCAAAAAAAGGTCGTTTAGGGCCTCAAAACGGCTCCGGAAGTTCAGGACCCGAAAAACTGCTAAAAATAGTAAACTGTGCTACAATTTAGGAAACTGAAAAAGCTGAAAGAGACAGTTGTGGGGGTCCAAATGGGATAGGTGGGTGGCCACCAACATCCACCTGGATCAGGGTCTTAAAAACGGAAGGTAAGAACTTGCGTGTGGAGTATGTAATAGCCCTGCTCCCCTGCCCGCTTTCCTGTAGATTTGTTGCTATTCTGTTTGGGTAGAACCTAGTAGTTGATTTGTGTGCATGACTAAGCAGAAAAAGCCTGAAAAGAACCCTAAACCTCTACCCAATCCTGATAAAGCTAAGGGGCCGGTGACCCTTGGCCGATCGACCTTTATAGGCGAAATCCTTAAGAAATCAGAATCTCTGCCTTTAGTAGGACCTATAAAAGTTACTTCTAGACAGCCTACTAGTTCCCTTCAGGCCACAGGATCACCATCTGTAGCCTTTGCTGAGGTGCATAGTCAAACCGAAGAGCAAGATTTTCAAGAAATTGAAAATTCTAGCCCAAAATCATTACAAGAAGGGAACCTTAGCAACCTCTATGAAGGAAGAGGAGAAACGAGAGAGACTGAAGAACTAAGATCTCCCCTTGGGGTAATTCAGCCATTAAGCAGTCCAGATAAGGGAAGTGCTGCAAAAATCATTTATAACAAAATTCAAGAACCTGAATCCCCCCAGACGTTAGGCACTCTCATTATCCCAGATAAAGGAAGTGCTATCAAGACCATTCCCGTTAGAGCCATTCCCCCTCGACAACCTAGGAATACCGTTCTAGATATCCCAGAAGGTTATTGGCATATATTTGACCAAATGGCCCAAAACCAGCCAAACACCCGAACCTCTACACTACAATACCCCATTTTGGATACCGCAGCTAATGTACCTATGAAATCAATTCCTCTTAAGCAAATCCCTACATTCCATGGCCTTACATCAGAAGATCCAGATGCATTCCTGTTTGAATTTGATGTGCTGTGTAGAGGATATGACTATACCACCGATCCCCAGAAACTGAAATTATTTCCCTCTACATTAAAAGGGGCTGCTTTAAGATGGTTTATGGGATTGGGTGGTGGTGTTATAAATAACTGGGATCAAATGAAAGAATCTTTTCTAAAAAAATATCAGGGCTATTGCAGGTCTAGAGAGTTAAAAGATGAAATATTTCAGAAGGTAGCTAGACCAAATGAAACATTAGAAGAGTATGGTGAACATTTCCAGTATAATCTTCAAAGATCTCCTTATGCATCATTACCCTTACCTGATAATGTGTTAAAAACAACATTAATTAGGGGAATGAAGGAACAATGAATTGAAACGCTGAATATTATGGGAAAAGGAGATATTTATCACGAAAATTTTGCTGACGTTATTAATCTATGTATCAGGAGCTCGAGAGGCAACACAAGACTAAAACCAACAGAACATGATCGATTTGTAAGAGATAATATAATTTCGGCAGAAGGAGTAACTCGTGCAGAAATTGGAAATTTATTAGAAAATTTTAAAACTGAAATATTGGGGACACTGACAACACGACTTGATATTATGCAGGCCAAACAAAAGCAAGAAGAGGCAGAACAAAATTTGGCAATCTTCTGTCCCCGATGCAGAAAGAAACATAGCCATAAGGAGTGTCCATTAGATGCAGTCCAAGTTTGCACCATCTGTACAAAAGACCATTCTATAGAGAGCTGCCCCTCACTTCCTGGATTGAAAGCAGTATACAAGGAAGCAGAAGAAGAACCAGAACCAGTGTATCTACTCAATCAGCGCCGTCAATGGCAGCCACGACAATTAGGTATGTTTTCAGACCCAGTTTCTTCTTTTCAGTCTCCACAATATCATGCTCAACAATATAATGCAATGTGGCAAAATCAACTTCCCTTCCGAATTGGTCACAACAATCATTTCCTTCATCATCTCCATGGCCAAATCAAGCAAACCAACCCAATTGGCCAAATTTTCCCTATACCCCACCATATTGGCAAAACAATGTATATCCAACACAATGGACCCCTCCTACCTCAGCGAGTCAAGCCTGGCAGACAAACTGGCAAAGACCAATGAATCAGCCAGTAGGAACCATCCCACTCCCTCAACCTACACTGCCAGCCTTACAACAAAACCCCCAGTCTAATTTAAGACCGCAACTCCCAGCCCAACCCAACCTTAATCCGAATAACATACTGGTCCAATCTATTCAAATAGTGGAAACACCAGAAATAGGAACCGATCTAAGGGAGTGTAATGAACTTCAATTAAGATGTAGGCATATCATCGAAACAGAGGGAGATAAAACAACTCAAGTTGAAAATCAGTTACCTACAGAACGACCGCTACAAGAAGAGGACGTGACCAAACAACAAATTCATGACCCAACAACCACATCCTCTGCCCCATTCCCAGAGCGATTAATTATACCTCAACCTATACAACACCCTAATTTTGATATTCTGGGAGAAATAAAAATCTGTACATAAAAATCCCATTCCTCCAAGCCATTCAAGACATCCCCATATATGCAAGGACTATCAAAGAATTATGTATAAAGAAAGCAAGGAGGAAAATAACAAATAACCCAAAAGTCCAAGTAGTTGGCACTCTATCCAACTTATTATCAGGAAAAGAAACACCTGTTAAATACGAAGACCCAAGAAATCCAATAGTAACAGTACAAATCTATGGTCAAACCTTCTCAAATGCCTTAGTTGATCTAGAAGCTGCAATTAATATCTTAACAACCACCACTTGCCAAAAACTGGGCATTACATCAGTAGAACCGACCTCTACTTTACTAGAACTGGCTGACCGATCTGTGGTTAGGCTAGAAGGCACACTACATGATGTCATGGTATCCGTTGACTCCTCGGAGTATCTGGCTGGTTTTCTAATAATAAACCCCAAAAACTGACTTGATGGACATCCATTGATCTTAGGCAGACCTTGGATTGCAACTGACAATGCTTATATTGGCTGCCGACAAGGCAATATGACCATAACTAGAGGGGCAAATATCAAGAACCTAGCTTTATATCCTCTAGCGCAGCCAAGTGTCACAATAATAAAAACTAACAAGCATCCTGTATCATACCTCACCGAAAATATTAGATCTCCATTAACCATAGAAGAGGCCCTTGATTTCAAAGACCAAACAAAAGATGATGCCATTAATAATTTTATTAGCCAAGCTGAACCCAGATCCCACATACAATGTCACATGATAGATGTAGCATTTGATAATGAATTAGAAGAAGATCCTCTTAAAGATACACATGATCAAACAATACCTACTACCTCTGTTTCAAATAGTAAAATTGTAGAAATTGAGCCAGGAAAAACTTTAAACATCAATACCAACCTGACTTTCGAACAAGAAAAGAAGCTCTTCCAACTATTGAGGAAATATAAAGAAGCATTTGATCCCCAATTATGTACACACCACATTTACATAGAAAAGGATGTGAGACATGTTCGCCAACCACAAAGGAGACTTAATCCTCATCTAAAAGATGTTGTAAAAGCTGAACTTCAAAAACTTTTAGATGTCAACATCATCTACCCTATCTCCGATAGTAAATGGGTCTCTCCACTTGTTTTGGTACCAAAGAAGAATGGAAAGTGGAAGATTTGTGTAGATTATAGAAAGCTAAATAAAGCAACACAAAAAGACCACTTTCCCCTTCCATTCATTGACCAAGTATTAGACACTTTGGCAAGGAATAAATTCTTTTCTTTCTTAGACGGCTTCAGTGGATACAATCAGATTCAGATTGCCCTGAAGACCAAGAAAAAACCACTTTTACTTGTCCTTGGGGAACATTTTCCTATAGAGTTGTACCTTTTGGCTTATGCAATGCTCCTGCCACATTTCAAAGGGCTATCCTCAGCATCTTTTTAGACTTAATAAATGAAGGGCTCAAAGTATACATGGATGACTTTACACCATACAAAGATGATTTTGACCCAACATTGGACACACTGGAAAAAGTCCTGTAGCACCGCATTGCCACTAGGCTTTATTTGAGCCATGAAAAATGCTATATGATGATGACTGAAGGAATTATTCTAGGCCATTATATCTCAGCAGCTGGCATACAGGTAGACCCAGCCAAAATTCAAATAATTTTGCTAATTCCCACTCCTACCACTCAAACAGAGGTATGCAGTTTTCTTGGATTTTCTGGTTATTATAGAAGGTTTGTAGAACATTTTTCGCATATTGTTGCACCTCTATATGCACTGTCAGGTAATGTTAAGTTTCTTTGGACAGAAAAATGTGACCGTGCTTTTTAGGATCTGAAGAAGCTTGTGTCCACAGCCCCAGTCCTTCGAGGACCAAATTGGGACCTTCCATTCCAAATTTCATCAGATGCCTCAGATACAGCTATTGGAGCAGTCCTTGGGTAGGAAGAAGATAAAAAACCATATGCAATTTATTATATTAGCAAAAATTTATCCCCTGCTGAATTGAATTATACTGTTACTGAAAAGGAATTTCTAGCTGTAATACATGCTGTCAATAAGTTCAGGCATTACATTACTGGATATCCTGTTATCTTGTATACAGATCACTCTGCCATAAAATATTTAGCAAATAAACCAATCACAAATGGTAGAATAACTAGATGGTTGATTTTATTGCAGGAATTTGATAGTACAATCAAGGAAAGACCTAGAAAAGAAAATCTTGTCGCTGACTTTCTCTCGCGAATGCCAAAACCAGTGGACGCAGCAGCAGTTGAAGATCAATTTCCAGATGATCATTTGTTTGTTGTCACTGTTAAAACACCCTGGTATGTTGATGTTGTGAATTACTTAGCAGTAGGTAAATTACCAAAACATTTGACCCCTAATGAACAAAAATAGATTGTCCAATGAAGTGCTCGATTTTCTTGGATTGGGGGCTACCTGTTCCATACAGGGGCAGATATGCACATCAGGAGATGCGTCCGTGAGGATGAAATTTTTGACATTTTGAAAGCTTGTCATGATGGACCATGTGGCGGATATTTCGCCGATCACAGAACTATACATAAGGTCCTGCAAACAGGGTATTATTGGCCCACGATCTTCAAAGATGCAAAAAAAGTTCGTTCAAGTCTGTGACAGTTGCCAGAGAGCAGGGCGCCCTGGTTAGTCCGACGAAATACCCCTAAACCCACAACTAGTTATTGAACCATTCGAGCGATGGGCCCTCGATTTCATTGGATCAATTAACCCATCCTTGAACGAAAAAACATATATTTTAGTAGCAACAGAATATGTCACCAAATGGGTTGAAGCAGAGGCATTGCCGAGAGCTACAGAGGATTCTGTCATACAGTTCCTGTTCCATATATTCGTGCAATATGGGCTTCCAAGAGATATAATTATAGATGGTGGACCACAGTTTGTTGATAACAAGATTGCTGCAACACTCAAAAACTATCATATTCAACACAAAATCACCACTCCATACCACCCACAGGAAAATGGTCAAGTAGAAAGCAGCAATAAAATAATAGAAGCAATCTTAACAAAAACCATTGTGTCACATAGATGCGATTGGGCTACAAGACTACCAGAAGCCTTGTGGGCTTACAGAACAACATGGAGAAGCACTACCAGCTATTCACCTTACCAATTGGTGTTTGGAAAGCAACCCATCTTTCCCATAGAATTTGAAATCAAAACACTGCGAATAGCACAAGAAGTCGGCTTAGATCTAAACGAGGCACAAATTAATAGATTACAGCAGATCAATGAGCCAGATGAAATCAGGCTCTCTCCCATCCAACACACTGCATTGATCCAACAGCAGCGAGCTAAATGGCATGATGTTCTCAATAAAAATAAAGTCTTCTGCAAGGGAGATTGGGCGCTCTTATACGATTCCAGGTTTCAAGATTTTCTCGGGAAGCTTCAGACTCGCTGGCTGGGGCCATATGAAATCCATAAGGTACATGATAATGGCACCCTTACTCTAGTCACTATTGGCAGATCTGGACATACTGTTAAAGTAAATGGCCCCCGAGTTCGATTATACCGCAAACCACTTACTCTGGAATCCTTCTACCAACAACTTCGCGAAGATTCCGACATGCAAATTTTACAGGAGGAAGAGAAATCTTCCTCACCTTTGATTCATTAAGTGGTTCACCTGTTTTTACACTTTGTACATAATTTCTTTGTTTTGTTAAATCATTCTCTGTACATATTTTTTTATTTGCACTTTGTTGTTCCTTTTCGAGGCAGCAGCAATTCCATTGTTTTTGTTGTTCCTTTTTTTTCAAAAGAATAACACTTGCATTTTTTTCTGCTGTTCCTTTTTAAGAGGAAACAACACTGTCATTTTTTGCTGTTCCTTTTCTGAAGGGATAACATTTTTGTGCAATTTTGTTGTTTCTGTTGTTCCTTTTCCAAAGGGATAGCATTTTTGTTTTGCTATTCCTTTTTCAAAGGAACAACGCCTTTTGTTTCAGCCGTTCCTTTTTCACTTTCATTTTGTTGTTCCTTGTCCAAAGGAATGACACTTTTGATTTTTGTTGTTCCTTTTACAAAGGAATGACATTTGAGTTTTCTGTTGTTCATTTTCCAAAGGAACAACACTTTTCATTTTTTCTGTTCCTTTTCCAAAGGAACGGCATTTGTGTTTTTGCTATTCCTTTTCCAAAGGAACAACACTTTTAGCATTTGCGTTTTTGCTGTTCCTATTCCAAAGGAACAACACTTTTGGTTTTTGCTGTTCTTTTTCCAGAGGAACGACATTTGCATTTTCTATTGTTCCTTTTTCAAAGGAATAGCACTTGTATTTTTTTTGTCTTCCTTTTTCAAACGACAACATTCTCGTATTCCTCTTACTTATGCTTGTTCTCCTTGTTGTTCCAATTTGAGGATACCTGCTGTTCCTCCTATTTCAAGTCTTTTGGAGCACAGGTATATGCTTATGCAATGGATACAAAGCTAGAGCATACTGAAATCAGCAAATTATATAAAATCGCTATTTTTACAAGAAATTGCTATGAATTGATGGGAGGAAAGAGGAAAGGACACAATTATCCATCACTTTTGTTGTCATTATCCTACTAATACTGATATGATTGGTTATTTTTATCATGCTGGTTCTTTTTAAATTCCCATAATCTTCTTTAATCATTATTAAGGAATAAGAACAAAGGGTCTATATTTTTCTATTGGGATGTTAAGACTTCTTCCACCATTCCCACTCTTAAGGAGTGCTGAACCACCCTTTGTGTATAAATAGGAAAGTACTTTAGAAAAAAAAAGGAGAAAAAATGTTTAAATGATTTGCTTATATGAGTTGTCAAATGCAGGATATGGGGTCTCATCAAGAGCCAACCTACCATGATCATAAGGAAGAAGTGAAGTGGCATTCCCACTATGGCCACCACACCAGGGATATGATCCAAGAGGTACATCAGAAAAATAAAGAGCCCTTGGAACAGGAGGTCTCATTACGAGCTGGCCTGCCCACCTTTCACTCCTTCCTGGTGAATGGCATTATGGTTTAACTGGTTACCAGGCCAGCATAATGACCTCCATTTTGACATGGCACAACACTTCCTAAGCATACACAAAGGATCATGGTTCCATGGGTGAATCAAACAACTCTGTCAAGGTTATGGAAACCTGTCGGCAGCAGAGCTCTATTAATGGTATTAAAGTCACATTCTTTATACACCAATAGCAATCAGTAACACCCTTCTCTGTCTTATACCTTTGTAATCCGTCAAATAAGATTATGTATATCACTTCCCTGAACCATTAAACACATGAAAAATCTATCACAACCAACCATGACAGAAAAGTCAATAATGACAACATTAGATTGGTTGTGCACGTCAGCTATCCTATCCTCCCAGCCTCGCATCATATCACAAAATTCTCTTATTTGTTAAGCAATCCTATTATACACCTCGATTTTGGCAACCTGCTCTTTTTGTAAACATGGCATGTTCGCATATGCTATTCCTTTATGACTGTACCATGGCAGATCGGCACGTCGCTCCCTCATTTGACGGCCGAGGATGGCCTATCACATTGCAGGGGGGAGGCTGACCTCATAATTTGCTGGCATACGTGTCAGACTATTATTCGACAAACTTTTACTTGGGAATAGCAAGGCTTAATAGTATCTCATTTTTCAATTTGCATGCCTTGTTGTTTCTAAGCTATTTCTGTATTATACTCTGCAGCAATTAGTAAGATTTGAACGAGCCTTGTTGTTTGATTATTTTCTCTGTGTTTCTAACAGTTTGAATAGCCTGCTGTTCCATTGTCATCTCTGCGTTTTTACAGTGAGATAAAGCATGGGAGGAAGGTAAATTTGAAGAGAACCACAGGTATTGATAGTCTCTGATGCTGCACGGGAAATCCTGGCAAGGGCAGGATGGTTAGTCTATCTTAATCGTTTACAAGAATCCAACGAAACTGTAGCAATAGAATTCTTGCAGAACTTGCAAGAATATCACTCCATAGTAAGGGGAAGACACATAGCAATCACCGATGACATAATTGCAAAAGTCTTGGGACTGCCAGCCACTAGACTTGTGTGGACTCTAAAGAAGGAGAGACTGCGAAAGATTATAAAAATCTTCCGAGATGAAGGCCAGAACCTGACAGTCAAAGGAAAGGGAATTCTACCAGCAGCATTAGGAGAGTCATGGGTAGAATTGGCAAAAGTAATCCAGAGCTACATCACCTGTGGAGGCAGGAAAGACGTGGTAAGACCACGATACCTTAAACTCTTAGCCGTATTAAAACAGAAATGCTCTGTGCACTTACCTGCATTTTTAAATTCATTACTTCATGATGTTGCCCAAAGCATGAAAAAGTCACAACATGTAGAATTGGTAGTAAGTCACCATGGGCTGATACGGCTGGTAGTTAGCCACAGTCTTTCTCAGCAACAGAGCAGCTGGGAAGAGATAATTTCCATAATAGACAGGGGACTAACTCTGCCAGCCCCGAAACGTAAACATGCTACCAGTACACCAGATAGACCATCGAAATGGAGAAAATCAGTTAGATTAGCATGGATTAGAGGGAGGTTGGAAAATATCCAAAGGAATACTAGCCAAACTGTGGAGATAAATGATTCCGGGGACGAGCAACCCCCGCAATTGGAAGGAGGAGAGAATGAGAAAGAATTGGAAGGAAATGAGGAAGAAGAAACAGAGGAAGAGACCGAGCAGCCTGGGCAGGTGGAGGCGGAGACAGAACAACGCGAAGAAAGCCCATTGCAAAATCCATTGCAAGAGGATGAATTGGCCCAAATTCTGGCCAATATGGGTGAATATGCCCAACCTCTCAGCCCGCTAGGCCTCCATATTGAAGAAGAATCAAAGGAGCATTCCGCTCAGGACAAAAATGCACCCGAAGAATTGTGCGACGAGGAAGAAAATGAAGAGAATCATTCTGTTCATGATGTAAGTATGACAGGAGAGAAAAGTGATGAAGATACAGAAGAGGAACAATCTGCTCCCAGCCAGAGTGCACCAGAAGAATTTCATGGAGAAGGAGTGGAAAAAGAAGTTACCCAGGAAATAACAGAGCTAGCTAGGGTTTCTACTCTTGAGCAACCCGAACAGAACAACGAAGGAGCACCCCAAGAAGAAAACCAGGGAATTGGCCAAGATAACAATCCAGGCTCGAGTAAATAGACAGCTGTTCCTTCTAAGAAAACAGAAGAAATTAGAAGATTATGAAAAGAACAGCAAAGATTACTGAATGTGATAGCTCGACTTCGACAACAAATCAGGGTTTTGAAAATGAGAAAGAGAGTAAAAAGGACTTCGGGGGTAAGACATGCAACCACTCCGGCAAGACCCCTCAAGAAAAAGGTAAGGAGGACTCAAGTCCAGCCTGTCGTTCAAAACCAAAAGGAACAACATTCAGCTGTTACCCATGTTGAAGTACAAACAGATGATATGTCGGCCTGTGACAAAGAAGTTCAGACAGAGGCACAACCCTATGAAGAATTACAAACCATGAACACAAGACAATGCAATAAGAAGATTCAAGTGAATCTTCCACTTACCACTACCATGTGGGACAGTGATCCGAGGACAGTAACCCTACGAGAGGGTTTGGTACAAGCTCAGCAAGCAGTAGAAAAGCTCACAGAACAAATAGTTTCTCGAGAAAAGTATGAAGAATTACAACAACAACTAAGGAATGTCGATTTATCCGAAAGCCGGGCCTTTGAAGGATGGCGAAAGGAAGAAGAAAAAGTCGCAAAGGTAGTTCATAGGTTAGATGTAGTTATCAAGCAGATGGATACCTTATGCTCTTTGTACACTGATGTCCTAGCATGTAGAGCCCCTGCTAAAAATTATGCCTTGTTTTTAATGGAACGATATTTGCAATTGAAAATTAAGGCTGTCAAAGCAGGAGCCCCTGTACAAATTAATACTATTGATGATTTTATAAATTGTTGTAAGCACTATGGAGTAAAGGTTCAAAGATTATTGTGTGAATTCTATCTGCATAACCTTGTGTTAGATCAAGAGACAGAGCAGAACCCTAGCCCTTTTGTTGGGGATATCCAACTGCAGGAATTTATTTCGTTTGGGGTTAATCAAATTAAATGGCTTAAAGCCTATAATGCCTTCCAAAGACAAGAGAACAGATTAGATTTATGGGTAAGAGCTGAGCCTAGAAATCCAGTGTAGTTATGGAGGAAACATAGGAATCTCATGAGGACTCCAGGTGTGATTAAAGCATTAGGACCCATTCATACAGCAATCAATCAGCAAGGAATATAATACTTTTTCACTATTAAAGACCTTGCCATTGATGCTGCTAAATTTCTATATGAGATTTCTAATCCGAATATTCAACTTAGGGAACCATTTGATTATGAGAAATTTAAATTAGTTGCCGATCGCTTGAACCTCTATGGCAAAATTATCTTGAGGGCAGGGACATCTTGGTTAGGATATAGGTTTCGGAGTCCGATTATTTTGCACCCTGAACCTGGATACCAAGCCCTGTATGAGATGCCTGAGGGTCAGACAGGCCATATTTTTGAACACCTAGTTAGGCATCATGGCTATAGACCACCACATGAGATCCCATCTCCAGCCTACTCTCTCACTGCCTTACATGTCAACTACAATGTTTTCATGAGGGCATGAAAAAGGGTAAGCAGGGGGGTGTGTGGAATATTGAAGAAGGTATGTTTTTATTGATTATTTTTGTCATCTTTTCTTTAGAACTCGTAACCTCTTTACATCAAGAACTAGGTAGATAATAAGAAATCATGACAAAATCTATAGGATTTATACGCAACACGAAAACACTAATAATTGCTATTTCTTATGCAGGAAAAGGGAAAAACAAAAGATTGCCGTTCCAAAGAAAAAGACAGGGCCAAGTTAACTGTTGTCCCTTTGGCAGGGAACCATATGAAAACAAGGCGATCTAAATTAAAACATATCAGCCAAGGAAAGGAAAAGGAGATATCGACTCGACGCAAGAAAACAAACGGATAACTAGGAATTAACAGTTTGGTGAATCCCTCAGGATCCTTTGATCCTGAGGGATCGTTGCCTTAACTATTTTTGCATCCTTGATATCTCCGCTTTAGCTGTTATAAAAAGGGGCAACACTGCTAGCCCGGGCGACGATCTGCTGTTATTTTTTCTATGTAACTTTTCTCTGTATTTGAAACTTTGATCATCGACTCTCGTTGAGAAGTGATTCGCTGTAACTCTGTTTTAATGCTTTAATATAAATCTAGTTGTTGTTCCGTCTTTGATCCTGGAGTAATTTCAAGAAGTGTGCCCCTGGAGGCTAAGGGCTCGGCCCTAGTGGAACACTTGCTCCTGTATCATTATCTTTAGTTCTTGTGTGGTTTTCATTATCAGCTTTGTTCGGTAATATGTTGTGTTTTATTATTTTACATCACGGTTCTATGATATTTGATCTATGATTCAACTGAGCAATATCGTTCTCTGTGACAAGAATGTCATATTGCTCATTATGACTTTGTAACGCATTTTTGTTCTTTTAATCATTGATATAACGCTGCTAGCCCTTATAGAATGCTATTGTTGTTCAATTACATACTACCCGTGTTGTAACATTCATAAATTGGTATTACTGCATTCATCTATGGTTTACACTTAATTGCGATTTCTGTTCAATTGACACTGCCGTTCCATTACAAATTACAATTGTTATTCTTTATAACTAAGATTGATATTTGTAGTATCGAAATCAGATTACTATTTTTCTCAATACTAAGGCGTGTCGTGTGTGTTATTTATCTTAGTTTATTGTGCATTTACATTTGGTTCCAAGTGTTGTTCTATATTTCATTACTAATAAGTTGTCGTTCTATTTCCGTGTGCTATCCAATTTATTCTTAGAGTAAAGATTACCATCTGATTTCTGTAGGATATGCTTGCTGCACTTGTTTCTGTAGATTAAGGTGTTGCTGTTTATAAGAACTGATTGTTGTTACATTTTCCTAGTTGCCGTTGCATTTCTTAGTTGCTGTTCCATTTCCTGTTATTTGCGTTATCATTGCTTTGGTGTGCAGAGTGATCTGAAACTGTAGTGGGCGTTGACATTTGTTGTCTAGTTCTGAGATTGATGATTTGTTCCTTGATTATCTTTAATTACATCAATTTACAAAGGGATGAGTTATTGTTACTATACTACTAGCATTACTCTAGCAAATGACAGCCTCAAACTGAGTACACTCTTTGAAATAACAAATCGTTCCTGGATTGACAAGTTAATGTGAGATAATTAGAGGTGAAAAAGACCCTTTTTACGGCTCGATAGGTACTCCTCAGATGGGGAACTTTGTGGGAGTTTGTGGGCTCCCTTGCTTGATCTTGTTGCTTTTCCTAGTCTTAAAATATAAGGGGGCTTGCCTTTGTCCTACTTTGCCTTTGTTTGACTGGGGTGCTTAAGGTAGCTAAAGTTGCAGCTACCTCATGTTCAGTGGTTTCTGGAGACAAACTTGTTTGTTTTAGGGGTATCTCTATTTCTACTGGCTCAATAGTTTTCTTAGGACTTGATTTTTCCTCTTTCTCCCCCTCTTATTTTTCATCTTATTCTCCTCCTACCTATGCCTCTATTTCTTCCATTGTCCTTTTTGCTTCTATTTCTCTTTCCTCTTCTTCTGACCCTGCTGCTTCTTCCTCTTCTGCCCTTGCCCCTTCTTCTTCTTCCTCTGTTTTTCCCTCTCTTCGTCCAACACTAGAGGTTGGGGTCTCACCTGGTGTGAGGGTATGTGTTTCAATGAAGGCTTCTCTATCCATGTCTACGAATTTGGACCAAAGGGCAAGGATTCACAACTTGCTCAAGGCATCCACCACTATCAATTTAATGAGGACAGGGTGGCCTAGGTGTTGGTGGATGACTCATGTCCTTGATGGATTGTAGGAGGAAGTATGAAACACTAGGCCTTTGGGAAAGAGGCAATTCTGCCTGGAACCTCAGTTCATGAAGTAATCTAAAGTGGTAGGCATATACCACACTCATTCTTCTCTCACAAGGGATGTGTTTCATAATATGGTAGGCCACCTCATCCCAAGGATAATGTAGGTTTTCCCTCCTAACTCCATTCTTGTCCCTAATAGGATTTTCATGTAGAAAATTCTCTGTAGATCAGCTAGCTCTGATACCAAGTAGAAATTATGACTATAGATCACCTGATAATGAAATATACTAAAACAAAATACTTGATCTACTTTTACAAACAAACTTGCGGAAGCTTAATCGATTTTGAGCAAGATCAAATAGAACACATATAACAGATGAAGAAGAATTCAATCACACATGAACATAGAAGAATACTCTCGGGAAAGCCTCAGCTAAAAACCCCGATCTCTGTATTATCATACAAGTGGAAATATCTCCGATTACACAAAGCTTTAGCTCACAAGCTATCTAGCTCTCAGTACAATCCCTTACTACTGCTCATAGACGGAATAAACAACACATATGCCTTCCTTCAATCCTCCAAGCCTCCTATTTCCTTACGTAGTTTCTCTTAGGTCCTCCAGCTGCAACTTGTGTGATTTTCACCTCACACACAACACTAACCTTTGAAATAACTGTGCAATCTTGAAGGAGTTAATTCCTTCTGCATGGATGAGTTTCCTATATAGGAAAATTCCTCCAACTGATAGTACATTGTCCCTTCCTTTAATCTCAACTGGGTCTCTGTCTGAACTGACATGCATGAGTTATTTATGAGAGAATATTCAGTTATATGGGGAACACTAGTTGCATGGATGCATGCATTAACTGACTGAACTCACAATTAGTTCCTCCAACTGTTTGGAACTAATTTAACTGGACTTAACTCAGTTAACCAAGCTAACTAATTACAACTCAAATACAACTCATCCTTATCTCCTTAATTAAGGGATAACTTCCTCAATTAAAGGGATAACATTTGCAAGATTTCACAAAGACTTCATGTTTGAATTTCTCCAACTAATTAACTCAAGATGAATTAATTAATTATTTTTCAAATAGCTAGTAAGACTAAATTCGAATTTTAATTCAAGGACTAATTAAAATTGGAATCTATCCTGAAATGCTATTTATAGCAATGTTATTCTTAGAATTTCTATTTTTTTCTATTTCCAACAGAGTTGGAGTATATCCTGAAATGCTATTTTTAGCATTTCTATTTTAGAATTTCTTATTTCTATTTTCAACACTCCCTCTCAACAAGAAAGGCATTCAACTCGAACCTGATCCTGAACCTTTGGAATGTTCTGCATGCAACACTTCTCTCAAGTGTTGTTGCTCCAGCAACTCCAGAAACAAAAAATATCCAACCTGAATCAGAATGATGCCTCTGTCATCAAAGTCTCTAACTACTATTGCCTCTGTCGACTAAAAATCTTTGCACCTCTATGCTCTTGAGTATCTGACTGCTCTAGCTTCTATCACTTTGATCTCTGACTGCATCAATCACACTGATACCTCCTACTGCATCTGTGCTACTGCTGGTCCTGTCTCCCAACACTACATCTGCACTGCACCTCCTCTCATCATGTTGCATTGTGCTGCCCACTATTGCACTGCAGCTCAGTTACTGAGAAGTAAGTAACTAATCTCCCAACTAACCTCCCTATAGGACTAGAAACACCCTTTAATTTTGAAGCTCCCTCTGCCACTCCATCTGCATCTATCTCTACCCACTCAGCCAATCTTGCTACTCCTCGTCGAGGCTCCCGTAGAAAGGTCTAATCAAAGAGGCTCGGTACCTCAAGGATCCTGCCCCTATTTTAGCCTTCTTGGGACTATCACTTCACATTGCCCCACCTCTCACCTGGAGGTATGGTTTTATGTGATCCCTATGCCCACTTGGCTTGAAAGTTTTCCCTACAGGAGGTCTTGACATGAGTGGATACCTCCACTCAAACTCCTATCGTATTTTCCAGTTGTGGCTACTCCACAACCTCCTGAAGTTGCTTCACCAATTGTGGCTCCTCCACAATTTTCTAAGACTTCTTCTAGCGCTGCATGTTGAGAGGTGATGTACTCTCCCTATCAACCACCAAGTCTCCAATGGTTGCCTTGCTCGTCAAGGCTTTGCATGCATCTTGAACCTCAAGAGCATATAGGTTCTTGACTCATGAACTGATCTACTTGACCTATCTCGTGGTGATGTGTCTAAGGAAAACCTTTCCCTTACTGACTACATCATAGTCTTTGTCCTCCAGCATCACGATCAATACCAAGTTCTTCTTTAGTCTTGGCCTAAAACCCCAACTCTGTATTATCATACAAGTGGAAATCTTGTTCAAGTTACAAAAAGAATCAGCTCTCAAGCTATCCTGCTCCCTCTGCAATCAAACTTACAGACTAAATAGACATAGTATATGTCTTCCTCAATCCCTCCAAGCCTCCTATTTCCTTGCGCAGTTTTGATTGGGGTCCAATGATATCACATGTGTGAATTGGCCTCATCACACTCACTATAACCTCAGGTCCAACTGCGCAATCCTCAAGGAATAGTATTCCTTCTGCATGCAAAAAACATTCACCAAGGAATATCCTAGCAACTGATAGTACACTGTCCCTCCATCTGATCTCAACTGGGTCTGACTGAACTGACATGATGAGTTATCCATGAGTGAATCTTCAGTTATCTGAAATACAGTGGTTACATGCATGTAAGCATTAACTAACTGAACTCTCATTAATTTAACAAACTATTAAATTAATCTAACTGGACTTGACTTAGTTAACTAAGCCAACTAATTACAACTCAATATTACAACTCATCCTTCTCTCTTTAAATGATGGATAAATCCCTCAATCAAAGGAGAAACTGTTGCATGTCCTCACATAGACTTCAAGTTTGATTTTCTTTAACTAATTAACTCAAGATGAATTAATTAATTAATTTTCAAACTCCTATTAATATCAAATTCAATTTTTACTTCCTATGTTTAGTCCAGGCACTGACTAAAATAAGAAGGGATCTCGAAATGCTATTTTTAGAAAATCTCTTTTTAGCACTTTCACTTTTCACCCATTGTTGCTAAGATCTCCAATGGTTGAACTGCTATTTATAGCAGTGGTATTTTTAGCATTTTCTATTTTTAGCATTTCTTGTTGCAAATCTCAACACTCCCTCTCAATAAGAAAGGGATTATCAGTAACCTTGATCTTGTCTTTGTGGAACTTGAACTTGCATTTTGACAATGCCTTAGTTAAAATATCTACATCCTACTCCTCGGTCGAAACATACTGCAACATCATGATCCTCTTAACCAAACAGTCCCATAGATGATGGTAACGGATATCTATATGCTTGGACCTGTCATGAAACACTGGATTCTCATAGAGTTTTTTGCAACTCTGATTATCACAGTATATCACTCTAGGATCCATCATCTGACCAAACAGTCCCACTAGAATCTTCTGCATCCAAATGGACTTGCATGCTGCTTGACTAGAAGCCATGTATTCAGCCTCTGTTGAACTAAGTGCAACTGATCTATGTTTCCTACTATACTAAGAAACTATAGCTGAGACAAGGTTGAAGATTCCTCCAGAAGTGCTCTTCTAGTCTGATGGACTACTAGCCCAATCCACATCTGTGAAGCCTTGCAGCTTCAGCACATGCTTCGCTGCCTTCCAAAATAGCTTGGTAGGCTAAACCATAGCTTGACTCAGTTGGTTCACCGCAAAGCATAAGTCAGGTCGTGTCTTCACCAGATACATAAGTGAACCCACCAACTGCTGATAAACAGAAGCAACTACTACCTCACCTGAAGTAGCATCCTCCTTCCTCCAGTTCCCAGCTAGAGGAGTCTGCGTGGGTTTGCACTTCTCCATGTGAAAGTGCCTGAGTATCTCACTGGCATACTTGCCTTGAGACACAAATACTTCCCCATATTTCTGCCATACTTCCATGACTAGAAAGTAGTGCATAAGTCCCATGTCCTTCATCTCAAGCTCTCTTGCAAGGTCCTCCTTATAAGATTTGATCAGCTGATCATCACCTTTAAAAATCAGATCATCGACATAAAGTACAATAATAAATGGCTTACCTTCTACCATGATGTGGTAAAGGTTTGCATCTGCTTCACTCTTGGTGAAGCCTAACTCGGTGAAATAGTTGTCGATCCTGGTATACCAAGCACGAGGTGCTTGCTTCAGCCCATACAGTGCTCGCTTGAGTCAGCAAACATGTGACTCATGATTTAAGGTCTCAAATCCTTCAGGCTACTCAATGTATACCTCTTCCTCAATCTTCCCATTGAGGAACGTCGTCTTCACATCCATCTGATGGATCTTCCAACCCATTTGAGTTGATAGAGCTAGCATTGATCTGATAGATGAGTACCTTGCTATGGGAGCAAAGGTCTCATCGTAGTCGATCCCCTCAACCTGTGAGAAACCTCAGGCAACAAACCTTGCCTTGTGTTTCTCAACACTGCCATCAGCTGCCTGCTTTACCTTGTAAAGCCATCAGGAACTAACCACTGACTTGTCCCTAGGTCTAGGGACAACATCCCACACACTATTCCGTATGATAGAATCGTACTCTTCTATCATTACATCAACCCAGACTAGTTGCTACACTACCTCCTGAAAAGAAGAAGGTTTGGTCACTACACACTCCCCAACCAGGGCCATGTAGCTAGTGTATCTCTCGGGAGATCTCCTCTGTCTGCACTGAGAGGATGGCTGCCCCACATTCTCTCTCACATCTAGCATCAATCTGTCAGCTTCCCGTGAGCGTTTCTGCTCATCTCTAGAAGACTTTCCAGGAGTGGTGGTCTCCACTACTAAATCCTCTTGATGTGGCTGATCCACATCATTAGGAGGCTCCTCCTCCTTTGGAACTAAAATTTCCTCATCACCATGCAACTTGAGCTCCCTCTCAAGTGACACTCGCATGGCTCTCTACTCGTCGAACTTCAGATCCCTGCGCAATACGATCCTCTGACTGGTAGGCAGAAACACACGATAGTTGTGAGGTGTATCTGTGTACCCCACAAGTATCCCCAACTCAGTTGTTGGGTCTAGCTTCTTCCTAGCATCTTTGGTCACATGACAGAAAACTAGTGATCCAAAGATGCGGAAGTGACTCCATCTGGTCGCTTCTTGAAAAAGCCTCCATAGGTGTCTTCATCCCCAAAATACGATGAGGACTTCTGTTCTAAAGGTTCACTGTTGTATTGCATGCCTCATCCCACAGATGAAGTGGTAGGCCTTGGTCATGCAACATCGCTCGAGATGCTGCCACAATAGATCTGTTCTTCCTTTTGGCCACCCCATTCTGTTGTGGGTTATGAGGTGACGTTAGTTCCCGTTTAATTCCTTCTGCAGCAAAAAATTCTTTAAACTGCTAGGAAACATACTCTCCACCATTGTCACTATGCAAGGATTTTACTTTCTTTCCAAATTCTTTCTCTACCAAGGCTTTAAACTCACAAAACCTCAAGAAGGT
The DNA here is from genome assembly GCA_031772625.1 of Pinus tabuliformis. Lineage (NCBI taxonomy): Eukaryota > Viridiplantae > Streptophyta > Pinopsida > Pinales > Pinaceae > Pinus > Pinus tabuliformis. The sequence continues at coordinate 1,604,472,878 of CM062804.1, forward strand.
CTAATCCTTCTTTTGCATAAAGTAGATCCAACATCTACAAGAAAAATCATCAATAAAAATAACATAGTACCTTTGCTTAGTGATGGAGGCTATAGAGAATGGTCCACATACATCTGAGTGAACTCGCTCCAAGGTTGCTCCAACTCTTCTATCCCGATCCTGAAAGGAAGCTTTTGCATACTTACCCAGGGTGCATCCTTTGCAAGTGTCTGTTTTCTCCAGTTTTCCCTTGGGTAAGTCGGTAGAAATTTGTTGCATGATCTTCAAGGCCCCGTGATGCAAGTGGCTCAGTCTTCTATGCCACAACTCGCCAACATTTTGGCTTTTCACCACCTCTGCTTTGTAACTCAGTGCAGCACAGTCATCTACCTCCAATTTGTAGAGATTCTTTACTCGAATCACAATTCACTTGGTCTGTCCGGTGCCGATATGCCTCAGGAAAACTTTTCCTTTACTAAAGACTACATCATAGCCTTTGTCTTCTAGCATAGCAATAGACACAAGATTCTTTTTCAAACCTGGTACATACTTAACAACAGATATGGTGAGAGGAGCACCATGCTCCCTCTAAAACACAACTATACCTTCACCTAAGACACAATACTTTCCATCATCGCCCATCTCGATCCACATCTGGAGATCCTTCTCCTCCAATGTATTGAAAAGATTCTTTTCACCCGACATGTGGAAAGAAGCTCCACTGTCCAGGTACCAAACACATCCCACCATGGATGAAACCATGCATGTGATAAGAGAGAAATCCAGCTCAAACTGTGAAGCTGGTGCATCACCATCAGATCCCTTTGAGGAACCCTTCTTGGATTTATTTTGTGGACAATTCATAGCATAATGGCCCACTTCATGATAGTGAAAGCATCACACCTTTGACTTGTCAACCCTCTCCCCACCATGAGAAGATTTGGATTGGGATGCCTTCCCTTTCCCTTTCTTAGCTTTACTCGCTAAAGCTAGATTTTCTTCATCATCTTGTTTTGATGAAGATCCATCCCTGATGCTTCACCTTATCTCCTCCTGCATCAGACGACCAAAGTCGTTCCCAATCTGGTAGTTTCTCTCTTCCATTAACTGAGTCTTGGTAGCTATGCTAGCTCTTAGGAAGACCGAGGAGTGCTAGAATCACCATGTCGTCATCAGCTGCCACAACCCCTACGCTTGCAAGCTCATCCTTGCAGGTGGTGAGCTTGTTCAGGAAGATAGAGATTGTGTCGCCCTTTTTGCATTTGATCTTTCGAAGTTTATCTTTTAGTGCTAGCTTCCTCTGATCACTACTATTTTGATAAAGATCTTTCAATTAATTCCACATAGAAAATAGAGTCTCCTTCCCATTGAGGCTCGAGACAATGTGATCTCAAACTCCCTCCAGGAGCATTCTTCTTACTCTAGCCACACAGGTTTTCCATTCTACCAGTTGAGTAGCATCAGTCGGCTTCTGGACTTCTTAATCAATGAAGTCCTTTAGGCCGTTATCTTCTAATACTACCTCCATGCAATCCTTCTAGGCTATATAATTCGCACTGCCATCAAGGGCATATTCAAGTCTCAAACCACTAAACGCCATTAGTGAAATAGATGTGATACGAAATCGATTCAATATTCAGAAACCAAACTTCGAACTTCTCCTATTTGTATACTGTTCTTCCTCCGATACATGTAGAAATTCCCACTGTAGATCACCTTGTAATGCAATTTACTAAAGCAAATCACTTGATCTACTTCTACAAACAATTTAGCAGAAGCTTAATCGAACATGAGCAACATCAAGCATGAACAAATATAACTGAGAATGAGAAGTAATCAACCATAACACAAAAGATATATCACTGGGGAAAGCACCAGCCTAAAACCCCAACTCTGTATTATCATATAAGTGGAAATCTTGTTCAAGTTACAAAAAGAATCAGCTCTCGAGCTATCCTGCTCTCTCTGCAATCAAACAATACCTCTTACAGACTGAATAGACATAGTATATGTCTTCCTTAAGCCCTCCAAGCCTCCTATTTCCTTGTGCAGTTTTGATTGGGGTCCAATGATATCACATGTGTGAATTGGCCTCATCACACTCACTGTAACCTCAGGTCCAACTGCGCAATCCTCAAGTAATGATATTCCTTCTGCATGCAATGAATATTAACTAAGGAATATCCTAGGAATTGATAGTACATTGTCCCTCCATCTAATCTCAACTGGGTCTCTGACTGAACTGACATGCATGAGTTATCCATGAGTGAATCTTCAGTGATCTGAAATACAGTAGTTACATGCATGCAAGCATTAACTAACTGAACTCTCATTAATTTAACAATCTGTTAAATTAATATAATTGGACTTGACTCAGTTAATTGAGCCAACTAATTACAACTCAATATTTTAACTCATCCTTATCTCTTTAACTGATGGAAAAGTCCCTCAATCAAAGGAGAAACTATTGCATGTCCTCACATAGACTTCAATTTTGATTTTTTATTCGAATTGGGTCCATAAAGAACTGTCAAAGGAACCATGACTGTATCTGGTCGGACAAACATCGAAGAAATCGAAACCGCGATCAAAAAACACCTTGAACCAGTGGTAATGGCAGCCAACGTGGAACGACGATGACCTCAATCAAAGCGCACTAACCGAGGCCCATGGAGACTATGCAGGAGGCCAAATTAACCCCTGGGAGGCCTAGATCAGGAAATGTAGGTGATTTTTGATGCGCGGATGGGTGAAAAAGGCTGAAATGGAGTAGCCCCGAGAACTCAGACACGTGGGGAGCTAGAGAACTGGGGGCGAAAGGAAAAAATCGCTAAAAGGACAAAGGCGGGACCCACGCTTTGGAAACCGGTAGTATTGATCAGGGGCTCCTCAAATGGTAAGTGGTTTTGGATGGAAGCGGAGCAATCCCACTCAACAATTGATGCGTGGCAAGTGGAGGTGAGAGAAAACCGTCGTTGATCACTTGCTATCAGCCAAGCAAGTCAACCACGCGAAACATGCGTATGGCGTCGGATCTGGAGGCCCTAGATCTAACGGCTGAGATTGTGCCCGATGGAGGAAGCGGAATCGACGAAGGAATGAGCTGCGATTTGTAAATATTTGAGGTCCGTTTGATTACCACGGTGGAGAAAGACTTCATCCAGGATGTATCCAAAGAAATGAACCGACGAAGCACGCTGGCACCGTTTGCAAGAGGACATGTGGCCACAACCCGAGCGCTGATGATGATGTTGAACAGGGAACTCCAAGCGTAGCTACAGAAGGTGATTCGACGGAGGTGGAAGAGGAACCAAACAGGCATTGGGAACGAATGGCCTAGAAGCCATGAACAGGGACAGAATACATACAGAGTCAATCGGAGAGACGAAGAGAGGGACAAAGAACCCCAAAGATAGAGGAACCAAAATCCCGAGAGGAGGATGAAATACACAGAGAAGAAGACAATAAAGCAAAAGCAAAAGAGGACAGAGGGCCGAGATGACCAGATGCAGCGTCGAGCACCAGAGACTTGAGAGATCTGAGCCATCCCAGAGAGGATCTTTTTGGACTGAGCATCACATTGGGCTCTTTCCACTATAGACCAGAAGGTCATAGAGCTGGTAGGCAAACAGATTCTATGCACTCTAGTGGCTTGGGAAATCCAAGAACCACCCTGCCAAGCGAACCTGGTTCAAGAGAACTCACATTGAGTCCCTGCATTGTAATTCTCTGCTTAAAGACACAATAAAATAAGGCCACCACTGAAAGCTGGACCGGAGATGTAGCCCTAGAGTTTAGGGTGAACTCGTTATTAAATTGCTTGCGTTCTTGTATTTCTTACTGTATTTCTCTGCTATCTTTCTATTTAATTGTCTGTATATTGGCAATCTGATTGATACGTTGCTTCAATAACATATAACACACACCATCACACGAGTCTGTAATACCTTTAAACAATAAATCTTTAACCGATGTCACTCATAGGGTGATTATCAGATCAAATGGTATCAGAGCATTAGGCTGTAAGGTTAGACAAGCTTGTGTTGGTTTAGCTATTGAATGCTAACTAGATCAAAGATCAAATTAGGAGAAGGAGAGTTGGTGGAAACTAATCTTGAAATTGAGAGAGTCTATCCTCAGAAGACAATGTCAGAGGAAGGTTCTGTGGGGCCAAACCCTCAATTCATAGAAAGTTTCCTAGCTATAAAGTTTATGGTAGAAGAAATGTATAGGGACTTTAGAAAGCATAAGTTGAAGATTCATCAGGTTCTAAACAAGATAAATAAGAATATGAGTCTCACTTTCATGACCACTCCAAGGGAAAAGGGAAAGAGGAAAGCTTTCTCACACCTCCTAATAGCCCTATGCATAATAAGAAAGCATCTTTGATCATGCTAGATGTTAAATTTTATTTGCCTATATATGATGGAGAGCTAAATGCTGAAAAGCTGGACAATTGGATTAGACAAATTGATGTGTATTGCAGAGTACAGAACATAGACTCAGACAAGAGTAAGGTTCAGCTGGCGAGCCTACACCTAGGAGGCACTGCCTTGGTTTGGTGGGAAGGAAGAACTCAAGCTGATATGAAAAGACATGGTAAGACCATCTCTGTCTGGAGTGAATTTGTTTCTGTAATCAAAAGGTAGTTCTATCCATTGGCCTACATGCAACAAGCCATGATGAGTTGGCAAACTCTTCGGCAGATGAAAGGGAAAAGTGTGCAAGGGTATACTCAAGAATTTATAAAGAGAGGATTGATGTTGGGTATCTCATTAGACTCACCAGAGACTCTTTTGAAGTACATTGGTGGTCTACATAGCTACATGAGGCATACCATCCTCATGTTTAATCCCACTAGTATAGATGAGGTATCTGTACAAGCTACTCATCTAGAAGCTAGAGGAAAGAATGGAAATCCAGAAGTTGGGGGACCATCCCAACCCACTGTAAGCAAGAGCAAGGAGAAAAGAAAGCAGAAGTGGAAAGAAAGGAAGGCTAACATTGCACAGAAAAGCAAAACTTCATGCACTCACTGTAAAAATGATGGGCATGATGATGAGCATTGTTGGATTCTGCATCCAGAGGTGAGACCTAAGAAGTCCAAGGGCAAGAAGAAGAAGACTGCTGCAGCTATTCAAAAACATTTGGGGTTAGAATCAAGAGATGAAACAACTATAGCAGCCATAGGTATAAAAGGTAAGAATTCTGAAGCATCTACTAGTAATTCTACTCAATCTGTTATTGATGAAGAAAATGAGAGAAAAAGACATGAGCTTTTCCATATTCGAGTTGTTTCCAAAAATAAAAAGATTGATACTTTGTTTGATAGTGGCTCACAAGTAAATTTAATTTCTGAAGCAATTGTAAAGAAATTGGGATTAGCAACTACACCTCACAAGAAACCATACCCATTAGGATATTTGATTGATAAAGCACAACTACAAGTGACTAGACAGTGCAAACTCAAGTTTTCTTTTGGGTCAGCATTTGTAGATGAGGTTGAATTAGACATAATTCCTTTGGATATATGTGGAATTGTTTTAGGAAGTCCTTACTTATATGATAGGAAGGCTATTTTCTATAGAGCTGAGAACAAGTATCTACTTGTTAAAGATGGAATCAAATACTTTGTAAGAGATCATAAGCTCAATAATCATTATACTCTCATAAACTCAGGGCAAATGAAAAGAATGATAAATTCATGCAAACAATTCTTACTGATGGTTGTAAAGGAAAAGAAACCTGATAAAGCCAATGTATTTGAGGGCTATAATGCTGAACAACAATTTGATATAGAAAAGGTTGTTTCAGAGTATGATGTCTTATTTCAAGAACCTAAAGGTCTGCCACCCAAAAAGGGAATAGTACATGATATTATTTTGCAACAAGATGTTCCATTGCCTAACATTGGGATGTACAAGTTTTCTGCTTTAGAGAATGCTGAAATCAAGAAGCAGGTGCAGGAGTTGCTCGAGAAAGGGTTCATCAGGCCTAGCACATTACCATGTGGTTCACCAATAGTTTTCGTGAGAAAGAAAGATGGATCGTGGAGAATGTGCATTGATTACCAAGCACTGAATAAGATAAAAATTAAAAATCGTTATCCCCTTCCTCGCATAGATGATCTTTTAGATCAATTAAAGGAAGTTGTTTATTTCACCAAGTTGGATTTGCACAGTGGATACCATCAGGTCAGAGTTGCAAAGCAAGATGCATGGAAGACTGCTTTCAAAACAAAGCAGGGATTGTATGAATGGCTGGTTATTCCTTTCGGCTTAACTAATGCTCTTGCTACTTTCATGAGATTAATGAATGATGTACTCAGACCTTTTCTTGATGATTTTGTTATTGTGTACCTGGATGACATTCTGATTTTTAGTAGAATGTGGGAAGAACATTTAAAGCATGTTAAGCAGACATTAGATGTTTTGAAAATAGAAAAAATTTATGTTAAACTCTCAAAATGTGAATTTGGCAAAACATCTCTAAACTACTTGGGTCATATAGTAGGGGGAGGTGAATTGAAAATAGATCCCTCTAAAGTGGCAGTCATTATGAACTGGCCCAAACCCAGATCTGCTACAAAAGTGAGAAGCTTCTTAGGAGCAGCACAATATTGGAGGAAGTTCATTTCTAACTTTTCCTCAATTGTAGCTCCCTTACATGCTTTAACAGGATTGAATAAGGTGTTTCAGTGGGGAGGCAAACATCAGAAAGCCTTCAACACCTTGAAAGAAAAGATTAGTACAACACCTGTGCTAGCACTGCCAGATCTACAAAGACCATTTTAGATCCAAACTGATGTCGGTGACTATGCCATGGGAGCAGTGTTGACACAACACAGTAAACCCATATGTTATCATTCTGAGACTTTTAATCCTGCAGTAATTAACTATCCTAAATATGATAAAGAATTGTATGCATTAATTCAGAGTGTGAAAAAGTGGAAACATTACTTAATGGGCAAAGAGACAGTAATACATATTGATCATCAACCACTTCAATATCTACACTCCCAAACTAAGTTGCAGCAATCAAGACATTACAGATGGATGGGTTTTCTACAACAGTTTCATTTAGTCATCAGATATAAAAAGGGCATACATAACAAGGTTGCAGACATGTTATCTAGACCCATTATAAATGCATCTACCATACTTAAGCATAATTTTGTGCTACATGAAAGCTACATAGAACAATATGCTCAGGATACAGACTTTAAAGATGTATATGCAACTTTGAGTCAAGGCAAACGAGTAGAAGAATTGGACTATCACATGAAGGACCGACTCTTATATCATTGTGGGAAACTCTACATTCCATAAACTGAGAGAGTAAAGATAATTAGGGAAGCACACACTTCTCTGATATTAGGTCACTTTGGGGTAAGTAAAACAGTTGCACAGCTGCAAAGATTTTGTTATTGGCTGAAAATGAATGAGACAGTTTCTAGATATGTAAGAGGGTGTGCTATGTGTGCTAAAAGCAAGTCCAACAATAGAAAACTAGGCTTGTACACTCCATTTCCAGTTCCTTCTCACCCTTGGGAAAGTGTTTCCATGGATTTTGTTGGAGGACTGCCTAAATCTATGAAAGGTCATGATTATCTATATGTTGTTGTGGATAGGTTCAGCAAAATGTGTATTTTGATACCTTGTAATAAATAGATTATAGCTGAACAAACTGCAAAATTGTTCTTTGAACATGTATGGGTTCATTTTGGATTACCCACTTCCATTGTATCTGATCGAGACACCAAATTTGTGGGGAAGTTTTGGTCGAGTCTGTGGGAACTGATGGACACTAAACTGAAGAAAAGCACAACTTTTCATCCACAAACAGATGGCCAGACAGAAGTAGTTAACACGACATTGATCCAGTTACTGGGAGGATATTGCAGCAAACTTCCTAAGATTTGGGATGAACACTTTTTTTACGTGCAGCATGCTTACAACAGAGCAAAACACTCTTCTACACAAAGATCTCCTTTTGAGACTTGTTTTGGTTTCACACCAAGGTCTCCTTTGGATTTTGTCTTTCGTAAAGATACCATGGTTGATGGACACAGTGACGTGGACAGGGCAACTAGGTTCATTAAACAGATCTAGGAGATCCACTAGGCAGTACAGGAATAGCTGGAAAAGAGCCAAGCCAAGTACAAGGCTAGGCATGATAAGCATCGGATGGAGCATAGTTTTCAAGTTGGAGACCAAGTCTGGCTATATATCAGCAAGGACAGGATCCAAGGTGAAGGTAAAAAGCTAAAGCCTATCAGGTATGGACCCTTTAGGATACTTGAGAAGATTGGTGAAAATGCTTTTTGCCTTGACCTACCAGCTTACATGCACATCTACTCAGTCGTAAATGCAGATTGCTTGAGATTGTTTGAACCTTCAATGATCGAGGACCCTGAAGAGCAGAGTCAATTGCCTTCTATTGATGACCTGCTACCTGAGTCTCTTAATGAATTGCAGGAAGACATAGTGCTGGACAGGAAGGTGAGGACAACACGCACGGGAGATGTGGAGTACCTCAGGATTGGGCTCAAAGGTTCAAAGCCGAGCAGTGCCAAGTGGATTGAGATTGGGCAAGTGAGAAAGCAATACCCTCACTTAGTCGATGGTTGAAAACCAACTTTTGGTGGTCCAAAATCTTTTTCAGTGGGAAGGCCGAGGCCCATGGAGACTGCGTGGGAGGCCGAATTAGCACCTGGGAGGCCCCGATTGGGAAATGGAGGTGATTTTTAATCATGCATCGTTGGGCGAAAAAGGCTGAAATGGAGTAGCCTTGAGCACTTGGACGTGTGGGGAGCTGGATAACCGCGGGTGAAAGTCAAAAAGCGCTAAAAGGACAAAGGTGGGACCCGCGCTCTGGAAATTGGCGGTATTGATCAGGGGCTGCTCAAACTGTAACTAGTTTTGGATGGAAGCAGAGCGATCCCACTCAACGATTGATGCATGGCAAGCGGAGGTGAGAGAAAACCCCCGTTGATCGTGCGCTATCGGTCGAGCAAGTCAACTGCGCAAAATGTGCGTATGGTGTTCTATTTGGAGGCCCCAGATCTAACGGTTGAGATCGCGCCTGATGGAGGAAGCAGAATCGACAAAGGAATGAGCCACGATTTGTAAAGATTTAAGGTCTGTTTGACCACCATGGTGGAGAAAGACTTCATCCACGATGTAACCAAAGAAATGAACCGACGAAGCAGGTTGGCGCCGTTTGCAGGAGGACATGTGGCCACACCCTGAGCGCTGATGATGATGCTGAACAGGGAACTCCAAGTGCAGCTGCAGAAGGTGATTCGACGGAGGCGGAAGAGGAACCGAACATGCATTGGGTACGAATGGCCTAAAAGCCATGAATAGAGACAAAATACATACATAGTCAGTCTGAGAGACGAAGAGAGGGACAGAGAACCTCGAAGATAGAGGAACCAGAATCCCAAGAGGAGGACAGAATAGACAGAGAAGAAGATAGTAAAGCAAAAGCAGAAGAGGACAGAGGGCCGAGCTGACCGGAGGCAATGTCGAGCACCAGAGGCTTGAGAGATCCGAGCCATCCTAGAGAGGATCTGTCTGGACTGAGCACCACATTGGGCTCTTTCCACTGTAGACTAGAAGGTCACAAAGCTGGTAGGCAAATAGAGTCTGTGCACTCTAGTGGCTTGGGAAATCCAAGAACCACCCTGCCAATCGAACCTACTTCAGGAGAACTCACATTGAGTCCCTGCATTGTAATTCTCTGCTTAAATACATAATAAAATAAGGCCACCACTGAAAGCTGGACCAGAGATGTAGCCCTGGAGGATAGGGTGAAATCGTTATTAAATTGCTCGTGTTCTTGTATTGCTTACTATATTTCTCTACTATCTTTCCATTTTATTGTCTGTGTATTGGCAATCTGATCGATCCTTTGCTTCAATAACACAGAACACACACCAGCACATGAGCATGTAATACCTTTAAACAATAAATAATTAGTTGATGTCACTCATAGGGTGATTATCAGATCAATTTTCCTTAACTAATTAACTCAAGATGAATTAATTAATTAATTTTCAAACTGCTGTTAATATCAAATTCGAATTTTACTTCCTATGTCTAGTCCAGGGACTGACTAAAATAAGAAGGGATTCCGAAATGCTATTTTTAGAAAAGCTATTTTTAGCACTTTCACTTTTCACCCATTGTTGCTAAGATCTCTAATGGCTGAACTTCTATTTATAGCCTGGCTATTTATAGCAGTGCTATTTTTAGCATTTTCTATTTTTAACATTTCTTGTTGCAAATCTCAACATCCACTGTAAAGAAACCAACCACAGCCCATCATCGATGAAACCATGCATGCGATGAGGGAAAAATCCAATTCAAACTGAGAGGCCAATGCCTCACCTTCAGATGCTTCTGAGGATTCCTTCTTGGATTTCTTCAATGGACAATTAGTTGCATAATGGCCCACCTCATGACAGTTAAAGCATCTCACTTTATATTTGTCAATCTTCTTCCCTCCATGAGAAGAAATCGATTTGGGATGAGAATCCTTCTCCTTCCCTTTCCTTTCCTTACTCGCTAAGGCACAATTTTCTTCATCCCCCTTGGATGAAGAACTATCTCTAGTGCTTCTCATGATCTCCTCCTACATCAGATTCAACCACAGGCGTTCCAATTCTGGCAGTTTCTCTCTTCCATTCACTGAGTCCTAGTAGCTATGCCAACACTTAGGAAGACCGAGGAGAGCAATACTCACCATGTCATCATCGACTGTTATGATTCCTACACTTCCAAGCTCATCCCTACAGGTGGTGAGTTTGTTCAGATATGTAGAGATCGTGTCGCCCTTTTCACACTTGATTTTCCGAAGCTTGTCCTTCAGTGCCAGCTTCCTCTGGTCACTGTTGTTCTAATATAGATCATTCAATATCTTCCACATTGAAAACAATGTTTCCTTCCCATGGAGACTCGAGACAATATGGTCTCGAACTCCCTCCAGAAGAATCCTCCTCGCTCTAGCCACACATTTCTTCCATTCCGCCAATTCTTGGGCATTAGCTGCTGCTGGCTTGCAGAATTCTTGATCAATCAAGTCCTTCAAACCGTTGTCCTCTAATACCGCTTCCATGCTATCCTTCCAGGCTGTATAGTTCAAGTTTCCATCCAGGGCATACTCGAGTCCCAAACCATTGAACACCATTGGTGAACTTTGAGATGTGATAAGAATTCGATTTCTATAATCAAGAACTTCAAACTTCGAACTTCTCCCTTCTTTGTATATTGTTCTCTGCTTTGATCACCTTTGCTCTGATACCATGTAGAAATTTTTCCGTAGATCATCTAGCTTTGATACCATGTAGAAATTCTAAATGTAGATCACCTGATAATGCAATATACTAAAGCAAAATACTTGATCTAATTCTACAAACAAACTTGCGGAAGCTTAATCGATTTTGAGAAAGATCAAATACAACACATATAATAGATGAAGAAGAATTCAATCACACATGAACACAAAAGAATACTCTGGGGAAAGCCTCAGCTAAAAACCCCGATCTCTGTATTATCATACAAGTGGAAATATCTCTAATTACACAAAGCTTTAGCTCACAAGCTATCCAGTTCTCAGTACAATCCCTCACTATTGCTCATAGATAGAATAGACAACACATATTCCTTCCTTTAGTCCTCCAAGCCTCCTATTTCCTTGCACAGTTTCTCTTGGGTCCTCCAGCTACAACCTGTGTGAGTCTCACCTCACACACAACACTGACCTCTGAAATAACTACACAATCCTGAAGGAGTTATTTCCTTCTACATGGATGAGTTTCCTATATAGGAAAATTCCTCCAACAGATAGTAGATTGTCCCTTCCTTTATTCTCAACTGGGTCTCTGTCTGAACTGACATGCATGAGTTATTTATGAGAGAATATTCAGTTATCTGGAGAACACTAGTTGCATGCATTAACTGAATGAACTCACAATTAGTTCCTCCAACTGTTTGGAACTAATTTAACTGGACTTAACTCAGTTAACTAAGCTAACTAATTATAAATCAAATACAACTTATCATTATCTCCTTAATTAAGGGATAACTTCCTCAATCAAAGGGATAACTGTTGCATGATTTCAAAAAGACTTCATGTTTGAATGTCTCCAACTAATTAACTCAAGTTGAATTAATTAATTAATTTTCAAACATCTAGTAAGACTAAATTCGAATTTTAATTCTCAATTTTAATTCAGGGACTAATTAAAATTGGAATCTCTCCCGAAATTCTATTTATAGCAATGCTATTTTTATCATTTCTATTTTTTTCTATTTCCAACAGAGTTGGAGTATATCCTGAAATGCTATTTATAGCATTTCTTGTTGCTATTTTCAACATTTCATTGGCAATGAAGAAATTATTTTTAGCAATGACACTGGTGGCTTTGTCTTCTCTGCTCCACTTGATCCCTAGAGGTAAGGTTATCATTCTTCTAATCAATTCAGGGCTGAGTGAGATAGCCAATCCCTCACCACAGTGGTAGCATTTTCCTCTGTTTGTGAATTCGTAGCCATGGTAAATTCAAAGGAAAGGTCATCATCATACCCTTTCAACAACTCAAAGAATCCTACCCATTGGCGTCTTCTAAAGATGTCTAACACAGGAGGGTGTAGGTGGGTTCTCTTCGTATTTGAGGGATCCCTTCTATGGAATCCTCTCCCCATTTCTTCTCTATGTTCTCAATCAAGTGAGGGAAATATAATTCTTTAAATAACTTCAGTGTGTAATTCAATGGTAGCAGTAAGTTAAAAATTCCTTGTTAATGAAAATTTCCTACATTCCCATGACTCTACTACCTGAAAAGACCTTTTAATTCCACAATTAGACTGTCACTGCCTAAAGAATTTGAAGTGAAATTTTCATGCAATCTAATGGGTGGATGAAGGAGATAGTGGAACTTACTTTTTGTCAGGTAGGATAGAATGAGTGTGGTAATTCAGAGATCAATTCAAACCTTTGTGGCTTTCATCCACCCTCTCAATCTTCCTATAGCAGTTTCTCGGCCCTTCTATAACAACTACAGGATTGTGTGCAACTCCTTCATGTAGCAATTGCATAATGAGGTTTGAAACTCCTCGATGGAAGCCCGAGCTTGTCCTCTCCCTGGTTGTTTTTGAAATGAGAAATTATGCAAAAGAACTCAAGCCCCAGTACATAATATACCATTTTTGGTTTGGAATTGGAGAGTTGTGGTGACTTGGATGTCACACGGGGTTTCCTCATTTGGACCATTGCGCCCACTCGAAGTAATTATTTCTTGTTTCCTTATAATCACCACCCACTATTTGTGATCCCAAATTGGCTGATGTAACATCTCCACATTGCATAAGTGATTACCATCAATTTTAGTTTACTAACCGAGGGTGGTCGAGTTAACTAGCCACCTCCATCTTATTAAAACATCTCCTCTTGAAATTTACACATTTTCATTATTCATACATAGGGAGGAGGTGAGATTTTTCCATACCTGTTCCTACCTCATGATCGAACTGATGCAGGGATTTGCATGGTAGAGCTGGACCACATCATTGGCATCAAGGGAGTTAACTTGTTGGCTTATTTCCTATGTATTTCTTTATTGCTCCTCGTGATATCTGACAGTTGTGTTTGTTGTATGTGCAAGTCACGTGCAAGTACCTTGTTGATGTCCAAGATGCTACTGTTAGTGGAGAGTCCTTCTAGGAGTGATATGAATATTTCAGAGTGGCCTCATAAGTTTCCATCACCCTCCTACTGATGAGAAAAAAACAAGACCAGTGCTTTTTGTGATGTGTGCACAAGCTGCTACAGGAGGAAGTTTTCTTCCTGTAGCAGTCCTCTCATTTCCCTATGGGGTCTTCAATCTGCATGGGGGTGATTGGATAAGTTGTAACAAGTATTGAGGACAATGCTAGGACCTTGAGGGAGTAGTTTAGACTTGCAAAAATGAAGATAATGGCCTCTGTGGATTTTTCCAAATTTTTAACAGGGGTAATACAAAGTGGAGGGATTTAGTGAATTTGTTTTATGAAATGGTATTGATGAGTGATAGATGGATGATGGACCATGGTGGGGGAACCTAAATCATCAATTTCAAGGCCATGGAGTCCATGTTGGGCTTTCCTTGTCCTCGTATCTCCCTCCAGTAGCTTTTCAGAACCCTCCTGTAGCACTATAGGACGTTCTTGTAGCAATTACAAGTCCTTCCTATAGAAATCCAGAGAGGGGGAGAAACTTGAATTTTGGGATAATGGGATGGTGGAGAGAGGTGATCACATTAGTGTGGATAATGTATAGGAAGTGGATGGATGGAGGACTGAAGAAAATCTTGAGAATTTTGGCCCTATAGCCATGGCATCTGACATTATATATAATCCTGCAAAATTACCAAAAACATTAGCAAACATGGTGTAGATCCATTTCTTGTGTTTTTTCTTTTGTTTGTTTGTTTTTTTTTTTTTTGAGACACATAGGATGCCTTAGAGGAGGGTTTTAACCTGTATGCCTGCCCTAGGTGCCTCAAGAGAGGTTTTCATCTAGGGATCATTATTATTTTTTCTTATCTTTATTTTTTTCTCTTGGGATGCCTTAGAGAGGTTTTCAACCCAGGAGTTGGCCTCAGATGCCTCATAAAGGTTTTCTGTTAGAAAATTATATATTACAAAGAAATGGAACACACAAAAAATACTACAAAATTATAAACACAGAAAACAAATAAAACAAGAGAGACACATATATACGTGTTTCACCCAATTTGGGCTACGTCCACGGAGAAATAACCAGTCCTTTTGTTATCTCAAAATCAGTTCTTGATAGGCTGCTGATTAGGAAGACTTTGAGTAACTCTTTCAAACCTACTTTTGGCTAAGGCTTAGCCTCCCCAACCTGAGAGGGCTCTCTCACAAGATTAAAGATATTGATAATGAATAAGATGGCTAACTCTAAGAAACAAATGAACCAGTGAAGAAGGTTGAAACACAATTAGAAAATACCCATTGGGCTTATGGAGTCAAATATGCTTCAGTATTGACAATAATGTTAGCTTTACATAGAAGTCAGGGCATAGGAATTCAACATATGGAGAATATATCAGAAAAGCATAGGACCACACAGTTTATAAATGTGTAAAGGAAGTTAGAGCACTATCAGTGATTTCTAAGTAATCACACATTCATACCACTGTAGATAAAGAGAGAAGAACAACACAAGACATTCTGAACATTGAATCCCTTCTGATTCCTGAGAAGCAAAGCCAAGCACTATATTACTAGAAACAAAGTATTACACCAAAGCACAATCAGAGAGTTTCTCTGAAAAATCTTCAACCCTTTGCACATCAGCTCTTCTTCTATATAAAGAGCTCTTTACATAACTTATATTCCTCCTCTAGGATGAGGAAAATTTGAATTCTACCTGACCTGACACCTATTGACACTTAAAACTAACTATTAAATGCTAATGACAACTAACTAGCAATCCTAGAGACCTAAAACAATTAGGAGTGTAACTCCTCATTATGATTAAAACAAACTTATATAGGAATTAAACACTCCTTTTGACACCTATTACTCCATGAATTCGAATTTTATGGTGCTCATAACCCTCTAGCTGGCCCTTGATGACTCATCCTTTTACTGTTCCTAGAAACTAGGAGACTATTCCTTGCTCTGTTCTGGCTGAAAAATAGGTCTTGGGACAGAGCTCATATCTTCTCATAAAAAATCTATTTGGAAAACATGAAGGAGGTTTTTTTGAACCAATCCGTGCTGAGAAAAAACCTCTCTTGGTTTTGTGAAACACCTTTCCTACCGCCCAAAATGTGTCTTTGAAAAACAGGTGTAAAACAGAGAATTATGCTTGTGAAAAACTGCACCTACAACAATTTCGTAGCACAAGTTTGGTCCTTCATTTCTCCCAGATAATAATGGATTTGAAGAAAGTGGAAGAGGTTTTTGCACTTAGTATCTTAAGAATGAAAACCTCTTTCACTTTTCATAGATGAGTTTTTAACTGCTCAGAAACTCTTCTAGAAGTTGACTGGTAAAAACAAGGAGATAAAGTTCCTCCTTTTTTGCTTTTGGTCTCCACAAGGATCTTCGAAATCAATTATCCCTGTTGTTCTTCATAAAATTGCATTGGATTATCTTGTTTTACATACACTTCAGACCTTTTCCATATATACGTGTGAAGACAAAACCCCATTAATGCTGCCTCAAGTATTATGAGCAATACTTAGCTATGAAATAATGATCTTTTTATAACAAATAGCTTAGAGTTCATATATGTCTTCCTTCTGCTTGTTTTGCCCTTGCTGTATACTCACACTTTGTAGATGATCCTTTTCATAAAATCCCTTTCAAAAATATTTTCCCTTTGTCTCTCAAAAACCGGCCCATCAAGTCATAATATGCAGCTACAGCAGTTTCGTAGCGCGCTACAAAACTGCTGTGTAATTTTAAAAACACAGCTTGAGGCCAAAAATTCAACTCTCTTGATCTTTCCTTTGCTTGAAATGGCCTTTCCATCTGCCATGAAGTTGTTCAAAATTGTTGTGTGATTTATTTTAGCTAACTTGCTCCTAGTTATTCTTCTTTGTACCGTTTCACCTGCGAATTGTTCTTGTATCTTTTCTTTGATCTGACCTTTCCCTTTTTTTAGCCTGCTGGGGTGTGTCTTGAATTACTAATGGTATTCTGGGCTCCTTTCTTTCTGTATACTCCTCCATGGAATTCCTGCAATGTGAATATTAAAGAAGTCTGCACCGTCTCAATTTCGATCACTGCCTCGCTTTCAATGGATAAGTAAAGTTGCCTTGCTTAATCTTCAAAGAATTCAAATTGAACACCTGTCAATGTGCTCCTCATGCATGAACCCAAACCTAAATCATAACTGTGAATACTTGGCTCTTTTTGAAACTTGCAACCTAAGCGTACCAAGACACCTAACGATTCTAATTATGAGGATGAATGGCTACATGTGACAGGCATGGTTCAAGGACTGACACACGGTGATGAAAAATTAACGAATTTTGATGGAAAAGATAGTTAGACAAGATCTTGCACAAATCCCTGATTTCGTAGCGCAACCAGTGTAAATTCTGTGTTTTGCGCTACGAAATCTCCTAGTTAAAAAATTGTCTAGGTGTTTTCATAGCGCACATAGTGTATTTTTGTGAGTTTGCGCTACAAAAACTCCTAGTTGATTTCGAAACGCATGTAATTTTTGAAACAGCCTTAACACATGACACTTTGAATAAATGTGGGACCTATGGTGGGTAAAACAAGATTGTTGACCATATTTAACAAAGGGAACAAGACTCCTAGGACTTAGACACTAAAGCAAACATGGAAAAACTAAACCCAGACTAACACCTAACCTTTACAATCAAATTGATGTGAACAATTTAGAAATTGCTTCTTAAGTGATAACAGTGGCTCCACTTGGGATAGTGTGCTCCTGTAGTACACTAAGAACTCACAGGTCCAGTGCTTTATCCTCTTATGACAAACGGACATTTGCTTGACAAGCATCCCCTTCAAGCTTCTTGGGCCTTCACCTCGGGCTTAAGCTTGATGATCACTGTAGGAGAAAGAAATCTATATCTACTAAAAAATGCTCAGTCAACCTTGAGCTTATTTGCATTTTCCTACCTACCTACCAGCTGCAATTTCCGCTTTAGGTCAAGCAACATGATATTTCCAATAAAGCCAATCAACGATCTGATCTGACACTTGAATCTCTTGACTGCATTCAACCTCAAAATAACCATGATAGTGAGATGACCAAATCAACTTATAATGTATATGATCTTCATCATGCAAATGAAAATGAAATACTGATGTGCAAAACTTTGCCATGTATTCATTTATAGGGTCAAAGAGGACATGTTTATTTTGATGATCATCATAACATTCTATATCTTCAGACAACTGATCCTGAGCCACAGAAAATTCCTTTGATATGCTATCCAACTGCCTTTCTGAATGATGTCCACAAACAATGTAATTTTCTTCATTATAAAGATCATTCTTTGATGCAAGCTGCTGCAAGGAATTACAAAAATGAACAACCTTTTCCTTTGCCTAAGGGTTATAAAAGCTATCTTCCAGTACTTCTTCTTCGTGTTTGCAATCAATTTCATACTCATTGTGATCAAAATCTTGGCAAGTTTGTTGCATCTTCTCATTTATATCAAAGGATGTAACATGGTTTTCATAAGTAAACCCCTGCTGATTTTCATGTTGCATTTCATGGGATGTTATACTTTCTTCTTGGTGTTGAAATGCATTGTTATGAAGAGCCTCTAAAATTTCTTCTTCCATAAATTCATCATCATCATAACAATCCTCCAAATACTAAATAAGACTTAAAGAATGTTTACAACAATCTTTGAGCAGCAAAAAGGAAGGATGACATTCTCACTGATGGCAAATTCGAATTCTCTTGATGAGGGATGATGGAATCCTAATTTTAAATGCTATATATGAAGCAAGAGGTTGAATTAGCAAAGGGTTGAAGACTTTTTGGCCCAACTGTTGCTTTATGCTATGAACTATAATCAGTAATGCAGAGAGGTTTTCCTGAACAGATCTGAGTTCTCATGGGGTTAATCCTTTCTTGATCTATATGTTATTTAATTACTTGCAGTAGATCTTATTGTTAATACTCAAAATTCATAATCTAATGCTCTGACTTCCTTTAACAATAAGATGACTGTGTTTTATATTTGAACCACCAACACTAGATTACATTGCTATTATTTAGAATTCACCTTTTGACCTATGTTATTGAGTGAATTGTCTTTGTTTAAGAACCTTATTTGTCTCAGCTTTCATGTCAAGAAACCTTGCCACTAAATTTATTGACTTGTTGACTCCATAGCCCAATGGTAGCAAGCCTTCATCTTTTCAACCTACAAACACTCAAAACCAAGATAGAGTTAGCCATCTATATTATCATTAATCAATATCATTAACCCTTGAGAGAGCCCTCTCAGGCTGAGGAGGCTAAGCCTCAGCCAAAAGATTGGTTTGAAATAGTTACACCAAGATAGTCTGATCAGTAGCCTATCAGGGTCCTATTTCGGTGATAACATTTTGGTGCATCTGCCGGGAGTCTGAAGATTAATCATTCCCGAAATCAAGAAGCTGAACTTCTAAAGGTAGTAGGAGATCAGAAATCTTTCGAGGTTGCAAAACTACCTTGGCGACTCCATTGTTGAAGAATTCGAAATTCATAGATTCATGGTGATTCCACTGGAGTTATGAAGAACTCAGATGCTACCATTCTTATTTCAAGGTATGCATGCATAAATTTTTCAGGAATTCATGGTTTCCCAAATCATTTTCCCAAGGATACATATTTTCTAAGGAATGGTCCAAAATTCAATGGAGAAGATTTGAGTTTAACTTTGAAGCATATATCAGATTTCTGTGATTTTACCGAGCTTCTTAGAGTCAAACATGAGGATGTTTGCATTATGTTGTTCTATGATTCATTTCAAGGGAAATGTAAACAGTGGATTGAAAGCTTTCCTACCAAATCTATTAAGTCATTTGCAGACTGTTGGCTTATGTTTTTGAAGGAATCGATAGATAGATCACATTTGGTGGCAAACTCTCCTTCAATTCAAGGTTGCAAACAATGGAATGATGATCATATTAATGAAGAAATAGATGAAAATTTTTCTTTGTTCTTGTCTTCTTATCTAAAATCATTTGAGTGCAAGAGAGAAGATAAGATGAAATTTTTGGATGAAGTTACTAAGAACATTGAGAAAGACATTGAAGGTTTACAAGGTCAAATTCAATCATATAGTCTTCATGATGATGATCATACTTTTCAAAAGCTTTCTATGGTAGAATACAAAGAGAGGGTGTTGCTTCCTTTCTCTTTTGAGATTGAGGAAGAACACATTATTTTTGAAAATCAATTTGAGGAGCATTTTGAGAGCACACAGCTGAAGCCTTATGCAGATGATCAAAGTATTGGTGAGTTGTCTAAAGCTGCAAAATATCACAAGAAACATCAAACTAACCATGTGTTTTTTGACCCTATAGCTAACTACATGGAAAAGATTTACTGTTCAGGCTTCCAATTATATTTTCATCTTGAAGAATAGTTACACCTCATGCTTCCTTGGTTATTTCAGTATTTGGTTTGTTTTTGCTTCAAGCATAGTCAAGAGATGCAAGTGTCAGATCAGATCGATGACTGGCTTCATTGGAAGTTTCATGTTCCTTGAGCTACAAGTGGAGATTGCAGCTGATAGGGTAGGTAGATGCAAATAAGCTCAGGGTAGGTTGACTGAGCATCTATTTCAGTAGGTGCAGTTTGAATTCTTCTTGCAAAAAAAAATCATTAAAGGCTTGAGGAGCAGATTGGGCAGAAGTTCAGAGTTTTATTCTAGAGAATGGATAGCGGCACTGGAGCTACAAGTTCTTAGTGTACCACAGGGGCACACTATCCCAAGTGGAGCCACTGTTATCACTTAAGAAATGATTTCTAAATGCGAAGCATTAGTTCTATTTCAAAGGATTGGTGTTAGTCTTGGTCTAGTCTTTCCACGGTTTCTTTAGTGTCTAAGATCTAGAAAAGAGTCTTGTTGGTATGTTCAAATAGGGTCAACACTCCATTCTTGCCCATCACTGGTCCCACATCACACATTATTTCCATGTGTCAAGCTTGTGTCAAGGTTTACATTTTACATTTGTTCCTAAGTCATAATGTTAGATGGTGGTTAAGTCGCTGTTATGGTTTTTAGAGTCTAAGTCATAGGGTTAGAGTCTCATTTCCATCATCAAATAAAGCTCAACAACCTTGTTTTACACTTTATGGATCTCATATCATGTTTTGAAAGTCATGTGTTTAGCCATTTTGGAAAATTTTTGAAACATGCTACGAATCCATGTTTTCGTAGCATAGACAGTGTAAAAAACCATTTTTGTGCTACGAAATCACTAAACTAGGAGTTTTCGTAGCGAGCTACGAAACCCCTGAAAAACCCTGTTTCAGCATAAAAAAAACTCTGTTTTTTGTGTTTACTAGTCAACTTCCAGAAGGGTTCCTGACGAGATGAGAACTCAATTTTGAAAACTGAAAGAGGCTTTTCTTCCTAGCATGCCAAAATATGAAAACCTCTTTAATTTTCATCAAATTCATTCTAAGGTGGGAGGAATTTATGGTTAAACTTGCATTACAAAACCGCTGAAAGTCAAGGTTGGTCTTCTAGTTTTAACAGTATTTTTCAAGATCAATTTATAGTCACATGAAAAGGTATTTTCGAATTCTGAAGGAGGTTTATATTCCTAAAATCTCCAACTAAAATAACCTATCTCACTTTCTTCATAAGTGTTTTTAGTTGGGAGATAATAAGCTTTCTTTGAGACTCTAATTTCAGAGAACGGATTTTTCCTATTTGACACGTGTTTTTCAGGGACAGATTCTGGACAGCTGGAGAAGTTTTTTTTTTTTTAAAAGAGAGGTTTTTGTTCTAGACAACATAGAATAAGAAAACCTCCTTCAGTTTCATAAAATATGTTATGAGTGAGAAGATAAGGGCTCTGTCCCACGTGCCATTTTCAAGGATCCTAAGCCTAAAAACAGGGAAACATGTTCCCTAATTTTTAGGGTTTGTCATCAGCAGTCAGGTGACAACATGGGAGGCTTCATCAAATTCGACTTCATGAGGTTGTAGCTGTCAAAGAATGCATTTAAATTCTTAGATAAGGTTGTTGTAATCATAATAAGGAGTTACACTCCTAGTTGTATTAGGTCTCTAGGACTGCTAGTTAGCTGTCAAATGCATTTAAAGGTTTGTTTTACGGTTAGAATAGGTGTCACTGATGGAAAATTTGAATTCTCTTGATGAGGGATGATGGAATCCTAATTTTAAATGCTATATATGAAGCAAGAGGTTGAATTAGCAAAGGGTTGAAGACTTTTTGGCCCAGCTGCTGCTTTATGCTATGAACTATAATTAGTAATGCAGAGAGGTTTTCCTGAACAGATCTGAGTTCTCATGGGGTTAATCCTTTCTTGATCTATATGTTATTTAATTACTTGCAGTAGATCTTATTTTTAATACTCGGAATTCATAATCTAATGCTCTGACTTCCTTTAGCAATAAGATGACTGTGTTTTATATTTGAACCACCAACACTAGATTACATTGCTATTATTTAGAATTCATAACCATGTGCTCTATTTTCTTTTAGTAATGGAATGATTGTGTTGAGCAGTAGATCTCATTGCTCTTACTCAGAATTCATAATCTTATGCTTTGACTTCCTTTAGTAATGAGATGACTATGTCTTTTCATAATCTTGTGAGGAACCACATCTTTGAACGATCAGCAGTAGATTTCATTACTATTACTCAGAATTCATAATCCTATGCTCTGACTTCCTTTAGTAATGGAATGAATCTTTTGACCTATGTTATTGAGTGAATTGTCTTTGTTTAATAACCTTATTTGTCTCAGCTTTCATGTCAAGAAACCTTGCCACTAAATTTAATGACTTGTTGACTCCATAGCCTAATGGTAGCAAGCCTTCATCTTTTCAACCTACAAACACACAAAACCAAGATAGAGTTAGCCATCTATATTATCATTAATCAATATCATTAACCCTTGAGAGAGCCCTCTCAGGCTGAGGAGGCTAAGCCTCAGCCAAAAGATTGGTTTGAAATAGTTACACCGAGATAGTCTGATCAACAGCCTATCAGGGTCCTATTTTGGTGATAACACCTTCCTTTTATATTATCCAACAAACTAAAGAGATACAACCTAAAATAGATCCATTGTAATACCCTCTTCACTCTTACACAATCTCCTCTTTCTTTCTCACTCAGAATACAGATCTACATAGACGCAATACAATTCCCTCATATATAATGATGGGTTGCCTTCTAGGGAAAAAAACCTAAATTAAACATAACTTCTACCGTCAGATCTCCACCTAATGAATGGCCTAGATTGACTATGAAATTACAACATTTTACAAGGCCATTTTACATCTATTTTTAGCTTTGGAGGCACTGCCCCCGATCCCCCGCTAGGGGGGGGGGCTTCTAAAGATCATTGCTGCCACTCACTGGACCCCCATTGTAGCGCAAATATTATGGGCATCGTTTTTGCCACATTACGAAATGGGGTCCAATTCGGTGATACCTCTAAATTAAGAAGATAATCAGGCTCCACACCCAACAATCTCCCACTTGGAGATTGATTATAGCAACTCCACCGCTGCTTCATTTGCTGGACAATGAATCCACTTTGGACCTGGCTGTTTCTCATCTTCTTCATCATACTTGAAGACAAATTGAAATTGAGCAAAATCTCAGTTTCTCCCTGGTTACAACTTTTGTTAACATATTTGTAGGATTTTGGCTAGTGTGAATCTTTTCTAGCTTCAACTGTCCATCTTCCAACACTTACCATATGAAATAGTACTTGACCTATATATGTTTAGTCTTGGAATGAAAAGCAGAGTTCTTTGAAAGATGTATGGCACTCTGGCTGTCACTGTATAACCTTCCCAACTTGTGCTTCTTACCCAATTCATCTAGAAACCTTGGTAACCAAATCATTTCTTCATTAGATTCTATAGCAAAAACATACTCTGCTTCCGTTGTTGAGAGTGCAACAACACATTGCAGTTTTGAATCCCAACTGATAGCTGTTCCACCTACAGTAAACACATACCTTGTCGTGTTCCTCCTGTTATCTCCATCACCTGCCATATCTACATCAACATATCCCCGTAGAGAAATGTTTGAACCACCAAAGCATAATGCTTGATTTGTGGTACACCTCAAATACCTGAGAATCCACTTCACCACCGTCCAATGTTGTTTTCCTAGATTGTTCATGTACCTGCTTACAACTCTCACTACATGTGCAATATCAGGCCTTGTGCAAACCATTGCATACATTAATCTTCCAACTGCTGATGCATATGGAACTTTAGACATATAAGTTGTTTCTTGATTTTGGATTTAAGACCTCTATGGTTTATTACTTTTGACTTTGTTACCGGAGAATCCACAGTAAGAACCATTTTCTGCCAATGTTTCAAATCCCAATCGGGATCCATCATCAGGACAACTTGAATGCTTGATAGAAGAAGAGCTTAATGGAGAGATTAAATAGTAATGAGGAGGGTAAATTGAGATGAATGTCGGCTCTCTTTTTGAATAAAAAATTATTTTGATTAATAATAGAAGAGAGATGTCGGCTCTTTCTTTTTTGAATAATAATTTTGATTAATTAATGATGAGCTAATTGATTGCTATAAATTATTATTTTGATGATCATTATCATAATTAAAATTAATATTATTTTTTAATTAATTAATTATAATTTTTAATATTTGGTTACTTTTAATTTTAATATTAGTTTTTAATTTTTATTAATTAATTTTTATTTTTTAATTTAATATAAGAAAAATTATTAATATTATTATTAATAATAATTATTATTACTAATATAATAATTAGTATTAATAATATTAATATTGATCATAATTAATATTAATAATATTAGTGTAATGTATTAATATTGAAATTATTCAAATTTGTTTAAAATGAATTGGTATTAATAATAATAATTATTATACTAAAATTGATATTATAATATTAAGAATCAATATAAATAGTTAATAATTAATAATTATTAGTAATAAAAATTAATAATTAATATCAAGATCTAATAATTAATATTAATAATTAAAATAGTAAATGTTAAATTTTATAATTAGTTTAACTATTTAATAGATTTTAATTAATTTTTAATAATCATGATTTATAATAATAGCTGATGATAATAGTGATAGCTATTATCATAATTACTAATGTAAATGATTAATTATGAGCTAATTATTATTATTATTATTATACTTAGATTAATATAGCGGGGTTACTAACTTACTAAGATTAGAAAGAGGGGCGGGGCAGGAGGTAATATTTCCACAGAATGCTAGCCCTGAGAAGTATTAGTGACCTTAATTTCTCTGATTAGGGGAAGCCAATTTCCACTAATCTCCATACCATTGTCTCTATTGAGATTATGCGGGTGTTTGATAATCTCAAGAGCTTCTCTAATCTTTCGCCTATGATGTTGTTCTTCCCTAGCGATAATTGAGGCGCTTTCCAGGCAGACATGGTGTTTAGTTTTTGAGGAGTGCTCTGCCAAGGCCGAAGTATGAGACCTTTCATTCTTAATATCAGCACCATGTTCCTTGAGTCTGGTCTGCAGGGAGCGACCTGTTTCACCAATGTAGCTCTTACCACATGAGCAATCCACTTTATAGACTCCCTTAAGTTGATGTCTATCAATACTATCTTTGACCGATCTCATACCTTGCCTAATGGTTCCAGGTGCTGAGAATTGCGTGTTTATGTTTTTCTTTCTCAGGATTTTAGCAATCTTATCTGTAACTCCATGAATGTAAGGTAGAAATACCCTACCACATTGAGGTTGGTCTTGAGCCTTAGGTTCATTTGATAACATCTTTTTCTCGGCTTTCTCTATTTCTTCCTGAGTCTTGGGACACACCTCCTTACTTAGTTTTAAATGGCTAGCCAAAGGTATACTAACTGGTTTTGCAATTTTCATATTAAATATTTTCAACACCCTTTATATGTACTCACTCTGAGACAATGTTAATTTTCGATTCTTCCTATCTATAGTTATTCTCATACCAAGGATTTGTTTTGTAGCACCCAAATCCTTCATTGCAAATGAATTTGCCAATTTTCTTTTGAGCACATTTATTTCATGCATGTTAGAACCCACAACAAGCATGCCATCTACATATAATAACAATATATATAGCTGCCATCATTTTTCCTTGTGAGATAAACACAATGATCAGAGTGACATCTAGTATAACCTTGTTCAGACATAAACTTGTCAAATTTTAGATACCACTGCCTTGGAGCTTGTTTTAAGCCATACACGCTCTTCTTCAACCTGCACACTATTTTCTCCTTCCCTTTTACCTCATATCCTTGTGGCTGTTGCATATATATCTCTTCCTCCAAATCCCCATGGAGAAAGGATGTCTTTACATCTAACTGCTCAAGATGCAAATCTTCAACTGCTACTAGACTTAAAATAGTTCTGATTGAAGTCATTTTAACAATAGGAGAAAATATCTCATCAAAATCTATACCCTTTTTATGTGCAAACCCCTTCACCACAAGTCTAGCATTATACCTTTTTTTACCTCCATCTTCTTCCTTCAACCTGTAAACCCATTTATTCTACAATATTGTTTTACCTGCAGGCAACCTGACTAAGTCCCAAGTTTGGTTATGTGCTAAGGAGTCCATATCTTTTTTCATGGCTTTCTCCCACTACTTCCTGGTTTCTACCTGCACTGCTTCTTCATAACATTCTGGTTCACCAGAATTAGTCAACAATACATAATATAATGAAGGAGAGTATCGTTTAGGGGGTATACTTATCCTGGTAGAACTTCTAACACCACTTTCAGGTGTTTGAGGTGCTTGTTGTTGTTGTTTTGGTTGTTGATCATTATGATTTTTAGGCACCATCATTTTTTCTTTGTTCTTATCAAGCATTGTGTATCCTTTGTTTTATTTTTCCTGTTTCTTTTCCTGTAGCTGATCCTTATACAAAACCTTTTCATTGAATATGACATCTCTTCTTCTAATGATTTTTTGTTTTTCATAATCATAAAAGTGATAACCAAAATCATTAACACCATATCAAATAAAGGTACATTTCTTTGATTTTGCCTCAAGATTTGTTGTATTTTATTTATTAATGTGGACAAAGGCTTCACGACCAAAAGTCTTTAAAAATGAGTAGTTTACCTTTTTACCTGTCCATGCCTCGTCTGGAATACCACCATCCAAGGAACTTGAAGGCCCTCTATTTATTAGATAAACAACAGTATCTACAAAATCTGTCCAAAATTGTAAAGGCAATCCTGCATGCAATCTCATGCACCTTGCACACTCCATGATTGTCCTATGTATCCTTTTTGACACACCATTTTCTTGTGGTGTTCCTGGAACTGTCTTCTCTCTGTGAATTCCATTCTTTGAACAATACCTATCAAACTCTTTGCTACAATATTCACCTCCATTGTTTGATCTAAGACACTTCAACCGTTTTCGTGTCTCATTTTCAACAAAAGTTTTCAATTTCTTGAAAGTATCAAATACATCAGATTTATTTCAAATACAATAAATCCAGGTTTTTCTGGTTGCATCATCAATAAAAGTAACATAATAACAGGAGCCACCAAGAGATGATACCTAAGCAGGTCCCCATACATCTGTATGCACAGGCTCTAATTTTTCACTCTTCTTTTCTTTCCCAACTTTGAGGAATTTGACTCTCTTCTGTTTCCCATAAACACAATTCTCACAGAATTTTAAATCAATATGCTTAAAACCTGGCAACAAAATTATTGAGTGAAGAATCTACATCCCCTTCTCACTCATGTGCCCAAGCCTATGATGCCACAATGCCGTATCTTCTCTTGTAGAGGTTAAAGAATTAACAGAATTAGAAATACCATTGCATAAATAAAATATAACAACCTTTTCGCCTTTTTCTATTACCAGGGATCCTTTAGTCACCTTCCAGGTTTTATCTGTAAAAGTAGTCACACAACCTTCACCTCCTAACTGCCCTATTGAAATTAGACTTTTCTTTAGATCTAGAACATGCCTTACCTCCTTCAATAGCCATTGATTTCCATTCCACTGTTTTAGGAAAACTGTACCCATTCCAATGATTTTACGGGGTTTATCATCACCCAATCAAACCTGTCCAAAATCTCCTCGAACATAATCATGAAAATGTTTCCTATCAGGTGTGGTATGGAATGAGGCCCCTGAATCTACCACCCATGCATCAATAATATTTTCTAATGAAAGAATCAATGCATCTTGCAACACATCACCGGTCACATTCGCTTCATGATTGTTTTCTTGTTTCACGTCTCCTTATTTTCCCTTCCGAGACTTGCAGTCTTTCTTAAAGTGTCCTTTATTCCCACATTTCTAGCACACTATCCCCAACTTAGACTTGGATCTGCCTTTCCTTGACTTACTACGATATTCTAGGCTCTTTCCTCTTTCCATTTTTCTTCCCCTAGTCTTTGTAGTCAAAGCATTACCTGATGTCTCACTTGAGCTTTTCCATTGCATTTCCTCACTAAGGATTGCACCAACAACATCATCAAACTTTAAAGTACTAGATCTAGAGACAGAGTTACTAATGGCCATAACTAAACCATTCTAACTTTCTGGAAATGAGCACAGAAATAACAGATCCCTAACTTCATCATCAAAAGTTACCCCTACAGAATTTAACTGACTGGTAACTATATTAAATTCATTTAAATGATTAGCAACAGATCCACCTTTTAACATCTTCATATTAAATAAATGCTTCATAAGAAATACCTTATTTGAGGTCAAGGTTTTTCATATAGTTTGGCCAATACTGACATTAAACCCTTTATTGTTGTTTTCTTTGAAATATTAAAGGCTACCTGTTATAGATATTTTTGTGCCCTACAACTCCATGCATGAAATGTCCATAAACCAAGGGCTCCTAAGTCCCTAAAAGTGTTGTTCTAACCCCTAAAAGAACAAGGTCAATAGATTACAGCTTCTCCCAGAAGTTCTCCAACAGAAATTGCTTAGAATAGGTCAAAACAGGATCATTTCAGCTGCTCCACTGGCTAGGTGCGTTGCATTGCACCTAAATACACTGTGAGGGTGCGTTGCATTTTAAAAGTCCCTTCTGTGGGGTGTGATGGGTGAGAAATGACAAATTGCAGTGTCATTCCGTGAGGTGGAGAGACAATGGAAGCTTCCAGAATCTTCTCCTGTGACACTTGCCTCACTGAATTCGACCAAGGATGAGTAAGAGGCCTTCAGTCTCCAAGTGGAAGCAAGAACTGACAGAGAGAAGACACTAATAAAATCACAAGATGACTCATCCTCCTTACAGATATCTATATATGGATCTCTCATCCCAGAGATCCAGAGGCTGGAATTTTGCATATTGTAAGGAATTGCTGTTGGTTTTTTGAGACAAACATCAGATTGTTGGGTGATCTATGCTTTGTTTGAGGTGAAGAGGGGCTTCTTTGCTGGGAGGTTGATGCTGGGTCAGGAACCACTGGTTGTAACTCCTCCTGGATCTTTTCTTGTTTATCAATAAAAGCTATTTGAGTTTTCCTCCATGCTTTTGTATCATTGATGCTTGTTACATTTGTATGGTTAACTTAAATCTGATCCTAAGTTGTTTATGAATAAAGATCCATGTCTTTGTATAGTGTTCTTCTTCTGTGATCTTACAGGTACTTTGTGAAGCTGGGCAAGTAAGGGAGCAGGTAGCTGGAGACTATCAAAGAAGAGAGGGATTGGATCAAAGGATTAGCGCAAGACATAGGTTGGTTCTTTCTATTCCTCTCTATCTATAGTTCATAAAGGAAATACAAAAGTAGTTTTTCTCTGTTTGTTTCTAAGGCAGCTATCACACCTTAGTGGGATAGAGCAGTTCTAAATAGACACTTTTCCCTGTAACAAAATGGCGACTCCGCTGGGGAACTAATTAGTTTGTTTGTTTATCATTCTTTGTTTGTTTGTTTCATAAACTTATAAGTGGCATTCGAACTGCATTTGCCATAACAAATGCAAAGTAGACATCTGCTGCTTCAATCCATTCACTGGATCTGTTTATGATTTAAACAACTGATTCACAAACTATCTGATTGCCCTTGTGATAGCTCTTAGATCCTCCTTAGATCTACCCCTGATTGTTGAATTACTGATTGCTTTTTACTCGGCCAAAAACCAAAGACTGAACTGCAAACTGTGACCCGGAACCCAGACAGAGTCTCGTTTCTGGCCCAGCGTAGGTACTGTTAAGAGGTCCTGAATTTCAATGCACTTCCCGAAAGGGCAACCTGCGCTGCATTTCAGATTCTCTGTGTTACAGGTGCACTGATCAGACTAGCCCTGTGCAGCTGCGGTTCTTGTGCTTCATTCTTTCCAGTTCTATCTCTGAATTTTGCTGCCTGTGATCAGTATATGTCTATTTGAAACCTCTTTTCCTTGCTGTTATTCCGCCTCCTTTGTACAAAAGAACTGTAGATGTTTTTGTGTGTTTGTTGAGTCATTTACAGTTCTCCTTAGCAAAAGTAGCGTAATCGTACTGTCGTCCTTTGATTTGAATCTGTCGTAAGTGTCGATTTCAATCGTAGGAAAGAGTTTGATTGCTGTTGATGGTTGATTATCCTGTTACTACTGCTTTTGGTCTGAATTTATGATTTTCTAGTGTCAAAAACGAGTATTCATTTCAAAATCGTAAGGTGTCGTAATCATCTCTATTTTTTGATTTCGAAAAGAAGCTCGTTTATATTTGTCGCTTGAAAAGAAATTCAGATTTGTGCATCAACTTTCTTTTTAGCATCCATATACTAAGAAAGTCGAAAAAAAATACATGCATGTGCATTTGCATATAGACAGTCTGTTTGGCTTGATTTAGGAAAGTGCATTTACAGTGTGCTCTCTACTCTTTGTGAAAAGATTCTGTCTTTCTTTTCCCTAGTAGCTAGGATTTTCATTGCATAAAAGAGATAAAAAGTTTGCTTATCATCTTTAGATTGCATTTTAGGAATTACATCTACATCTCGTGGTGAACCCAAAAGGCAAAATTCATAAGCAAGATCAACTTAAAATAAATTCAATGAATCTAACAACGCTTTGGAACTTAACGCACAACATTTAGAGGTCTAGGCTAGAGACGTATTCCGGCGTCGTAAAGCCTGGTAACTGTTGTTCTCACTGTTGTTTGGGTGATTCCTTCACTTTGAGATGATAAGTTCCAGTACGGACTTGTGCTCCCACGTACCGTCGAGTATATTTTGGGATACCCCTATAGGCTTAAATCCTTTATCCATAGGAAGCCATGTCTACCGCCCTATCGATCGCAATGCACTGAACACAGCATTCGGGAAGATTGATTGCCGTACCGTAAAAAGTATTCTGCAGTTTTGCGATTGGTTTGGTACTCCCTCTACCTAGACTTCCAGAGCAGTCCCTTTCGTTCCTTTTCAGACTCCTTAACGGAAAAGGTCCATCTGAGCACTTGTCACTTCAGGCTCATTAAAAATCGAAGGAGACTAGAGTCATCTTTTGTTTTTTCTCGACTCTTAAAAACTGAAAAAACAAGTTGTGTCAAAGCGTCTAAAATTTATTTTAAACGGAATATTCATTACCCCTTTCCTACGTTGATCTTGGGTTGAGAAAATGGAGTCCACCAACCAAGGAATTCCCCTTGGAGGAAATCCTAGTCCCTTCTCCTCTTGGGGAGATGTTGGTGCACCCCATATGGCCACATTGTCGCTTCCAGGATTGACAATTGGTTTGCCTGTATGGCTCTTCTCAACCTCTATCATTCAGAACACCACTATTCCTGAACAATCGAATCAGCAATTAGACGAGTCCAGAGTTACCCATCAACCTTCTACTTCCTCTAATTCTTCTTCTCCTCCTTCCTCTTCGCTTGATGGGGCTACTAAAGCCAAAAGTCAAGTACCTAAGGAGAAGAAGGAAAAGAAGAAGAAGGAGCCAAAAGCGAATGGGGGCAAACGAGTGTCATCTAATGAAAATCCACACACTGCACCGACCAGGCCTAAATCGCCATGTATCATTTGCAAGGGCGACCACTATCACAGAGATTGTCCTTGCATCCCTCGGATCTTAAGGGACTGGTCTCCCCGTTTGCACAACCCGGTGTCGTCAACCTCTGATGATCATGTTGAAAACACACCGTCAACTAGTGAAAGTGAAGCCCCAGGACAAAAAGGAAAATATAGATTTCCTTGTAAACTGTGCGAAGGCGATCATGCCGTCCACCATTGTCCCTTCTTAGACGAGGCTAAAAGAGTTTTGGACGATCGTCCGGTTTCACCGTCACGACTTCCTCCTGGATATAAAAAACTCTTGCCGAGTCCGTCACCAGTTGAAAATCCGGCTGGCCCGCTCAGGTGGTCGGCTGAAGCACCTATCATTGAAGATAAACCATCTGAATCCATACCAGACGAAAGTCAAAAGGTCGAGGCGGCAGTTGACCCGGTCTTGCCTTCAGAGGTTTCATCTTCAGATGATACAGTCACTGAAGAGAACAAGGATGACACCGTCCAAATTCTCTTCATAAACACAGACTCCAACGAACATGGGGGCAATTTACCTGTTCCTTTACCACAGGAAGGAAGTTCTTCAGAGTTGTACCTGACCGTCTATTCGGTCCCACCTCCAAGCAACTTAGTTGTCTCCTTCGACTGGAATCAACTAGGCAGACCTCGTTTACCAGCTAGTATACCATTCCGAATTATTGTTCAAATATATAGAATGGTTATGGCTAGTACCATCATAGATGAGGGGGCTTCTGTGAGTATCCTTTCCTCAACTGCTTGGAAAGCGCTTGGTTCGCCATCGCTTTTGCCTGAGATGAGAAATCTGACAGGTTTTGATAAAGGAACCAGTCGACCGTTAGGGATCCTTCCCAATGTGCCCATAACATTGAGAGGGAAAACCGTTCACATGAACGTGATGGTAGTTCAAGGACCCCTGGATTACAATCTACTCCTTGACAAGACTATATTTATTGCATGGGAGCAATTGTCTCCTCACTCTTTAGAGTAATGTGTTTTCCACACGAAGGAAGAGTGGTCAAGCTCGTAGAACAGCTTTCATTTCCCGGATCATGCATAGCAAATAGTCATATACCATCCTTGAATGGTCTTTTCATGCAAGAAATGTCTCAACCTCCAATCCGTCGACCCGAAGAGTGCGAGTGATTCGGGGGGACATGACTGAAACCCAGGGGGCATGGATCCTGGTCTGCTTCG
Source organism: Pinus tabuliformis (assembly GCA_031772625.1). Classification (NCBI taxonomy): domain Eukaryota; kingdom Viridiplantae; phylum Streptophyta; class Pinopsida; order Pinales; family Pinaceae; genus Pinus; species Pinus tabuliformis. The sequence continues at coordinate 1,604,505,793 of CM062804.1, forward strand.
GCAGGAAAACTTCGGGTATAAGGTAGGTTTCCGCGAGAGAATATGACCTCCGTACTCCCATCCGTGATTGGAAGGGGGAGTTGGACTGGAACAAGATCCTCTTGTCAAAGTTATGTCAGGGACGGTCACGCCATACCATCCGCTCACCTTTGTTTATTTCGGTAGACATCGCCGAAGAAGTGTTTTGTTTGTGCTACGAATAGAACAATCTTTGGGTAACCTGTAAGAGGTAGGCCTCTCTCGGTAAAACAAATGTTTTAACGGACTGAAGAAGGGGTAACCTTGAAACTCTGTTTTATACCCGGGGGCATGCAAACCTTTTGGAGTGCAAGCGAAGAGCGACTATTTATTTTTTAAATTTATAGGACCTCTAACCCTTTAAACTCATAGGATTGGTCGTCTCCTAACTTGCATAAAGAAAGGATGTGGGGCAAAACTCTAAAAGTTGTCATTTTTATATGAGACATTCTTATCATACGACTGGATTAATCGAGCAGTTTTAGCACATAGTTCAAGCTCGTTAAAAAATAAACATAATACATGAGCAAATGTTTCTACCTGCGTTTAAGCTCGTTAAAAAATGAACTATTCCTCGGTAAATAACCATCGTGAATGTAGTACTTCAGCCATTAAAGCCTTGGTCGTGTTTGCACCGTCACCTCCACTTTTTCATTGGCCGATCATTCACCTCCATTTGATTGTTTACCCATTTTGAGGAACAACTGTGAAGAGTGATCTCACTAGCCATCCTTGTGACGCTGCCGTGATTGGAAAATTCCAAACCTTACCTGGAATTAGCTGCTACCCATGTTATCACTCGTTCCTCAAAAGACGAGTCTCCTTTAAGCTCTTTTCAACTGACTCGTAAAATATGAAAAGATTGCCGAGTCCTTGGCCTTCCAGCTCGTTAAAGGGACAGGAAGTGCTATCCCTCCTCTAGATTTTAATCTTTTTGGACCTAAGGGATTATTACACAAAAAGATCGAGCGCTTGTTTTATTCGGCTCGTTAAAAGTATCGAAAATTCATCTCTTCTGTATTGTTTTATACTTTTTCGGACTTAAGGGATTAGATGACGAAAAAGGAATTTTGGAGATTTTTTTACGTTCCTTTTCAGACTCTCTAAAATTGAAAAGGACCGAGTTATCTTTGTCGTTAAACTCGTTAAAAAGATTAATAGCGACAAACTTGTCTTTAGACAAGAACGAGTTTCACTATCGCTAGGCTCGTTAAAACATAGCGATAGGTTTGCCCGAAGGGAAAATTATAGAACAAGCATATGTTATCCTCCTCAAGCTTGACAAAAATAAAGAGTTACTGGTCAGCAATGACTGGGGAAAATTGGGAAGAAAACTCAAAGAAACTTTATTGGTAGCAAGTCGCTCTTGAACATGACACTTCCACTCCATGTCCGAGTCGGGTTGGGTTGTTTCATTCACCGGTCACATCACCATGGTCACGCCATACCATCCACATTTGGGGTTAATGCTACCAATCCATCACATCAATGTCGCCGATATGTTCAAGAGAAGTCATCCAGAGAAGTCACCTGTGTCTCACCCACTACCATACATTATACTCCATTCTTTCATGACCGCCACCCTGAACCTTATATCACCAGATCGTTTTCACCTCCATCAAAATCATTTGCTCCGTTCCGTGTCATTGATGTGGGATTCATTAAGGCCCTCCTGTGACGGATCACTTCTTGTCGACATCAGCTCATTATCCAAGAAGTTGATCTAGGAACAACCCATTCAGTACTTTGAAGCTTGCATGCCTCAATGGCAAGTTTCTCACTTCCGGCGACAGGTTTACATCAATGGACTTCGACCGAAAGATTTTGCGTGGTGTTCGACGCCAAGTCCTTTATTCACACCACGTGAATTGTACTGCAGTACCTTGAGGATCATTATCATTATCGGTGATTCCTCTCGCGCTTGTTAACAGTTTACATCATTGACTGGTAATCAAGTGATGTCTTTCCATGTTCGACTTCAAGACATTTCTCACATGGATCGACTTGTACTTCGAGTGAAGATCAGACGAGATTGAAGACCCCGGATCTAGTTTCATCCATTCGGGCTGCGATATATATTCAGGGAAATAAAGACATTAAATGTACATCATTGCTGCACATATAATCATCCACTCAAAAGGATGATGGCTCTACTAGAATCATCAGTCTACACTCAGACGATTGTCTATCCTATGTACATGAAATTGAATTTATAAAGCTGAGCATGGGAATGCCCGCCTCAGCTAGATCATGAAAACAGTATGAAGATAATGTATTGTATTGTATCTTATTACAGGTCTCCTCCCAGCATTGAAGGAACTTTGGATCCTCATAATAAAGCATTTCACCCGACACCAAAGGGTTAACGGCTGGTGGGCTCCAGTATTGTAGCAATAATGCTACAACTCTTGGAGCTTCCTTCTCTAATTTTATCAACCCGGTAGTTCGTAACAAACTTGGAAGCGACGGTACTGTATGCACAAGTACTAGCTCTTGTCGCAGCTGTCACTTGGTCAGCTGGCACAAGTCCGCTAGGGCTCAAGCCAACTTCTATGTGTTCTCAGAAGAAGCTTTCTAGATGATGAACGAAGACTACCTCAAGGAAAATTAACCTACTTTGCAAGAATGAACTGAAAGCCAACCAAACATGGAAACCCTAGTAAACCCTAATCTGACTAGCTTAATCCTTACAATGCAATGATGGGAATGTAACTCCTAACAATGATGCCATTACTTCTAGTGATATGAGATGCATGAATTTAAACTACTTCCATTGAAGAGAACATTGTTTTTATATTTTTGCTTAAGTGGTTGGAGTTATTATGATTTTGTTTCTTATTGGGTTTGACTGTGCAGGGGTAGTTCGAAGGGAAGGAAGGCTTGGAAAAGGTCAGGAGGGCTAGGAGAGGTTCCAGGGGATTCCTAACATCATTCCACAGAAGTCCACAACGTTCAGGTGCTTGGCAACCGAGTTTGCAGGCTTCTACAGGATGTCTGCAGGGGATCCTACAGGAAGCTCGGGATTTCTACAGGAAGTCTGCTAACTTCTACAGGATGTTCTACAGTTGGAGTTTTGGGTGATGGAGGAGTCGAGGAGCTGTATGGGTGGATAGGTAGGATGAAAAGGGAGCTTGTGATGGCTCAGGGACAGAGAGATAAGATGGAGAAAGAGTGGGTAAAGTTGGTTGGTGGATAGAAGGGTGGAAGCAATGAAAAGTTAAAAAGATGGAGCTACGTGGACAGTAGAAGGGTTGGAAGGCAAACGAGCTGAACAGAGGATGAGTAGGTGACTTGGGCACGGTTGAGAAGAAGAAGAAGATAATAGAACAATGCTGCGCAGTGTAAATGGAACAAATCCTCTATGTCTTGCACAAAACCGAGAATTCCATCAACCTATTCTAACTGTGTTATTTAACCAACGAACAAGAATGTAAATTGTGGAGAGAAATCGTGCATGGTGTTGGAACGAAGAAGTATTGCTCAAGATCAGAATGCATGGACGGTTCTATGACGGAAATGACTGTGTTGCAGCTTGCATGAACATATAAGACTGCGTTTTTTTGGTGGTTGGTACGGTCTACACCCCCAATCTCTAAACAGAGATGGCAGTGAGTGCACTATCAACCTTTTCTTGGAGCTCTAATGAATTCTAATCCTCCTACTCTAATCTAAACTGCTGACAGCACTTTAACCATAAACTAATCCTACTCAATCACATTAAAGAAATTAAATCAGCAGACTGTGTTTTCCAAATGCATGTCAAAACAAAGAAACAAAGTGCTGAAAGGAAAGACAAGTAACAATACAAAGAAAAGGAGGTCTATTGCTCTCAAGTTGGGCCCTAACCTGAGAGCTATAGCTCCTCTTAAGAACTCAGGTTTGAATCCAAATCTGCCTGCCTTTATTAAAAGATCATAATCATGAGTCTAACATCATGCCAAAACTGGCTTACAACAAGCAAAAAAACGAGCTGTAGCTCGTACTCAGAAATTGCAACAGTAGTTCAAAAGTTCAAAAAGCTCCTATCAAAGGCTACGGCCTCAATATTTATACATGATGAGGATCAAGCTGGCTTCCTCAATTAGTGGAACTTGGCTATCCAACTAAAAGTAAATTGCTGTTCCTGTAGAATCCGTTGGCTGCCTTCTAGCTCGGTGGGGATAGCTGTTGGAGCTCGGAGTTAGGGTGGAGATCACGAGGAAGGTCATTCAAGACTGTGGACAACCTCCCTATAAACCCGCAATGCCACCTTTGTTGTCTCCTTGTCTCCATTTGCGTGGTCTTTGCTCCCTTTAATGCCAAAAAACCTGAAATCATCATGTATTAGTCACATAGGAATAATGCCTGCCCTTCTTCCTACAAATAACACGAATATACTAAGAAATGATGCATAAGTGATAAAAGATGAAGGGTTGAGCAAGGTAAGTAGGCCAAATGAGCCCAAATTGTTACCAAAAATTGGGGCTCATCATCACCCCCCAGCTAAAATATTTGCTCATCCTTGAGCAACTCTGCTCTAGCTCCTTGTCCTTGGCCGAGAACTAGGCTCCAGAATACGCTCTTTCTTTCCTACTCTTGGTGGCTCTGCCTGTTCTGCCCTTGGTGGTGATGAGGGTGCCGCTCCTTCCCTCTTCTCTGTTTCCTTGATCTTGAGCCGGGCTTTGGAAGCCGATTGGTCTAACCTTCCTTTCCAAGTAGTTGTTTTTGGGCTCCCCCTCTTGTAGGTGACCGATATCTTCGAGGGGAACCTCTCACCGAGTGAAGTAGGGGCATCCCCTGCAGTGATTTGGCTGCTGGACGGAGGCTGTGGCTTACCCGTCTTTATTCTCACACTTCTTCGAGCTTTAAAGTATAGAGGGGTCTCCCTCTTTCTCTTCTCTTTTGGCTTAGGTGGTGTGCTGAGGGCGGCCAGCACAGCTGCTGCCTCCCTTGCTAGAATGTCTGCCTTCTTCTCCTTGGGTTTCACTTTTTCAGGGCTTCCTGTAGAAGACCCTGTTTTAGTCAATTTCGGGCTTCCTGTAGAAGACCCTTTTTCTATTAATTTTGGGCTTCCTGTAGAAGCCGGTTTCGGCTTTCCTGTAGAAACAGGTGTTGCCGCCTTGGTTTGCTTTGCTGCATGGGTTTTGCTTTTTGACTTAGTTGCGGTCGCTGTCGAGGCACTCTTGTTGATGTGGACCTTCTCAGCCTTGTCCACTCTGCCTTGCAACCTTTTCTCTCTTGCTGTCAAGATGGGTGTGTCATCTTTTTCTTTGTAATCCTTTTTCTCATGCTTCTTCTTTTGCTCTTTCTTCTGCACTGTGGTCGGGGTCTTCTGGCCTGTTTCTTTCTTTCCCACGGCCACTGATTCCTTCTCCTCACTGCTAGAGGAACCGCTTTCTTCAGTCAACATCCTTATGTCTCCATCCCTTGTCAAATTTCTAAAGGCTTCCCATGAGAGAGGAACCTTGTATGTATGCAGCGCATCTTCCACGAGAAGTTTGATCAATCCATGGTGGGCTACCTGGTTTGGTATGCCTTCTTTTAACTTTGTGGCACACTCAATTAGAGACTGTAGCAGGAAATAAGGGATGCTCAGTTTATTTTCTACAGGAAGATCAATCTGGTGCCTCAATTCAGTGAGCAACCGAAAGTGATACCCGTACACAATGCTAAAACGGCCTTCGCAGGTTATATACTTCATGATCTGCAGGCTAACTTCATTCCATGGTGGCAGCAAACTGGTTCTACGCACCCCATTTTTGTCCTCCGAGAATTCCTCCTCTGGGGGAAAGAATTCTTTCTTGGCCTGTTGGCTCAACTTCCTTTCTTCCTTATCCCATGGCAAACCCATTGGAAGTTCAGTAATTCGACTGATATATTGCGGGGTGAGCTTGAGGCTTAGGCCCCTGAAGTTCACGGTGGCCAATGTTTTGGATTTCGGCCTCAGAGCCTGCAAAAACTCTTCTGCCACTTCGTCGTCATAACCCTGCAATTTGTCACAGAAGGATATCCATTGTGCTCATGTGAAGAGCTCCACCACCTCCGGATTTTCTCTTAACTTTGTTGAATCAGTGGGTTCTCTTCTGATGAACCCACCCGACATGGTAAAAACTGTTGCTTTAGCTAGAGGTGGCGAATGCGGAAGAAATTTGGTCTACTGAGACAGAGCGTAGAATTACGCTTCTATCATGCATATAATCCACGAAGCTTATCTCTGAGGACCTTAACACAACTTAATTACACTGACATCCTGTAGAACGACAGTTTATGCACAGCAGACAACAATTGCAACAATTTTCTATGACCAGACTGTAGACGACGATTCTGCCACCTTCAAAAGACAATTGCATGGAGAGTTGGTAAAAATCTTTCTGGTACAAATAATATTCCATCTGCATTCTTCCACAGCTGGTAATTTTGGCCATTAATTTTTTCGACCCTAAACCTACCATCTTCTGCCATTGCTCCCACTTGAACCAGGAACCCTTCTCTCTTGTGAGTTTATCAGCCAAATAGACCTTCAGCTCTACCACTAGTTGTTATAAAATTATATATTACAGAGCAATGGAACACATAAAAAATACTACAGAAATATAAACACAGAAAACACATAAAACAAGAGAGACACAGATATACATGGTTCACCCAATTTGGGCTACGTCCATGGAGAAACAACCAGTCCTTCCTTTTATATTATCCAGCAAACTGAAGAGATACAACCTACAACATATCCGTTGTAATACCCTCTTTTCTCTCACACAATCTCCTCTCTCTTTCTCACTCAGAATACAGATCTACATAGATGCAATACAATTTCCTCATATATAGCGAGGAGTTGCGTTTTAGGGGAAAAAAACCCTAAATTAAACATAACTTCTACCATCAGATCTCCACCTAATGAACGACCCAGATTGATTATGAAATTACAACATTTTACAAGGCAATTTTACATCTATTTTTAGCTTCGGGGGCGCTGCCTCTAATCCCCTGCCAGGGGGGAGGCTCCTAAAGATCACTGTTGCCCCCCCGGACCCCCCTTGCAGTGCAAATATTATGGACAGTGTTGCTGCCACATTACGAACTGGGGTCCAATGCGGTGATACCTCTGAATAAAGAAGATAATTAGGCTCCACACCCAACATTTTCATCCAGACCTTTTTTTTTTCTTTTTTCCTTTTTTTTTCTTTAAACAAAAATATCTAGAAATGTTGTGGACTGGAAGCTATGCCACTCCCAATCACATTGAATTCTATGTTGATTGTACTGATGAGTTCTTCCTTAGACATAGGTTTTCTGTATATCTTCAGCCTGTAGCAAGGGGATCCCTTCCTTATCAATGGTCTTGATATGAACAGGTCCATTATCATGGCATTTTTCTATCAGGTATGGGTCTAACCATCTTGTGATCAATTTTCATTTAAAATATTTGAACCTAGAATCATCTAATAATTCCCAAACCCTTTCTTGAAAAACCTTTTCCTTGATATGCCTATCATGCCGAACTTCCTTTGCAATTGTATAACTTTAACATGTAGGAGGGTCCACATTTTGAACTCATCCAACCATTCAATTGGAGCAACCTCTCTTGCTATGGTTTGGTGACATCTAAGTCCAATTGGGCTTCCATTCTCAAATTATTATACTAAAAATCAATAGAAATCAAAGTTTTCCTTCCATAAACTAGATCATATGGAGTGAACCCAGTAGTTGTCTTCCAAGTGGTGTTATAGGCCCAAGTGGTCTCCACTAATGTATCTGCCCAATCTCTCCCGTTGTTGCTCACAACCCTAGTGAGGATGCTCTCCAATTCCCTATTTGTAACCTCTACTTGCCCACTTTCCTAAGGGTGATAGGCAATAGATGTTTTGTGTTTGATATGATGCCGCCTTAAAGATTCTCAATCAGATGTGATATGAATTGAGCCCCATGATCGGTGACTATCTCCCTAGGGTACCCAAATTTGTAGAAAATAATTTCCCTTAGGAACTCATCCACTTTCTCCTTTGTTGTTGCTTTTATAGCCTTTGTCTCAACCCACTTTTTCAAATAATCAATGCACACAATGATGTACTTTTTCTTCCCTAATGGTGGATCAATTGGCCTAATGAAATCCATTCCCTACTTGTCAAATAGCTCTAAGACCACTTGAGGTTGTAGAGACATTTCATCCCTTTGTGTGGGTTTTCGCATCCTCTGGCACTAATCACACATACTGGTATACCTTCTTGCATCTTGGTGGAGAGTGGGCCAATAATAGTTATCTGAAATGAGAATATTAGATTTCTATGCTAAGATCCTCATCAAAATATAAAAATGTGCTTGAGGTTTGCACTCCAAAATAACAAGTAAAAACATGAATTTTATGTGTGAGTACTTAACTTAGTTTCATGAAAAACTTAAAACATGAACCCAAAACACTGAATGGAAGGATGCATTAAATACACCATCCATTGTTAAAGGAGTTCACCCCTCATGGGCTACATCTCCTTGGATCAGCTCTAAAGGCATGACCCCTTCTCATTATGCTCAATATCTAGAAAAGAAGAGTACATAAACTCCTGAAATGGAATGGCTAGTTTCTTCTTCAAAGAAACAAATTTTGAAAAATTTCTCACTCCATACACATGTTAACCTACAGTCAAACATGTAAACCTTTAGCAAATAGAGACATCTTCCACCAAGACCCCATACTCCAACTTCAAAGAGCATAAACAGTACCACAATCCACTTGAAGTACATAAACAAGTCTCTTCTCCAAAACACATATAGAGAAAAGAAAAAATAAAGCTACAACACTAATGTAATGGCTATTGTGGAAATCACATGGAGACTGGAAGACCCCTGCAAGGTCATCTCCATCTTCAAACTCCTTCATAAATTGAATCAACACTCTGGTTGACCATGGCACCCATAGGCTTCACTTTGTAAAAGGCCTATCCAGAAGTGCTCCTTTGATTGTGAAATTTATTCCAATGAGTCCAGAATATCCAAAAATAGCTACCTAGTCTCTTTTTTCATCCCATTTGGTCGAGAACTGAAGTATTTATGACTTCTCCTAGTTAGGCCACTATTTGCTCCACAAATTTCACCAAATACGGGATGATCCTACAATTTCGCCCCAAAAAGCACTATATGGGAAACAATTCTGCCACGCAGTGGGTGAAATTGTAGGACGATTAATTTATCCATCGAGGCCTTGGAACCAAAGATTGGGTCATATGGAGGCAATGCACCCAGGGGCTAGCCCCAACATTGGCCCCCTCCCTCCGGTGGTCACGGTCAATGCTACAGTTTGAGGCAGTGTTCACATGGGCCGCGGCAATCATAGTTAGGCTACCGGTCAGGTTACAATGGTTGGCACATTGGCGGTTAGGCTAGTGGATGGTGCAGTGTTCACATGGGAAGGTCATCGACGGTTACGCTGGCGGCCTCCCCCCAACCTGGCGGTCAGTACATGTTAACACTAACCCGCAACCGTTACATGTTAAGAACCAACATGTAGGAGGAACGATAGGCCTTGGCACTATGAAATGGGAGCTTTCAGTGTCAACACTAGCCTCTGACCTATCTTTTACATACCAATTTTACTTGGCCATTAGGAGGACATGTGGTGGCCTATGGCTTGGCCACGTGTCACCTCTTAGTTGGCCTGTACCTATACACATGGACCAATCAAAACCTGACACTTGTCACCTTTCGATTTGCCACCTGCAAGGAATATTATGAGGATATTCCATGAAATATTCCAAGGAATTTTCCTTTTACTGACTGGGCTGTACTAATGCCTAGTCAACATCCCTGTCAGCTCATGCGCCAAATTTGCCTATTTGGGAAACTGAATAGATCACGTTTTTGGGAGAAAACAATGTCCATTTCACACGAAATGAGTTGCACTGGATTCAGGACAATGAGTACTACATGGTCATTTAGGTTCCACATCATTCTTATAGCTTTTATTTTTGGGCAAATTTTGAGCTCTTGATCACTCTTCCCCACTAAAAAACTTTTGGTCTCCAAGTTCACTTTCAATTGTTCAACGTTTGAAGGTACATTTCCTTCATTTTTCCAAACTTGATCCAATCGATCTTTGTATTGCCTTGAATTGTACTTGTCTCAGCTCTTTCTCAAGCTAAACTTGAAATATAACTTAACCAAAGAATTCAAGTTCGATTTTCTTCTCGGCTTGTCCATGTCTCTACGGCCATCCACAACAACATCCTTCCCAAGAAGAATTCCAAGGCTCTCATCTACAAAATCATTATTGAGGATAAGATCCTAAAAGACTTTTCGAAATGAACCAAAACAAGCTTCACATAGTGAACACTTATATAACTTGAGTGCTAAACACATTTGGAACATAGTAAATGTGCTGCAACTACACATACAATAGTTTTAAAATGCTTTCTCAAACTACAAATAGAAATGCATTTTACAAAATGGAACAACTTGACTCCCAAGTTTTCCATTCAAATTGACTATCGACAAGCCAAACTAGCATAATAATGCTCAAAGAAAAAATTGTTGCATGTAAGTGATTTATTTATGAACATCACTTTTACAAGTTACCCAACTATGGGGATATGCAACTAGTGCAAAAAAAATATTTACAAACTTCAGTTGGACAAATAGTCTGCCCATTTCTTACCCAACCAGGTCAATGAACCCTCTATTTAAAAAAATTCTTTTTCTGAAGCTGCTTCAGGGATGGTTGCATCTTGCGCCACTTTTTATTTTGTCGCTCTTTTGGTGCTTGCATGATTTTCTTGCCCTTATCAGGATGAAGTTGTGGAAACAATTTCCAACACTTCTCGACCCAATGCCCACTAATATTGCAGTGAGTGCAAAAGTTCTTTTGAGCTCCTTTTGGCTCACATGCCTTTAACCTTGGATGAGATTTTCTCATTTTGGTCTCAAATCCATTAGACATAAACATCGTCTTGATAATTTCTTTCCTTTTATCGCACTTATCTACACAATGGTTAGATGAAAGGAAAAAAGGTGCATGGAAACACATTCATCAACATGATATTCAAATCAGCATGTTGCTTTCCATTATGAAAAGCATTTGAATTAACAGGACGATTGTACCACTTTTTGTTGTCCTTTGGCTTACGATTCTTGCGTGAGGAACTTGCATGGCAAGAAGAACTTAACTTTGTTTCTTCTTCAACTTGTTCATTTCTCTTTGGAGATGTTTTGTATTTCATGTCCTCCTTATTCGTGAGGAACCAAGTAGGCATCAATTCTGGATGCAAGTCTGAACATCTTGCCCCCTCAAGTCCTCTCTTATGGAAAAAGGAACACGATACCTAAGAGTTGTTGCTAGAAGACCATTTTTCTTTTGAAACATAGCCTAAGCCTTCATATTTAGGCTTCTCCTTTGCCTTAATTGGATTTTTAATGCCTTGATGGTTTGCTCCAAGGCCTCCTCCCTTGTAATCCATCTTGGTAAAAAGTTTGGATCCAATGCCTTTACTATGTTTTTCAAATGCTGCAAATGAATTTACATCATCACTTTCATGTAAAGAAGAAGCATGTAAATTCTTACCATTTTCCTCATCTTTTGTTTGACATACAAAGATGTTTTCAAACTACCTTTTAATTATGGATGTGTCTTCTTGGACTCTTTGGCTCTCTTCTTTTAGTTCCTTGAATTTGGGTGCTGATAGAACCTCATCTTCCACATCATGTGGAAGAAAGGTACAAACTTATCCATCTTCCTTCTTTGAGGGACTTTCTACACTAGCATCTTGCATACGAATTGTAGAAAAACATGAAGATTATGGAGAAGATGATGGTTTATCACCATTCTTGTTATCTTCTTCTCTTGGAGAACATTCTCCTCTTGGAGGTCTAGAGCTTTCACCTTGCAATTTGGTATTCCTCTCTTCATAGAGGATTTTCACTATTTCTGCCATATCTAAGAAAACCTCTCTAAACTCATTTACATCCTCTGACATTATTGTAGGCTCTCCTCCTTGGGACATGCTTTGCTTGAAGCTTCTATTGCAACTTGAGGTAGAACTAGTGGTAGAGATTGTATCAATCTTGCTTTCCTTTCCAAAACCTTTTGCTCACTTGAGCTTCAAAACACATTCACTTGCAAACAATAGCCAATTCCCCCTTGCAAAAAGAAAACCTGCTCTAATACCAAATTCATCTTAATTTGGAATATTAAATTTCTATGCTAATATCCTCATCAGAATATAAAAATGTGCTTGGGGTTTGTACTCCAAAATAGCAAGTAAAATCATGAATTTTATGTGTGTTTACTTAAGTTAGTTTCATGAAAAACTTAAAACACGAAACCAAAACACAGAATGGAAGCATGCATCAATCAGTAATACAATAGCCATTGCTAAAGGAGTTCACCCCTCCTGGGCTACATCTCCTTGGATCAGCTCTAAAGGCATGAGCTCTTCTCATTATGCTCAATATCTAGAAAAGAAGAGTACATAAACTGCTGAAATGGAATAGCTAGTTTCTCCTTCAAAGAAACAGCTTCTGCAAAAGTTATCACTCCATACACATGTTAACCTACAGTCAAACATGTAAACCTTTAGCAAACATAGGAATCTTACACCAAAACCCCATACTCCAACTTCAAAGAGCATAAACAGTACCACAATCCACTTGAAGTACACAAACAAGTATCTTCTCCAAAACACATATAGATAAAATAAGAAATAAAGCTACAACACAGATGTAATGGCTATTGTAGAAAGCAAATGGAGGCTGGAAGACCCCTGCAAAGCCATCTCCATCTTCAAACTCCTCCATAAAATGAATCAACACTCTAGTTGACCATGGCACCCATATGGTTCACTTTGCAAAAAGCCTATCCAGAAGTGCTCCTTTGATCCTGAAACTTGTTCCAATGAGTCAAGAATATCCAAAAATGGCTACCTAGCCTCTTTTTGCACCCCATTTGGTCGAAAAATGAAGACGTTATGACCTCTCCTAGTTAGGCCACTACTCGCTCCACAAATTGCACCAAATCCGACATGATCCTGCAATTTCGCCCCAAAAAGCGCTAACTTGGTGAAAATTTTACCACACGGTGGGAAAAATTGTAGGACATTTAATTTAGCCATCAAGGCCTTAGAATGAAAGATTGGGTCATATGGAGGCCATGCGCCTAGGGGCTAGCCCTCGACACTAGCCCCACTCCCTCTGGCAGTCATGGTGAATGCTACGGTTTGAGGCAATGTTCACATGGGACACAACAGTCATGGTTAGGATGTTGGTCAGGTTACAATAGTTGGCATGGTAGCATTTAGGTTGGCGGATGGCGCAGTGTTCACATGGGAGGTCCATCGGTGGTTATGCTGGCGGTCTCCCCCCAACCTAGCAGTCATTACATTTTAACACTGACCCGTAGGACTTGGCACTCTGAAATGGGAGGTTATGGGGTTGAGCCCGGCCTCTGACCTATCTTTCCCATACCAATTTTACTTGGCCATTAGGAGGACATGTGGCGGCCTTTGCTAGCCACGTGTCACCTCCTGATTGACCTGTACCCATACACATGGACCAGTCAAAACCTAACACTTGTCACCTTCTGATTCACCACCTGCAAGGAATATTATGAGGATATTCCATGAAATATTCCAAGGAATATTCTTTTTACTGACTAGGCTGTCTGGATGCCCAGTCAGCATCCCTGTCAGCCCTTGCACCAAATTTGCCTGTTTGGGAAACCGAACAGATCGCGTTTCTGGGAGCATACGGTGTTCGTTTCGTGCAAAACAAGTTTCACCAGATTCAAGATGATGAGAACTACGTTTTCATTCAGGTTCCACATCATTCTGACAACTTTGATTTTTGGGCAAATTTTGAGCTCTCGATCAAATTACCAACTTGTAGAGCTTTGAAAGTTGTTCTCTTGGCAACAAATTATCTCCACAGGACCCATCATAGCATATCAAGAGGATTTCAAAGACTCCCTCTTCCCTGACACGTCTCCTTAAGATCTGATCTGGTCTCAACTTGAAAAGATTGCCCCCAATCAGAGTGAAAGGGGTACTTTTCCTTACAATTGTGCTCTTCTCCCTGGATGATAGATTTGGAGGAAATATTGCAACAACTAGGTATTTGGCTATGTCAAAAGACCATGGAGAGAGCACTGAGATAGAAAATAGGTGCTCATCTGGAAATTCATCATCAACCATTCCTTCATCACCTGTAGGAAAAGCAAGTCTAGACAAAAAATTTGCAACAACATTTTACTTTCCTAGCTTGTCAATGATAGTTAAATCAAATTATTGTAACAATAGCAACCATGTAATGATTATAGCATTCACATCAGGCCTGTTCATCAAATATTTAAATGCTTCATGATCAGTATGCACAAAAAATTGGTATCTAGTGATGTAGTGTCTAAATTTGTTTAAGGAGTGTACAACAGCTAAGAGTTCTTTCTCAGTGACAATGTAATTCAATTTAGCCTTAGACAAATTTTTACTAATGAAATAAATGGAATAGGGTAACTTATCATCTATCTTTCCCAAGGCTACCCCCGCAACTTTGTATGATGCATCAGGATGGATATGGAAAGGTAGAGCCCAATTGGGACCCCTAAGTATGGGTGCAGTGGTTAATTTCTCTTTCAAAATCTCAAGTGCCTCTTGGTTGCTACTTTTCCAACAAACTTTTGAGTCCTTGGCCAAAAATCCAAACAATGGTGAAGTCACTGTACTGAAATCCTTGATAAACCTCCTATAATAGCCAACTATGCCCAAGAAACTCCTAACATCCCTCTGCTTTTAAGGAGGAGGGACCCTTTTTATGGTGGCAATCTTGTTTTGGTCCATTTGTATTCCCTCCTTAGATATTCAATGGCCAAGGATAGCTCCTACATTCATTAAGAATTCACATTTCTTAGGACTAAGTGAGAGGTTCATTTCAATTCATTTTCTCAAGACTTTTCCCATATTAGAGAGAGCCTCCAGGAAGTCACACCCATAGGGATTGAAATCATCCATGTAGATATCCACAAAGTCATGGACAAGCTTAACAAATATGCTTAGAATTACCCTTTGAAAAGTGGAAGGGGCATTTCATAGACCGTGTTAGGTCCCTAAAATACTAGGTATTCCCTTATTAGTATTGTCATTGTAGCCCTTATTGTTATTGTTGTCCCCATAGTGTTATTATTGTGCCCCATAGAAGCCTAATATTGTTATTGTTGTGCCCTTACATTATTATTGTTATGTCGGCCCTGATTATATTGTGACCCTTTAGAATCCTATATATAGAAAGGAGGTCTTATCATTTGTATCATCCAAGAATTGTTCATTTGTGTAATGTAAAGGAGGTTTCTGCCTCGAATAGGCTGATTTTTGAGTCATTGATCTATCTTTTCTTCTATTTTTTGAGCTAGTTGTATAACATTTGGTATGAGAGCTTTGGATTCTAATGTTTCGCTGCTCCAAATAGGTCATAGTGGAAGTTTCTCTATAGATTTATTTCTACAATGTTTCAGAAAATGAAATTAAAAACTATTTGATCTGAAATCGTGATGAATGTTGGGTCTGAATTTTAGATCTTTTCTCCATATATTTTCAGAGATATGATCCAAGGAAGTTAGGGTTTGTAAAGTTTCCCAAATTACATCCCAAACATGTGACCTTGGGTGTTAGGGTCCAACCCTAACCCCCTTATTTATGTAATAGGGTCGAGTCATAGTTATAGTTAGTTAAAGAGTCAATAAAGCCCATATTAATAATTGTAAGTGGTGGACCCACATTTAAAGAAGGGACCATAGTTAGTTGCAAATGGGCCATGGTATTAGATAGATGGTGTTAATGCCTAGATTTGCCTCAGGCTGAAAAGGTAGGATCCATGGCCAACATAAAACCACGCTCAACCTCGTAGCTAGCCCTACGAGGACAAGAGAGGGCTCTCTCCGAGTCAATCTCAGCAAATGATGATCTATGGGGTTTGAGATGACTGAAATATCTTCTAATTTTAGGCTAGGTATACGTGCAAGAGATTTTGATTGAATAAAATTGTGTTTTGTTGGCTCAGTGGGAAAGGCACATTTTGGGGTGCGGGGATTGAGGCTCAGTTCTGCAGAGATCTCGATGGGGCAAGGTAGGAAATCGTTTTGGCACTTAAATTTTAGTGAGATGGAGGGAAAAGACAGGTGAGGTGTTGAAGAGGGAAAGGGAAATCATGAATCCTCCCTAAACAGCTGAAAACATCAAACAACTAAAGCAAACTTCAAGTAGAGCATTGCACTTTCAATGAATTCTACTTACACTCTTGTTTGTTTAGTTAAGAAGAAATTAGATAGATGATGGCATACATAAAAAAAATTCATAAATTACAAAGAGAAGCACTGTACCAATACAAATTTCCACATGAATCCCAAAGAGTGCTGCAAATCCTGGTCTCAATTCCTTAACCAAAATACTGAAAGTGAATGTACAATGAAGCTCAAGGCTTTCACAAGAGTCCAACTATGCTAATGACTGAAAAACAACATAATATAGACAAACATAGCTCCTCCTTGCCTCTAGGGGTTGAGCTCATGAGTTTAGGAGCTAATCCAACTGATTCTAAACTGAGAACTAGAAACTAGGCAACATAACAACATGCCTCTAAAAACAAGGAAACTGATCCATTCAGTTTGAAACAACCTCTAAACTGATGAACCTATCTCTATAAGTGAAAATCCAACATATTTACACCATAATCCATCAAATTTCATCAAATTACATCATAAATTTTCCATTAGGAAAGTGAAAAAGTCAAACTAGGCGAAACTGGGCGAAAAACAGAGCAAAACTTGGTCAAACTGGCAATTTTTCCTCTATGCGCCGCGCCTGAGTCTCTATGCGTAGTGCCTATTTGGACACACTTTTGGAGGCCTTCCCAATGTCCAAATGAGCTCTAGGTGTACTTGCTGGAAATTTCTGTCTGTCTACTTTCCAACCCAAGTGGAATTTTCAATTTAGCCTCCATTTGCCCCTCCAAAAGTCCATTCTCACAACACTGCTTCCTGTGTGTCAAAATAGGGGCAGTGAGGTCATTTTTTGAGTGTTTTTTGAGCTTTTGAGGGCTCAAAACCTGCCCAAATTTCTTGGCCATAGGTAGACAAGCATAAATTTCCATGAAAAATCCAGAAATGCAAATTTTTTGTGATTTAGAGCCCTCTAGCAAAAGTGAGTGCCACGTGGCGCGACGCATAGGGAGGAAAACTCTTTTTTTTGTGCCAAAAATTTACAAAAATGAAAAAATTGCTCCAAATTTCTTGAAATTTGGGCTGAGTCTTCTCTATTAAGTGTTGTGATGGGCCAAGGAAGCCTCAGCCAAGATTTGAAGTCCTTCATCCTCTTTTTGCCTCCTTGATGCTCTCTTCAACTTAGCTTTCAAATTCCCGATTCTTGCTTGGCACACCAAATTCCGGGACAAATAATGATATGAAAAATTTCTCAACGTGTTCTTCTCATTTATTGCCTTCTCTAGCTTCCTCTCCAAGTGGGTATTGACTCTTTCAAGCCATGACTCTTGATCATCATTGATCTCTTGCTCCAATGAAGTGAACTCTATCCTCCTCCTTCGGGCACTTTGGCGGTTTTGCCGAATATTCTGTAACTCCATCACCACCTACCGATCCTCAAGCTGCTTGTTCCTCTGCTCCAAATACTATATAGTCCACTGGGCTCTATCCAAGTTGGTGGACAAGGCGTCAATGTCCGCCTGTTTCTCCTTGATGATCTGTCTAAGGTTTGCACTTTGTGGGCCCATGTCAGTATCATCACCCTCAATGAGGATGAAATCAATCTCTCGCTCACCTGATGGTCCTTCCTCTTGTAGAGGCCTCTTGCCTCAGTCCTGAACCTGCTGTGCTGATGGAGAAAGTGAGGCCCCTTCCACCCTGGGTGGAGATAACACTTGCTTTGTTGCTGCAAACAACCGTCTAGTGCCCCTCTGATAGGAGATGAACACCGGCATACTAGCGTCTCATGACCCTACTGATACGAAGGTCCACCTGTCTCATGCCCAACCTCTGAAGGTCCCTGTGAAGCTCTGAAAAACTCATGAGAGATGAAGTCATCCCAAGTGATGCCCTGTAAACCAAGCTGATGAACGACCACAATTTTGATGAGAGAAAAATGATAAAGACTGTTAAATTGCTGTTGAGGGGTCTTGTGTTGCACAAGAGTGGTCATCCTTTCTATATTTCGGCATATGAAATAAGGAATGTTCATCATCCGTACCCGAGTGAAATGCATCAACAGCCTGATGTGATGAGCATACAAGCGGGAGAACCGGCCCTCACAGGTGAAATACTTCATGATGAGTTTCATTAAAGGAGCATACTCATCCTTTAGAAACCGAAAAGGAAACACTCTCTTGAGCTGCCTCAAAAAACCAAGTTTGATATATGGTTCATAGTGTTGCCGGTCAATCTTCTGCCTCTTATTCCATGATTCTCCAATGTTTGATATGCCGGTTGCCAATGAAATGGTTTCTGGTGTTAATGTGAAAGCAACACCAGCAAGAGTGGCTTGATCACCATGAAAATGCAACACAAATAAGCGGGCCAACTCGCGATGAAACTGAATATGAGCAACCTTCTCGCAAAATTCATAGCATGACTGATGTTGGAAACAAAAGAGGGCAAGAGGGAAAGCCTGCAACTCGGTAAGAGTGGTAGGATCTTCTCTGATATGTCTACCACCTCTATGAGGCCTCCTGGGTGCATGCCCCTCCATGGGTGAGTCACTTTGGGTCTCTTCTTCATAATCATATGAAGGATCAGATACCATAATTGCTGATAGACAAATTGGCTTGGAGAAATAGGTGCTTATGTGTCAAACTGTGTTGGACTGCCTTTGATGATTGTTTGACCTCTGCTACCAAGGGAAAACAGTGAAACAAGGGACTGTTAGGAGAGGGAAAAATAATGGGAATTTAGGGATTGTTGGGATAGAGTTAGCTAGGGAAAAATCGGACATTATGGGAGTTTTTTATAGGGTTAGGGTTTGGGATTTTACAATTAGGATTTTGGGAAAGGGAACTTGGGATAGGGGATTAGTGAATTTAGGGGGGTTGGGGAACTTAGGGAACAATGAAATTCAGGGATAAATGGGATAGGGGAGTAATGGAGGGATGATGAACTTGGTAGCAAAATAGGGTTTTAAACCCTAGGTAGCAAGTTTTTTTTAAATAGTACGGTTTGATTGCTTCTCACAAGCACCATAAAAAACACACCATCAAACCATCATCAAACGTAGATGAAATATAGCTTTGAAGATTATACCTACTTGTATCAAGACTGTTCCAAGCAATTTCGGGCGATTAGAGCGAGTTTGGAAGTTTTTCGGGCTCTTTGGCTATGTGCGCCACGTAGCACGCCCAATGCGCCGCGCCCCACCAGTGTGCTGCACCTGTGCAAAAATACACTGAGTTCTGAGGCCCAGTGCACTGCGCCAGTCACCAGGAGCGATTTTCACCCAATTTTTTCCTCTTGCTCAACAAAATCACTTTGCCTTGTCTTTTGCAAATGAACTTTACAAATGGAGGCATTGCTTATAAACTAAGAGCTTTTGAAATTTTGGCTCATGAAACCCACTTTTATAATGTTTTGGATTTGACTTTATCTTTAAACTCTATTTTTGAACTTTTTCACTGCTTTTTTCACTTTGTGATGAATTTAATGACCTGAGCTTGCTTGTTTTTACAGGTGTTGGGGCTTTTGGGCTAAGGAAAGAAACCATGATGTAGATGAATGGATTTACAATGAGGAAAACAAAAACTTTCATGATTTTGTATAATAAATGCTAAATACTCTGTTTTTTCCTCAAAACAGAGTTTTGAGGAAAAACACATTTTCAAATGCTTGGTGATAAAATTTATTGATGTTGCAACCTCCTCATGGCCTGCTGGCAATTATTGGACATTTTAACACATTTTTTGACGAAACCCTAATGAAACCCTAAAGACAACCTTTGCAATTTTCAAGATAAAAAGAAGACTTGTATGTTTCTAAATGAACAAACATGAGCCAGCAGTTAGATAACATGAGGGAAACTAGAGGAATACCACTACCGTCAGATGATCTATGCGCCTAATGGAATGCAAATGACTGGGAGGGACACCTAATATGAAATGCAACAAGAGGATTTGATCTTTGACGGAGGGATGACAATACCGACTCTAACATTGGCTCCAATGGGGATGGTAGCTCCTTGGAGGTGCCAAGAACTACAAATCTCTCAGAAAGCAGGCAGTGCCTTTGTCCATTGGGCTATGGAGTCAATAACTTCAAAAAACACAAAAACCAATTACTACGAAACTTTGACTCAAGAATCATAGTTGAACTGACTAATCCAAAACTGAAACAAGACTCTCAAAAGCTAAAACTAGACATTCAGCAGCTGAAACTAGACACTCAAATCTGACGAAAACAAAATATGACTCAAGACTTACTTAACTTAAACAAGTACTTACAAATATTTCAAAGGGCAGCAGTCCATCGAGATTTGATGGCTTCAAATCATGACGACAACTACTTGCTTACTAATGAAATATGTACAATCATGTGTAGTGAGCCTTCCAATGTAACCAATCCAGTAGATGGCTACATACTGAATTTTGCTCTCACTTGTCCCGAGCAGGTAGAACAATGTAAATGTAGGAAACTCACAATAAGAACTGAAACCAAGGCTTATGTTAATGAACCAGGCAACATTCATCTTCTCTAGTGCTTGCAAAAGAATGTCAAAGGGATCTTGATAATCCTGAAGCACTATCTTGGCTTGAGATCCAGCAGCAAAAATACAAGTACTCCCTTCATTCTGATATGAAAGAAAAACTGGTTGCCGAGTGATAGGAAGGCACAGAGAGGTATAAGCTTCTGCCATCTGAGTGTTAGCTGAAAATTCCTTGACCATGAGAAATTCTGGCATATTGTCTCTCTCAAGCTCATATTCCTCAACTTCATGGTCTAGGTCATTCTTAAATAGAAAACAATCTTCAAGATTATCAAACATGACAGCCTTATCATCTTCATGAAAGAAAATATTATCTGTTTGCTGATCTATAAAGCTAATTTCAAGACTATCATTATTTTCAAAAGTGGAAGAAGTTTCACCAACACTTTCTTGACCATGGGCACACTGCAGGTCTGCATTAACTTGAGCTGTAACATGACCTTTCAAGAGTTGATCTATCTCATCTTTAGACAGAGGAGATAATACTTCTTGTTTTCTTTTGCTCAAACAGTGATTGTCTTCATGAAATAACATTTTAAAACATGAAAAACCTGAATGACAATCCTTAATTCCTTGATCTTCTGAAATTTGAAAACATTGTTGATCATCTTCATATGACATGGCAATCAAATCATCATTTACCACTGAGTTATGAAAAGAGGATTTTTCACTTACTCGAACAAAGATCTCATCTTGTTTTTCATGAACTGACTGGATTACCTCCTCATGAAGGCTTGGTTCTAATGAAATGAGAACACTTGGGTCAATAACTCTATCTTCTTCATTCCATATGATCTCAACAGCAGAGCTCTCCTTCATGGGATTCAGAACAAGGTTGTCTTCATCATCACGATCTGAATCTAGATCTGAAATAGCTGACTTGACTTTATCACATTCTGAAATTGAAACTTGACTTTCCTGCATGTTGTCTTCTTCTATGGACAGATCTGAAATAAAACCTTCTCTTTCATCATCTTCCACCATACTAAGATCTTGATCCTGCTGCAAATTTTCCTGATCATCTTGATAAGTATCACTCTCTTTATGCTGCTGAAATGGATTTTCATACAGGGCTTCCATGATCTCATCATCCATGAAGTTATCATCTTCATAAACTTTCTCAAGACTTTCAATAAAACTATAAACATGTTTACAACAGTCCTGAACTAAGGTTAAGGATGGATAATATTCTTTATACCTCTCAAAGAACATGGTATGAAAATCCTTCAAACAGTAAA
The DNA here is from genome assembly GCA_031772625.1 of Pinus tabuliformis. NCBI lineage: Eukaryota > Viridiplantae > Streptophyta > Pinopsida > Pinales > Pinaceae > Pinus > Pinus tabuliformis. Next base: position 1,604,527,754 of record CM062804.1, read on the forward strand.
TACAAGTAGGCGGCAAACTTTCATACCAAGATCGGGCTTCACCTTCCAGAGTGGCCATGAATATCTTCATCAAGCAATCTTCAGGAAAATCAACCTTCAACTTGCGTATATGCATGTGAAATCTAACCAGATGTAAAGCAGCATCCTTCCTATCATCATCTTTAAACGTAGGCAAATTCATTTGCCAGTCTACCTTAGGAATTTTATTTGGAAAACCTGGAATGTGATCTCGGCTCATAGGAGCATACCTTCGATCCAGCAAAACCATTTTGATAACAATGAATTCACCAAGAAATTCTTCAGGCTACTGATTTTTGAAGAGTAGAGTCACCATAAAAATTTTGAACCTTGGGATTCTTCGACACTAGAGTCGCCAGGTGAATGATTTCAGCCTTCCGATGTCTGATCGTTGTCCACCATCAACAATCAGATCTGAACTTGATTACATTTTACTGAGGAAATTTGCAAGTTAGATGTTTCCGTTTATAAGACTAGACCGGAGATTGACTGAAGCAACGTTTATCTACTTTCGCTAATGCAAAGCAAGAGCATTTCGAAGGCTACCTGGCATAACTTCAGGCTCCGTCTGTAGTTTATGAAACGAAGAACACTAACAAACAAACAATTTAGTCCCCATTATGGTCGCCACTATGTTAGTGCCTAGATTTACCTCAGGCTGAAAAGGTAGGATCCAGGGCCAACATCAAACCACGCTCAGCCTCGTAGCTAGCCCTACGATGATAGGAGAGGGCTCTCTCCGGGTCAATCTTAGAAAATGATGATCTATGGGGCTTGAGATGACTGAAATATCTTCTGATTTTAGGCTAGGTATACGTGCAAGAGATTTTGATTGAATAAAATAGTATTTTGTTGGCTCAGTGGGAAAGGCACATTTTGGGGTGCGGGGATTGAGGCTCAGTTCTACAGAGATCTCGATGGGGCAAGGTAGGCAATAGTTTTGGCACTTAAATTTTAGTTAGATGGAGGGAAAAGCAAACTTCAAGTAGAGCATTGCACTTTCAATGAATTCTACTTACACTCTTGTTTGTTTAGTTCAGAAGAAATTAGATAGATGATGGCATACATAAAAAAAATTCACAATTACAAAGAGAAGCACTGTACCAATACAAATTGCCACATGAATCCCAAGAGTGCTGCAAATCTTGGTCTCAATTCCTTAGCCAAAATACTAAAAGTGAATGTACAATGAAGCTCAAGGGTTTCACAAGAGTCCAACTATGCTAATGACTGAAAAACAACATAATATATAAAAACATAGCTCCTCATTTCCTCTAGGGGTCGATCTCATGAGTTTAGGAGCTGATCCAACTGATTCTAAACTGAGAACTAGAAACTAGGCAACATAACAGCATGCCTCTAAAAACAAGGAAACTGATCCATTCAGTTTGAAACAACCTCTAAACTGATGAATCTACCTCTATAAGTGAAAATCCAACATATTTACACCATAATCCATCAAATTTCATCAAATTACATCATAAATTTTCCATTAGGAAAGTGAAAAAGTCAAACTAGGCGAAACTGGTCGAAAAACAGAGCAAAAATTGGTCAAACTGGCAATTTTTCCTCTATGCACCACGCCTGACTCTCTATGCGTAGCGCCTGTTTGGACCCACTTATGGAGGCCTTCCCAATGTCCAAATGAGCTCCAGGTGTACTTTTTGCAACCCAAGTGGAATTTTTCAATTTGGCCTCGATTTGCCCCTCCAAAAGTCCATTCTCCCAACACTGCTTCCTGTGTGTCAAAATAGGGGCGGTGAGGTCATTTTTGAGTGTTTTTTGAGCTTTTGAGGGCTCAAAACCTGCCCAAATTTCTTGGCCATAGGTAGACAAGCATAAATTTCCATGACAAATCCAGAAATGCAAAATTTTTGTGATTTAGAGCCCTCTAGCAAAAGCGAGCGCCACGTGGCGTGGCGCATAGGGAGGAAAACTCTGTTTTTTTGTGCCAAAATTTTTAAAAAATGCAAATATTGGTCCCAATTTCTTGAAAGTTGGGATGAGTCTTCTCTATTAAGTGCTATGATGGGCCAAGGAAGCCTCAACCAAGATTTGAAGTCCTTCATCCTCTTTTTTCCTCCTTGATGCTCTCTTCAACTTAACTTTCGAATTCCTGATTCTTGCTTGGCACACCAAATTCCGGGACAAATAATGATATGAAAAATTTCTCAGCATGTTCTTCTCATTTATTGCCTTCTCTAGCTTCCTCTCCAAGTGGGTATTGACTCTTTCAAGCCATGACTCTCGATCAGCATTGATCTCTTGCTCCAATGAAGTGAACTCTGTCCTCCTCCTTCGGGGACTTTGGTAGTTTTGCCAAATATTCTGTAACTCCATCACCACCTGCTGATCCTCAAGCTGCTTGTTCCTCTACTCCAAATACTGTATAGTCCACTGGGCTCTATCCAAGTTGGTGGACAAGGCATCAATGTCCTCTTGTTGCTCTTTAATGATCTGTCTAAGGTTTGCACTTTGTGGGCCCATGTCAGTATCATCACCCTCAATGAGGATGAAATCAGTCTCTCGCTCACCTGATGGTCCTTCCTCTTGTAGAGGCCTCTTGCCTTGGTCCTGAACCTGCTATTCTGATGGAGAAAGCGAGGCCCCTTCCACCCCGGGTGGAGATAACACTCGCTTTGCTGCTGCAAACAACCGTCTAGTGCCCCTCTGATAGGAGATGAACACCGACATACTAGCGGTCTCATGGCCCTGCTGATAAGAAGGTCCACCTGTCTCATGCCCAACCTCTGAAGGTCCCTGTGAAGCTTTGAAAAACTCATGAGAGATGAAGTCATCCCAAGTGATGCCCTGTAAACCAAGCTGATGAACGACCAAAATTTTGATGAGAGCAAAATGATAAAGACTGTTAAATTGCTGCTGAGGGGTCTTGTGCTGCACAAGAGTGGTCATCCTTTCTATATTTCGGCATATGAAATAAGGAATGTTCATCATCCATACCTAAGTGAAATGCATCAGCAGCCTGATGTGATAAGCATACAAGCGGGAGAACCGGCCTTCACAGGTGAAATACTTCATGATGAGTTTCATTAAAGGAGCATACTCATCCTTGAGAAACCGAAAAGGAAACACTCTCTTGAGCTGCCTCAGAAAACCAGGTTTGATATATGGTTCATAGTGTTTCCGGTCAATCTTCTGCCTCTTATTCCATGGTTCTCCAATGTTTGGTATGCCGGTTGCCAATGAAATGGTTTTTGGTGCTAATGTGAAAGCAACACTAGCAAGAGTGGCTTGATCACCATGCAAATGCAACACAAATAAGTGGGCCAACTCGCGATGAAACTGAATATGAGCAACCTTCTCGCAAAATTCATAGCATGAATGATGCTGGAAATAGAACAGGGCAAGAGGGCAAACTTGCAACTCTGTAAGAGTGGTAGGTTCTTCTCTGATATGTTTGCCACCTCTATGAGGCCTCCTGGGTGCATGCCCCTCCATGGGTGAGTCACTTTGGGTCTTTTCTTCATAATCATATGAAGGATCAGATGCCATAACTGCTGTTAGACAAATTGGCTTGGAGAAATAGGTGCTGATGTGTCAAACTGTGTTGGACTGCCTTTGATGATTGTTTGACCTCTGCTACCAAGGGAAAATAGTGAAATAAGGGACTTTTAGGAGAGGGAAAAATAATGGGAATTTAGGGACTGTTGGGACAGAGTTAGCTAGGGAAAAATGGGACATTATGGGAGTTTTGTACAGGGTTAGGGTTTGGGATTTTACAATTAGGATTTTGGGAAAGGGAACTTGGGATAGGGGATTAGTGAATTTGGGGGGTTGGGGAACTTAGGGAACAATGAAATTCAGGGATAAATGGGATAGGGGAGTAATGGAGTGTTATAGACATTTTTGGGCACTGCAACCCCAAGCATAAAATGTCCATAAACCAAGAGCTCCTAAGTCCCTAAAAGTGTTGTTCCAACCCCTAAAGGAACAAGGTCAACTGATTACAGCTTCTCCCAAAAGTTCTCCATGAAAAACTACTCAGAACTGGTCAAAACAAGATCATTTCACCTGCTCCATAGGCAAAGTGCGTTGCATCTCACCTAAGTACACTCTGTGGGTGCATTGCATTTCAAAAAGCCCTTCTATGGGGTGCGATGGGCGAGAAGAGACAAATGGCAGTGTCAATCTGCGAGGTGGAGAAGCATGGAATCTTCCAGAAACTTCTCCTGTGACACTTGCCATTCTGAATTCGACCAAGGATGAGTAAGAGATCATCAATCTCCAAGTGGAAGCAAGAACCATTAGAGGGAAGACACTAATCAAATCACAAGTTGACTCATCTCCCTTACAGATATCTATATATGGATCCCTCATCCCAGAGATCCAGAGGTTGGAATTTTGCATCTTGTAAGGAATTGCTGTTGGTTTCTTGAGGCAACATCAGAGTGTTGGGTGATCTAAGCTTTGCATGAGGTGAAGAAGGGCTTACTTGCTGAGAGGATGATGCTAGGTCAGAACAACTGGTTGTAACTCTCTTGGCTCTTTCTTGATTATCAATAAAGCTATTCAAGTTTTCCTCCATACTCTTGTGTCATTTGTGTTTGATGCATTTGTATGGTCAATTTACATCTGATCCTAGATTGTTTATGATAATAGATCCATGTTCTTGTATAGTGTTATGCTACTTTGATTCTACAGGTACTTTGTGAAGCTGGGCGTACAAGGAAGCAAGTAGCAAAAGACTATCAGAAGAGAGAGGAATCGAACTAGGAACCAAGCGCAAGACAGAGGTTGGTCTCCTTTATTCTTCTCTCATCTATATTTCATAAAGGAAAATGAAAGTAGCTTTACTTTGTTTGTTTCTAAGGTAGCTACCACACCTTAGTGGGATTAGTAGTTCTGCATAGACACTTTTCTCTGTAACAAAATGGCGACTCCGGTGGGGAGCGACTAAGTTGTTTATTTATATACATTCTGTTTACTTTATAAACTTACAGACGGAGCCTGAAGTTGAGCCATGTAGCTTTCGAACTGCATTTTCTATTCAAATGCAAAGTAGATAAACGCCGCTTCAGTCAATCTCCAGGTTTTGTTTATGAATTAAACAACTGATTACAAGCTCTCTAATTGCCCTTGTGGTGGCTCTAGTAACCTCCTTAGATCTACCCCTGTTGTTGATTTACTGATTACCACTTGCTCGGCCAAAATCCCTAAACTGAACTACAAACTGTGACCCAGAACCCAAGCAAAGTCTCGTTGCTGGCCCAGCGCACTCTCTGTTCTGTGAATCTTAAATTCAACGCACTTCCCGAGTGTAGTGGGTGTGCTGCATTTCAAATTCACTGTGTTATAGGTGCGCTGATCAGACTAGGCATTGTTCCTGAATTTTGGTTTCTGTTCACTCTTTTCAGATCTATTCAAGAATTTTGCTGCCTGTAGTCAGTACACCTCTGTCTGAAATCCATTTCCTTGCTGATATTCCGTCTCCATTGTGCAAAGAACTGTAAATGTTTTTGTGTATTTGTTGAGTCATTTTCAGTTCTCCTTTGCAAAAAAGTAACGTAATTGTACTGTCGTTTCTTGATTTGAAAGTGTCGCAAGTGTTGTTTTCAGTCATAGAAGAGAGTCTGATTGATATTGATAGTAGATTACCCTGTTACTGTTGTATTTGATCTGAATTTGTAGTTTTTCTAGTGTCGAAAGCAAGTCTTCATTTCCAAATTGCAAAGTGTTGTCATTGTCTTCATTTTTGATTTTGAAAAGAAACTTGTTAGTAATTGTCGCTTGAAAAGTAATTCAGATTTGCGCATTAGCTTTCTTTTTATCATTCACATATTAAGAAGGCTGAAAACAAATACATGCATGTGCATTTTCATTTAGACTGTTTGATTGGTTTGATTTAGGATAGTGCATATAGTGTGTGCTCTTTGCTCTTTGTTGAAAGAATTCTGTCTTTCTTCCCTTAGTAGCTAGGATTTTCATTGCACAAAGAAGATAAAAGATTGTTTATCATCTTAGATTGCATTTTAGGAATTGTACATCTACATCATGCGGTGAACCTGAAAGGAAAATTTCTTAAGCAAGATCAACTATAAAATAAATTTAATGAATCTAACAATGCTTTGGAACCTAACGCACAACATCTAGAAGTCTAGGCTAGAGACGTATTCCGGCGTCGTAAAGCCTGGTAACTGTTGTTCTCACTGTTGGTTGGGTGATTCCTCCACTTTGAGACAATAAGTGCCAGTACGGACTTGTGCTCCCATGTACTGTCGAGTATATTTTGGGAGACCACAATAGGCTTAATCCTTTATCCATAGAAAGCCGTGTCTGCCGCCCTATCGATCGCAATGCACTGAACACAGCATTCGGGAAGATTGACTGTTGTACCGTAAAAAGTATTCTGCAATTTTGCGATTGGTTTGGTAATCCCTCTGCCTAGATTTCCAGAGCAGTCCCTTTCGTTCCTTTTCAGACTTCTTAATGGAAAAGGTCCATCTGAGCACTTGTCACTTCAGGCTCATTAAAAATCGAAGGCGACTAGAGTCATCTTTTGTTTTTTCTCGACTCTTTAAAATTGAAAATCTAATTCGGAAACATACTTCCCCTTGATTTTTAGTTGATCGAGTAATCCGCAATCGTGGAAGAAAGTCAATTGAAACCCCGTCATTCACGGAGGCTTACGAGTCAACCGTCTTTGTCTCCGGAATTGAAACTATTACGGACAAAGCAAACTCGTTTAACCAGTTCCAAATCTCCTGGTAAAGTTAGAACAAGTGTTCCAACAACATCAGAGACTCCGATTACTCCAAACATTTCTGGTATCCCTGCCTTTACAGAAGAAGTTCAGCAGCCACCGAAGGACAGTAGTACTGATCCTAGTCTGAGGGTAAACACTTGTATTACTGAACTAGTTCCATCTACAACCGGTTCGGAGAGTGTTGTTCCCCAAACATCTGTCGCTGCAGATTCCATACCTTCTTCGGCACCAGAAATATTCTACGGACCTGACGGTCTACCTCTTCCACCTGGTCTGATTGCTATAGAAGAGATTGTGGAGGATCCTCCATCTAGTACTCCATCGCAATTTGGAGTCGGGATCACTCTGTATCCTTCTTCATCAGAAATTAGTCTACCGCCAATGGAAGCTCCTGTAGAATCGCTAGGTAATCTTTTGGATAGACTAGAAATGTCTGAACAACCGTCAACATCTAGGACTGTGTTGTACAACACAACGACAGCAGAACTTCCTGCTATCACTCCAACAATGCTCACCGGTATACCATCTATCCCAACTAGCTCTCAATCGCTAGAAGGAGCCCACTCAGGGGCTATTTCAACAGTATGGTCCGTTCCTGTTTGTTCATCCGGAATAGTATCTGGAAACTCTTATGTTGAGTCTCAACAAATTGATCCTTTGGGATGTCAATTTGGGCAGTCTGGTCCTCAAGGGCAAACCATTCCTTTAAGTACCGGATTACCACTGTATGGGGGTCAGTATACCCTTTCATTGTCCCCTCCGGGAAGACAGCCATACGGGAGTTCACAACAAAATTCAGGTTATGCTGGAATTACGTCTAGTGGTTGGGTACTGATATTACCTCAATAACCAAGAGTTGTATATTCGATGCAACAATGTTTACCTATGTCAAATATACCAACTACGCCAGCTATTGTGACAGTCTCACAAGTACAAGCGCTGCCTGTTGTATGCCGACCTCAGGTTTCTCAGGTTGTAATGCAACAGCCTCTTAACCCTGCGACTCAACCATAATCGCTGACTGGTGGAATGACACAGGTCCAAATGGGTACAATAACCCCTCATCTTGGTCAAATAGTTAGTATTAGACAACAGCACATGGCTTCACAACCATGGCTAGTGCAATACCAACAACCGCAATTCCAACAAGTATACCAAGGATCTGAGCAACAAATCTTTGCAAATAGTGGGCAGACGTATATTCAAAACAGTCAAAATCAACTATTCTACAATGGTCATGCCCACCAACCTTACAAAGTTACCAGCATCAAATGCATTATGCTGGTATGCAAAGACCAACTGCTCAAGCGATTCCATCTTATCCTGGGTATGCTTCACCTAACCTGAATCAACAGTTACCCTTCGTGGCGACTTTAGAGTTACCTGATTTAAATCGGTTAACAAACGATCTAATCACTTACACCCCTTGGTGGCCAGCGATTCCGCATAAACTTCCATCAGATATTCCTAAATTTAATGGAAATCTGGGTGAAGATCCGTCGAATCATGTGATGACCTTTCATCTGTGGTGTTCATCAAACACCCTAAATGATGATTCGATTAGACTTCGCCTTTTTCAGAGGACGTTAACTGGTCCGGCAGCAAAATGGTATATCGAATTGCCCAGAGCTTCGTTTGACAACTTCAGTACCCTAGCCACAACCTTTTTAACCCATTTTCAGCTACCGATAAGGTACGAAACGGGAACAGAACTTCTTACCAATTTCAAGCAAACAATGGCCACTCACATATCCGATCATATACATGAGTGGTGACGTCGTCATAGAATGGTAAAAACATATGTTCCTGATCAGCTTTTAGCTGAATGGTTTATTAAGTCGTTATTGCCTTCCATCGCAGAAGATGTGGCAAAAGGGGGAGTCATCACCGAAGAGCAAGTCATTGCTCATGCGCAATATTTAGACTTGATTTATACTCAGTCTGGCACGCTCTACGATAAAATACCTGATGCTCCGAGACCAGAATTTTCGGTCCCTCCTCCTAAATCAAACAATGACTCTCATGCCGGCGATGGCATGATAGGTGCAACAGACACGAAATCGACAAAGGCTACATCTAAAAAGGCCCATAAGATTTCCAGTCAAAATGCAAAAGAGGAACTTCTTTCCTCGGAAGTAAATGTCGTCTTGACAAATAAAGGCAAAGAAACCAAGCAACTAGGGGGCAAGAAGAAAAGCAAAGGGAAGAAGAAGAAACAGGAGGAATCATCACCTGAAAAATCTTCTACAAACCCTTCTGGAAATAGGAAACCAAATCGTCCATGCTTTATATGCGATGAGGATCACTGGACAGCAGATTGTCCACACAGAGCTGAGCTTAAAAAATTCTTCAAGAATTCAAAAACCTCGGCAGTATTAACTGATCCGTTTCCAAATCCAGGAACAAATCTGGTTGACAGTGGAAATGCTTCCCCGTCTCAAGTGCTGATGTTGTCGGTTTCCAGACGGAAAAATGATGCTTTGATATCGACAAGGAACAAAGATTACGGGAATCCACAGCTGTCGAACAACAAGGATAAAGATCAACCTAGTAGTTCGACAACAACTTCGACAGAAATTGCACCGCCCATCATTCCTGAGTTGACAATAAAACCGCCAAAGGGAGTAGTACACAAGTCGACATTTAATTCTCGTGCTAGAGCAGCACATCATTATAATATAGTGGAAGATTTGGCCCAATCGCCATCCGCTATGTCGACACTTGAGGTACTGCAAAATTGCCCATCCCAAAAGCAGGCTTTATTATCGGCCATTGGTGGGATAGACCCAAAGGATCCCAGCCTTGTGTCCTTTAATCATAAAGGATACGATCCTCAGTTACCAGCTCAACTAGCTTTCCTCGTTCAAGTGAAAGCCCTCAACAAAACTGTTCATCGAACAATTATTGATGAGGGGGCATCTACATGTATTATGTCGATGAGTTGCTGGAAAACTTTAGGATCTCCAACCTTATCGCGATCTTCGACGACATTAAAAGCATTTGACGGATGAACATATACCCCATATGGTATTCTAAGTAACTTGAAGGTTGAACTAGGAGGAAAAACAGTAGAAATAGATGTCGAAGTAATCGACGGAAACCTTGATTACAACATCCTACTGGGAAGACCATGGATATATGCTATGGCAGCTGTTGTGTCGACCTATTTTAGGAAGATTGCATTCCCCTTTCAAGGAGAGATTACAATAGTCGATCAACAAACTTTCCTCCCCAATGGTTCTCAAGTTACGGGAAGCATTCCAATGATCCATGGAAGCCCGCATTTGCTTCAAAATATCGGAGTAGGCCTACTAAAAGACCCTATATTAATGGGAACTTTTGCACTTCCACCTCCCATCAATCTGGCGGAAGTAGCGCCGGTAGGAACCTGCAATATTATATCTTCGATTAAAAAGATCTCAGAAAACGATATCAACATGGATCATGCGCAGGTATTGCCTCCGAGCCCAACAAAAATATTGTAGCAATCAATGTTCCTAGCATGGGAGGAAAACCCAAATCAACGCCCATCAAGCATTTGGATAGATAGGTCTAAGGAATATGGCACCCCTTCAGATCCTTGGTCGCGAGTACATGACACGGACGAAGGAATTGTTCAATCAATGGTAATTGAAGGGGCACCATGGGAAGATTACCACCATCGTTCCCTTCTTCCGGATTGTGAAGAAGATACTCCTGATGACCTTTATCATCCTTCAATACTTGATTTTCTATCAAATACTGTAAACACGGTGGATTCCAAGCGAAACTTGTCCAAAACAAATGTTGTAGAGAATATTTATGTTGGAAAATGTTGTTCTCCTTCAGAACTGGAAATATATAATGCTCTATTTCGCGAATTCAGAGATGTCTTTGCTTGGTCATATGAAGAAATGCCAGGCATTGACTCGAGTATAGTTGAACACGAAATCAAGATATATCCAGATGTCAAACTAGTACGACAACGGCTACGGCAAGTGCACCCCAAGAAAGCCGCTGCCATCAAAGCAGAAGTTGAAAAGCTTCTCCATGCTAGTTTCATTTACCCAGTTCCTCTAACCGATTGGGTATCGAATATTGTTCCTGTTATGAAAAAACAAGGAACGATTAGAGTGTGCGTCGATTATAGGGATGTAAATCAAGCTTGTCCAAAAGACAACTACCCTACACCCTTCATTGACCAGATAATTGATGAATGCGCCGGATGTGAAATCTTTTCATTTATGGATGGATTCTCCGGTATAATCAAATAAATATCCGCCCACAGGACCAGTCAAAGACTGCATTTATTTGTCCATGGGGCACATTCGCATATCGAAAATTACCCTTTGGTTTAAAGAACGCAGGGGCAACATTTCAGAGGGCGATGAATTATGCCTTCCATGACATCAAAAACATCTTTCAGCCATATCTTGACAACCTTCTAGCTCATGCGCGAAAGCGGACTGATCATCCGCAACATTTAAGAGAGATATTTCTACGTTGTTGACACTACAAGATACGACTCAATCCACACAAATGTGTGTTTTGCATCAGTTCTGGTCGTTTACTTGGCTTTGTAGTCTCAAAGGACGGGATTCGTCTCGACCCATGTAAGGTTCAGGCAATCATAAATTTGCCTCCACCTTCGAATTTGCTTCAGATTCAGAAACTCCAAGGGAAAGCAAACTTTCTGAGGAGGTTCATTCCAAATTACGCCGAACTTGCTAAAGGTTATACACATCTATTGAAAAAGGAAGTGCCCTTAGTCTGGGATCACGTTGCGCAAGCTTCCTTTGATGCTTTGAAAGAATCCCTAATGAAAGCATCATTAATGTACACTCCTGATTATCAAAAAGACTTTAACCTGTATCTGGCTGCAGCGGATACAACCATCGCAATGGTTTTAGTTCAAGAAGACAACGGAATTGAACATCCTATATATTATTTAAGTAAGAACTTAAATGACACAGAAAGAAAATATTCTTATGTTGAAAAGCTAGCGCTCGCAGCTGTTCAAGCGATACAGAGATTTCGACACTATGTCCTCTTTCGAAAAACTACCATTCTATCAGATTGCAACCCCATGACTTATATATTGTCGCGACAGTTGCTGGGGGGCAAATATTCAAAATGGATAGCAATTCTACAAGAGTTTGATCTGGAATTTGTAAAATCCAAGTCAAAGAAAGCACTGGTTTTCGCAGAGTTATTATGCGATCTCCCATCGTCGTCCAACAATGAAACATCCGAAGAAACGATCGTGGACAAAAAATTGTTTCTGATATCTTCAAGCAATCCATGGTATGGAGATATAATCATTTATCTCCAAACCCAAAAATATAGGCCTAATACCTCCCGCTCCGAACAAAAAAGTATTCGATACCAATCAAAAGACTACATGATCGTCGATGATACACTTTACCGTCATGGTGTCGATACAGTTCTGAGGAGGTGCCTCACTTATGAGGAGGCTGAAAAAGTCCTGAATGATTTCCATTTAGGCGCGTGTGGGGGGCATCAATCCAGTTACGCTACGGCGCAAAAATTTTTAAGAGCAGGGTACTTCTGGCCAACAATGTTCAAAGATTGCATAACCACAGTCAAAAGTTGCCATGCCTGTCAAATTTTCGATAGCAAAAGCAGAAGACCACCCGCACCTCTGCAAGCAATAGTTTTTGTTGGGCCATTCACCAAATGGGGCATCGATTTCATGACATGTAACCCCACCTCGACCGGGGAGCATGGGTATATCATAGTCGCAGTTGACTATTTTACCAAATGGGCCGAGGCGATGCCTACATTAGATAACACTGGTGAAACAGCTGCCCTCTTCTTTTTCAATCATGTAGTCGCCAGATTCGGCGTCCCGCAGGCTATAGTCACAGATCATGGATCGCATTTTCACAATCACATGATGGTCGAATTAGCTGCCAAATTAGGGTTGTCTCACGACAGCTCTACTCCATATTACCCGCAAGCCAACGGACAAGTTGAAGCAATCAACAAAGTCTTGATGTGCATGCTGCAAAGGATTATTGGAGTTAACAAAAGGAGTTGGCACCTGATCCTGTACTCAGCCTTGTGGGCATACCGAACATCGGTAAGAAATGCAACCGGGTTTACACCTTTCCAATTGGTGTATGGCCTAGAAGCAATTTTACCTGTTCAGTGTGAAATCTCGTCCCTCAAACTCGCAATCGACCTTCTCCCCAGGACTTCAGAAGAGGAGGCTCGTTTCTTGGAACTAATCCAATTGGATAAAACCCATCGTGATGCTGCTTTGGCCAACGAAGCCCATAAGAAATGAGTCAAGGCGCAGTTCGACAAGAATGTCAAAACCCGTGTCTTCTCAGAAGGTGACTTGGTCTTGCTCTATGACCAAGAATCCGATAAATTGGGAGCAGGAAAATTCAAGTCTTTATGGATGGGCCCCTATATTGTTAAGCGAGTGTTAGCAAAAGGAGCCTACGAGTTAATGGATTATGACAAGATTCCACTGGCACAACCTCGTAATGGGTTGTACCTTAAGCGTTACTATGCGTGATTCGATGTGGTAACCTATATGCTTTTGTTACATTTTTGTTTTCGCTAAAGTATTTGTTTTGGTCAAGTAAATCCACTTTTTACATTTGTTGCAGATGTCGAACCTATTGGAATATTTTGTTGGATATGCCGACGGAGCAATTCGTAGTTCGCAGAACCTATCTTCTGCGGCCTGGGCCATTTTTGACCCAAGGGGTGAGTTAGTAAGTTTCAGAGGGGTATGCATTGGTCGGTCAACAAATAACATCGCTGAATATAGCGCATTGATAGAACTTCTCTCTGATGCCATCACACATGGCATACGTCGACTGGTCGTCAGGCTAGACTCACAGCTCGTCATACTACAACTCACTGGTATCTACTCCGTCCGAAATCCAGCTATCTATCGCATGTTCCTAAGGGTCAAGATTTTGGAAAGGCAATTTAATTTTATTCAATATCAGCATATTTCCAGAACCTTAAACACATTAACTGACTCATTGGAAAATTATGTGTTAGATAGACAATTGCAACATTTATAAAAAGAAGCATCTCATCAATATTTGCATCAGGATCATACAACTTAACCAAAATAAAACTCCGAAAATCAAAAATATATATATAACTGTTTATGGTTTACACATAATGTTCTGTAACCAAGACAAAATTGGTCAAATGACCCAAAACTCAAAACGCTGGGGCCACCCTAGTCTAATGATGCTCGTGATAACAAGTCACAGCCTGTGCGATCATGCGTAAAAGCCTAGTCCATCGTCTTGGCACAACAGTAGTATGCCGCTGCAACCTCAAAGGCAGCTCGTCAGTCCTCACATCTGGAATACCGAGAGTGAGGCCGTCGACCTAATCCTGTAATGCTGAAAGAGTCTCGGCCACATCGAGGTCGCGAAGGATAGCCCTTCCAACAGCCTCTCCTGCTGGGGCGGGAGCTGGCACTCTCAGGCGTACTACTGGCCAAACAGGACCGACATCTGCATGAACACATGAGTTTTGATTAGTCTTGACAGAATAAAGCACAAGGACATTATAAAAGAAAAAACGATAAACAAGAATATGGTCAAAGAATTTACCAATGGCGCCCCACTGTTCGCTAGCCGGCAGTACCAAATCTGGGTCACCTCGGAAGTCCATACCAGCATATGGATACTTGGAATAAACCATCTCCTGACGATCAAACCACCAGAAGAAGGTATCAGAAAAGGAAATCTGAGACTGACCAGCATGCCTAGACATATGGTCGACCCATCTCTGCATACGTGGTTCAGTCGGTGGAGGTAAATCGAGTGCAATATACTGCGGCTGCATCAGTGGTATCTTTTCCAAGGCGAAGGTGGTCAAGATAGAACCATATCCAAATTTCTTCAGTCTCCCACTCTTCACCTTGGTCAACTATTCTTTCATCACAAGGAGTACTGTGTCACACCAGTTGAACACCTTTGGTTGGAGACATTCCAAGGCATATTGCATATAAGATCGGTTGGCCACATGAAGAGCCGCACCACCAGCCATCCTACCAAAAGTGAATAAATAGTCCTCAGGGACCTGTCAGTGACATCTCGGATGATGATCTTGCAGTCTTTACTCGGCTGAGATCCCTCTCTGCAATACCTACGAACATAATCTCTCACAGATTCACCTCCTCGGGCCGAACCTGATAAAAAGATGGGGGCACCCCGCCTCGATAAGCCAGTCAAACAATAGATGTCCACTACAGTCAAGGGGATGGATTTGCCCCCAATCTGGAACACCTGGTTGGTAGGATCCCAAGCATCGAGCAAATACTGCAGCAAGTTGATTTGTTGTCTCATGCTAGAAATGCGGAAAAACTTCAACAGGCCACAGTTCTGCAGTGCGTTTACTGTAACCAGATCATGTAAAGCAAGCATGTCCTCTTCTTCATGCTCATGTTCTTGCCATGTAATAGTCATCTTGCTCCAAAAAATCTTTGAAAACAAACAAGAGAAGAGTTAGATCCTGATTTTGTGAGAAACAGACAAAATTTCCATCAAAAAACTATGCATAAATTTCCTTCCTTGTGCTCATCGCACCTACAGTAGTGTTCTGGGTGCATTGCATGTCAGTTGGCTAGTAGACAGGCTAACATCCAACGCACCTTTCGATACACAAAGGGTGTGATGGAGCCACGACGAGTTTTTCAAACCCCAGAGGCTAAGAAAAACCAGAAATCAGGCTCAGAATGCAAAATGGAAAGCATGAAATGAAAGAGCTCAGGTTAAGCTCCTACCTGGTCCAGACGGCGCCGAAAATCGTCCACGGAATCTCCCGGAATCAGCTGATGAAAATCAAGGGGGGGAAGCACCTCCAAAGCTCCAACAAGCCAAAGTTCAAATGAAATGGTAAAATGAGAGGTAAAAGCACTTTTAAATTACTTTTTACGTAATTCGAGTAAAATATTAGTGTCCTGACTCATTTTTCAAACATATATTGTTCATTTCTAACTAGTTTGACGAAGAAATTGAGCATGCAGTACAATCCTTGAAAGAACAAAGCTATTTATGATAAAGTCAAGAAATGACCGTTATATCGAGCAGTTTTGACGCAGGCTTCATGCTCGTTAAAAAATAAACATAAGCAATGAGCAAATGTTTCCCCCAACGTTTAAGCTCAATAAAGAATAAACCAATTCCCGGTAAATAATCATCGTGAATGTAGTACTTCAGCCTTTAAAGCCTTGGTCATGTTCCCATCATCATCTCCACTCTGTATCGGCCGATCATTCACCTCCATTTGATTGTTTATTTACCCCTTTTGAGGAACAGCTGCGAAGAGTGATCCTATTAGCCATCCTTGTAACACTGCCGTGATTGGAAAATTCCAAACCTTACCTGGAATCAGCTGCTACCCAATTTTATCACTCGTTCCTCAAAGACGAGTCTCCTTTAAGCTCTTTTCAACTGACTCGTAAAATATGAAAAGATTGCCGAGCCATTGGCCTCTCCAGCTCGTTAAAGGGACCGGAAGTGCTATCCCTCCTTTATATTTTAATCTTTTTGGAACTGAGGGATTATTACACAAAAATATCGAGCGCTTGTTTTGTTCGGCTCGTTAAAAAGTATCAAAAATTCATCCCTTCTGTATTGTTTTATACTTTTTCGAACTTAAGGGATTAGATGACGAAAAAGGATTTTTGGAGTTTCCTTTACGTCCCTTTTCAGACTCTCTAAAATTGAAAAGGACTGAGTTATCTTTGTCGTTAAACTCGTTAAAACTTAATAGCGACAAACTTGTCCATAGCAGACAAGAACGAGTTTCACTATTGCTAGGCTCGTTAAAACATAGCGATGGGTTTGCCCAAAGGGCAAATTATAGAAGAAGCATATGTTATCCTCCTCAAGCTTGACAAAAATAAAGAGGTACTGGTCAGCAATGACTGGGGAAAAATTGGGAAGAAAACTTGAAGAAACTTTGTTGGTAGCAAGTCGCTCTTGAACATGACACTTTCACTCCGCATCCAAGTCGGGTTGGGTTGTTTCATTCACCGGTCACATCACCATGGTCCCATCACACCATCCACATTTGGGGTTAATGCTACCAATCCATCACGTTAGTGTCGCCGATATGTTCAAGAGAAGTCACTTAGAGAATTCACCTGTGTCTCACCCGCTGCAATACATTTATGCTCCATTCTTTCATGACCGCCACCCTGAACCTTATATCACCAGATCGTTTTCACCTCCATTAAAATCATTTGCTCCGTTCTGTGTCATTGATGTGGGATTCATTAAGGCCCTCCTATGACAGATCGCTTCTTGTCGACATCAGCTCATTATCCAAGAAGTCGATCTAGGGACACCCCTTTCAGTACTTTGAAGCTTGCATGCCTCAATGGCAAGTTTCTCACTTCCGGTGACAGGTTTACATCAATGGCCTTCGACTGAAATATTTTGCGTGGTGTTCGACGCCAAGTCCTTTATTCATACCACGTGAATTGTACTGCAGTATCTTGAGGGTCATTATCATTATCGGTGATTCCTCTCGTGCCTGTTAACAGCTTACATCATTGGCTGGTAATCAGGTGATGTCTTTCCATGTTTGACTCCAGAACATCTCTCACATGGATCGACTTGTACTTTGAGTGAAGATCGAACGAGATTGAAGACCCCGGATCTAGTTTCATCCATCCAGGCTGCGATATATATTCAGGGAAATAAAGACATCAAATGTACATCATTGCTGCACAGATAATCATCCAATCAAAGGGATGATGGCTCTACCAGAATCATCAGTCTACACTCAGACAATTGTTTGTCCTATGTACATGAAAATGAATTTATAAAGTTGAGCATGGGAATGCCCGCCTCAGCTAGATCATGAAAATATTATGAAGATAATGTATTGTATTGTATCTTATTACAGGTCTCCTCCCAGCTTGAAAGAACTTCGGACCCTCATGATAAAGCATTTCACCCGACATCAAAAATATTAACGACCTCATGCTTTAGGGGGCAACTGTTATAGACATTTTTGGGCATTGCAACCCCAAGCATAAAATTTCCATAAACCAAGGGCTCCTAAGTCCCTAAAAGTGTTGTTCCAACCCCTAAAGGAACAAGGTCAACTGATTATAGCTTCTCCCAGAAGTTCTCCATGAAAAACTACTCAGAACTGGTCAAAACATGATCATTTCACCTACTCCATAGGCAAAGTGCGTTGCATCTCACCTAAGTACACTCTGTGGGTGCGTTGCATTTCAAAAAGCCCTTCTATGGGGTGCGATGGGCAAGAAGAGACAAATGGCAGTGTCAATCCGCGAGGTGGAGAAGCATGGAATCTTCCAGAAACTTCTCCTGTGACACTTGCCATTCTGAATTCGACCAAGGATGAGTAAGAGATCATCAATCTCCAAGTGGAAGCAAGAACTATCAGAGGGAAGACACTAATCAAATCACAAGCTGACTCATCTCCCTTACAGATATCTATATATGGATCCCTCATCCCAGAGATCCAGAGGCTGGAATTTTGCATCTTGTAAGGAATTGTTGTTGGTTTCTTGAGGCAACATCATAGTGTTGGGTGATCTAAGCTTTGCATGAGGTGAAGAAGGGCTTACTTGCTGAGAGGATGATGCTGGGTCAGAACAACTGGTTGTAACTCTCTTGGCTCTTTCTTGATTATCAATAAAGCTATTCAAGTTTTCCTCCATACTCTTGTGTCATTTATGTTTCATGCATTTGTATGGTCAATTTACATCTGATCCTAGATTGTTTCTGATAATAGATCCATGTTCTTGTATAGTGTTATGCTACTTTGATTCTACAAGTACTCTGTGACGCTGGGCGTACAAGGAAGCAAGTAGCAAAAGACTATCAGAAGAGAGAGGAATCGAACTAGGAACCAAGCGCAAGACAGAGGTTGGTCTCCTTTATTCTTCTCTCATCTATATTTCATAAAGGAAAACGAAAGTAGCTTTACTTTGTTTGTTTCTAAGGTAGCTACCACACCTTAGTGGGATTAGCAGTTCTGCATAGACACTTTTCCCTGTAACATGGAGGGATGATGAACTTGGTAGCAAAATAGGTTTTCAAACCCTAGGTAGAAATTTTTTTAAATAGTAGGGTTTGATTGCTTCTCACAAGCACCATAAAAAACACACCATCAAACCATCATCAAACTTAGATGAAATACAGCTTTGAAGATTGTACCTACTTGTATCAAGACCGTTCCAAGCGATTTCGGGCGATTAGAGCGAGTTTGGAAATTTTTGGGCTCTTTGCCTATGTGCGCCACGCAGCACACCCAATGCGATGTGCCCCACTAGTGCGCCGTGCCTGTGCAAAAATACACTGAGTTCTGAGGCCCAGTGCGCCGCGTCGGTCACCAGCAGCGATTTTCACCCAATTTTTTCCTTTTGCTCAACAAAATCATTTTTCCTTACTTGTCTTTTGCAAATGAACTTTACAAATGAAGGCATTGCTTATAAACCAAGAGCTTTTGAAATTTTGGCTCATGAAACCCACTTTTATAATGTTTTGGATTTGACTTTATCTTTAAACTCTGTTTTTGAACTTTTTCACTACTTTTTTCACTTTGTGATGAATTTAATGACCTAATCTTGCTTGTTTTTGCAGGTGTTGGGGCTTTTGGGCTAAGGAAAGAAACCAGGATGTAGATGAATGGATTTACAATGAGGAAAACAAAAACTTTCATGATTTTTTACAATAAATGCTAAATACTCTGTTTTTTCCTCAAAACAGAGTTTTGAGGAAAAACACTTGAGGAAAAACACATTTTCAAATGCTTGCTGATAAAATTTATTGATGTTGCAACCTCCTCATGGCTTGCTGGCAATTATTGGACATTTTAACACATTTCTTGACGAAACCCTAATGAAACCCTAAAGACAACCTTTGCAATTTTCAAGATGAAAGAAGACTGTGTACGTTTCTAAATGAACAAACATGAGCCAGCAGGTAGATAACATGAGGGAAACTGGAGGAATACCACTACCCTAAGATGATCTATGCGCCTAATGGAATGCAAATGACTGGGCGGGACACCTAATATGAAATTCAACAAGAGGATTTGAACTTTGACGGAGGGATGACAATACCGACTCTAACAGATGGTATTAATAAGAACCATGGTATTGACCCATGTAATGCATGTATGAATCCTATATAAAGGATAGAGACTCCTCATTGAGGAGCGTCATGTCTTATTTTGTAATCAAGCCCTACTCTATTGGAGGTTGCCCCCTCGAAGAGGCAAGTGAACATTGCTTTCCTTTCTGAATAATAAAATACATGCTATTATTTCTCATTGTCATGTGTTCTGGGTTATATTTCTTCGCATATTTGGTATTCTAGTATCTTCTCGCAAGTCAAGAGCATAACATTGGGAAAATTGTCATAACTCTCTCTATGAGAATCAGATTGAATTTTAGTAAGAAGGTACAAAAATTGGATGGGCTGTAGTTTTCTATGTATTGTTTTCAGGTCTGAAAGGTGAAATAAGTGACACATGGCAGGCTGTACAAGTCCGCTATACTAAACCAGTCTATAATCAAGTCATCGTGGGAGATTTGGCATAACTCTTTCTTGAATAATCCAATATTGATCTGACTGTTGGGATTATAAAGAGGACTCAGAGGGCTACCACAAGATGCAATTTCAGACCTTAGAGATCCAAAATTATAGAGATACGACAGATTCAATATTGAGCTCCTACAAAGAGGAAAAAGGTGTGTATATTTTTTTTAAATTTTGCATAAGTTTGGTTTGAAAAATTAGTTTGAAGTAATTCAAAGGGCATAGTGAGGCATGATTATCCTTAATTGATGCCCCAAAGAAAGAAAATGGAAACACCTAGTAAGCAACTTGAAATCTCTACCATGACTCATGAAGAAGAAGAAATGCAACATGATATATCAAAATTATGAGACCAAGTGCAACAATTTTCACTCTCACAAAAATTAACAGAAGCTAAGATGGATGGCGTGGAAACTAAAATGGATGGCATGGAAGCTAAGATAGATGGTATAAAAGCAAACCTTAAAGGCAACATGGAATATTTGAAGATAGATTTGACAAAGTTGCTACAAGAAATGCTTACTAATCGCGAAAGGGTAGTAAAGGAAACTCATGATGAGAACAAAATAAATGTTAATCATGCTTTCATAGAATCTAATGTTGGACTGAAGACCCACTATGTTTCAAAGATTGATATGAGGAAGTTTGATGGAAAGGATCTTGTAACATGGATGCTACAGATGGAGCAATATTTCGATATCCATAATGTGCAAAACACAGAAGAGATATGCATTGCAACTTTATATTTGGAACCCAATTAGTTTGTATGGTATCGATGGATTTTCTCTCGTAAACAAATTGTCACTTGGGAAATTTTTACAGAAGAAATGATAGCACATTATGAGATACAAAAAGCAACACCTTTTTTATCCAATTGATAAATATCAAACAAAAGGGTTCAATGGTGGAGCACATTGAGGACTTCCAAAATTTTAATATAAGGGTAAAATATATTCTAGAGGTCCATAGGATTGATGTGTTCATAGAGAATTTAAAGGATTACATCCAGCATGATGTTCGCCTTTGGGAACATGATTCATTGGAGAAGGCATTCAGGTTGGAAAGAAAAATTTAAACCAAAATTATGGCAACAAGGAAGCCTAACACTCACAACTATAAAGATGGAAGTGTTGTTGCCCCTAGCCTTCCACAACTTACAAGGTTGACACCATAACAATTGGAAGAAAAAATAGAAAAAGGGATTTTTTACAGTTGTGATAGAAAATACACTAAAGGTCATAAGTGTGCTGAGAAGAAATTATTTTACATAGATTGTGAAGAGGAGGAAGAAAAGGAACAAGAAACGTCAAAAGAAGGGGATATACACCAGGAAAAAACCCTACATAAAGAAGAAATGAATTTGACCTTATCTCGTAATGCATTGGCCAGAATTACCACTCCTCAAATTCTCAAGATAGAAGGACATATCAAGAAGAAAAAGGTAATAGTGTTGATTGATTCAGGCAGTGCCCATAATTTTATTCATTATAAGATAGCCAAGGAATTGAATTTCTTCCTATATCCAGCACCAAAGTGTCTGATCCTTTCCATTCCAATGGGTGGTATTGATGTTGTGCTAGGAGTCCAATGGCTACAATCTTTGGGTACGATAGCTTTTAATTTTCAAGAAATTTTCAAGAAATTTTTTTCGGAAGGAAAGGAAATTGAATTAAGGGGAATCACAGGGAAATTTGGAAATATAATCAGCTCTAACAGCAAGACAAAGTTTCTAAAGAAAGAACAATGAGGCATAATTGCACAATTATGTTCACTAGAGGTTCCCACATCAAGTTTATCTATTTCTCCAGATCTCCAAAATGTCTTGGACAATCCCTCCAAGGTATTTGAGACTCCCAAAGGCCTCCCACCTATTCGTGATCATGATCATGCTATTCATTTGATTGCAAGAAGTGTTCCTCCAAACATTAGGCCTTACAGATATCCCTATGCCCAAAAGAGTGAAATTGAACATATGGTTGCAGAAATTCTAGGGGCTATGTTGTAGCAGCTACAACCACCCTCCAAAATTTTTCCATAGCTTCGTTCTGGAGCCTCCCTTCCAACCTTAACAACAACTTGCCTTTCTTTGTCAAGTTCACAAGCTTCAGTGTTTTTCTTACACAAAGGAAGCCTTTCATCATAGCTTGATCCATTCCCCTCACAAGATGTTCACCCGGACTTGGTCCAACTGCAGGCTGAGCAACTTCCCCAAGAAAATTGCACATTTCTGGAGGGCAACCAACCTTCCGTCCAAAAATTACTCAATCCTGTCTAGCAGCCTGCGGGGCTCCAAGATTGTGTAATTCTTCCAATCAACACTCCTAACAGGAATTGCACAATTTTCCCTAGCAGGGATGCTCAACCCAGAATTTGCGCAAATCTGGGTAGCAGTAAGTTACTCTGCCCAGAAATTGCGTAAATCTCCTTAGTAGTCATCCCAACACCCAGCCATAAATGCAAATTTCCTTCAAGCAGTTGAAAAGTCTCTTGCATGTGCAACTAAGTTGATCAATTCCCTCCGAGACTGAGAAAAACAAACTTACATGCATGGGCTACTTCTCCCAAGGCAGCATGCAAAGGCATCCCTTGTTTAAGCAATCTATGTTTAGAAGTTGGAGGTTACATGCAAGGATCATTTCAGAAACCTCCCACCAAGTGTTTCTTTACCTAGATTTGTCACACCCTCGACGTTATCAAAACTCATCAACAGAGCACTGCAGAACTCATTCTTCACATCAACTTGGTAGCTCTGACATCCCACATCACATCTAGGAGCAGTCGGCACATTTAGATTAGCTATTTTGGGGTGAGCCCCCTTTCCATGCCTTGTGTTGAATTTTTGTCACTTTTTGTGTTTTCGCTTGTGTGAGCACTATTTTCTTGATTTATTTGAACACTTACTATTGTTTGCATGTATACTAGCTTGTCCTAACACTGTTTCAGTTTTTGTTTCTATTTCACTGATGTCGCATGCATGAAACTGTTTTTCATGAATGGTCACTAATGCAATGACTCGCCTCACCCACATGCATGTTATTCTATTTTCTAAATATGTCATTCACCGTGTGCATACATGATCATTCACTCATGCTTACACTCAGTATCACCATGCATTCACACTCACATTCACTTTCAGTGGCCCATCGGTGAGTTTGGGCAACCTTGGCCCAGACTCTACCTCACTAAGAGCCTCAACAAGACATCATTGCGCAATCCTGAGAGGGAAGGCTCTGCCTTCCTCTCCAAAAATGCACATTTCTACCCAGCAGCTCTTCCCTAGGCCTGCTTTGCGCAATCCTGAGGGACAGTGACTATTGACCTAGAAAATTGCGCAATGCAGTCACTGAGCCTGCAGTCATTGCTAGTTGAAATTGCGCATTGCGTAATTCCAACAGTCAATAGTTAGACTGGACTGTGCATTATGTAGTTCCAGTAGCCAGTTATCCTGCTAACAGCTTGAACAGTTACTTGCACAGTCTTAGAATTCAATCTCCTGACCTCCCGACGGAAATCGCGCAACCTTCATGATCGATCACACAGGTATATTGCAAGTCAGTGCTCAAATTCATTTTGGTTTTCAACTAACAGGTTGCTTCCCATGAGTGTTTCCATGTCTCCAAGTATCACAGGTGTTCATCTGCCTCTCAGTAGCATAGGTACAATGTTTCCAAGAGAGCAGAGTTGAGGACACCGTTCAAAGCACACTTGGGGATGCAGTCGATTAGGTGTCTATGAGCTTTCCTACTCACGAAGACACCAAGTTGTTCATAGGCAAGGACATCAAGATATGACAACAACAACATAACAATGAGCAACATCATGAACAACAGTTGAAGGAAGCATATCGAATGCAACGAATGTAAGAGGAAGGTTGTTGACAACATAGAGGCGGAACAAAGTTGTGAGCTCAAGCTGAACCACTAATGATGAAAGCAACTTTGGAGACTCAGGATATGAGGTGACAGCGACATGAAGATCACGTGAAGACAAAGAATGGAACAAAGAAGGAGTTGCATGTGTTGAAGCAACAACTCAAGGAAGAACATGAAGCTGCATAGATAGATGAATGAGTTGCAGCAAGAACAGGAACAGTAGTGGGCACAACATCCTCTCATGGATGAAACTGCACCCATACAAGGTAAAGACTCATCCCAACAGTTGGCACGGAGTAGACATGGTGAGCAGTGTTGTTGATCGCATGCAAGGATTCAGCAGCATGCATGTCATTGTGTGCATGCATGTGATCCAACCCATTCAACACACTCACCAAGGCGAAGACAAGAAGCAAGTCCAACTGGAGCTGAACATGTACTTCGGCAAGTTGATGCACATGACTGCCAACACATAGTTTAAGATCACCACAGACACTATGCATCAGTGTGTTTCCAGTTCAATCGCAGCCAAGGAGACCATGCACATGCTAGTAGACGAGTTGGATGAAGGGGCCGAACCAATGCACTGATTGCAATGGAGGCAAGAGTTCACTTCAGCAAGATGTTACCATGAGGCACATGCACACAATCATGGACGACCAAGCTTGGTATCAGCTCACCACCCTCACCATCACAAGCATGTCAAAGATTTGGTCTCATCACAGCGGACCGAGTGTTAGTGATGTCTTGCATGGTGTTGTAGCATTCATTGTCCATTGTTATTTAAGTTTTATTTTCAATCTTATTACAAAATGGAAGAAAAGTAAAAAATACGAAATGAATGGTTGATTTTATATTTTCAATGGTTTTGAAAGTGTCAAACCCACGAGAAGATCAAAGTCATCTGATCAACAGGTCATAGATCCAACGACAATCGCATCATTAACTAGAATGGGTTCATTTCGGAGATTGGATGCGACGGGGTATCAAACACAATTTAAATTTGCTGAAGTCCAATTTAATCTCAGTCGTCCATTGGAAGAGGTGGGATCCGTCAGATATCAGGTCGCAATATCGAGTTGGAAGGTGTTCAATTTTAATTTTTCAATCGAAACCGATAAATCATCAAATTCAGTTTTATTTCCTATCGGGTCCGGAGATCAGGTCAGAAAAGTCATCAAGTTCATTCCTTAATATCGGACCTGATGAATTATTAAATACAGTTTTATGTCTTATCGGGTCTGTAAGGGAGTCAAAGGCATGTTGAAAAGGCAGATGTGACAGGTTGTATGAACCAATGTTAATTCTTTTTATGTTTCGTGGGCCCACCATTGTTTAAATGTCATACCAGTTCGACAAGTGCGATCAAGTGATAGTTTGATAAGCACTTTAAGGTGCACTGCAGGGAATCAATGAGCATGAAGGGTAATCAGAGCTTGACCTCCCCAGTTGACTGTGACACTAGCACGACTGACCGAAATGTGTGGCCAGAAATCATTGTGGGGGTTCAACCTCGTTGATTCTCTCACACACTCTTTAACCCCTGCAGTGCTCCCAAAACCTTCTACCCTTCATCCACTACTTCGTTAAGGCTGAAGATACAGTTTCGAATAGAGAACGACCATAATCTTCTAATTTCCATTACTTCTTGTTTCTATGTTCTTTGAGGTGTCTTTTACCCTCTGTCTAATATTATGTAATATCTTTTTTACTTTAGACAGTTAGGGAAATAGTTAAGTAGTTTGACAGTTTTGGTGACTGCCAACTGTCTCATAATGTATAAAAAAGGGAAAATTTAGAGAGAAGGGGTTCGAATTTTGGAGAACCTAGATACTAGGCCACTAAATTCCTGATACAACTATTGATTAATGAAATAATCAAAAGTTTTCCATACATTGTTGGGTATGATTTTGTGACTTCTATGTTATGTGTCATCTTATGTTTTCTTCCTTGAAGTATGGTAATGAGGTTGCATGTCTTTATTTGCTTATGCAAATGAATTTAAAATCCCTCAAAAGAGTGCTCCTATACTTGAAGTTCACACCTCTGCAATTCTTCTAAGTTATAGATAGTAGTTTCTGTGTAAGGAAACATATCATCTATAACTTCTCCAAGTGTCACAGATAGTAGGTCCTGTGTAAAAAAACATATTGTCTTTGATTTATTCAAGCTTTCTTCATTCATCATTTATATTCAACAATCAAATGGCATCCTGATATTTTCTAGTCACTTAAGTATTGAGGGTCAAAAACCAAGTCTTCCAGGTCTTTCATTTAAGAACATAACATACAATTAAGTGACAAACAAGTGACAATAACTACAAACATTAATGTCTTAAGAACAATTTCTACACATCCAGTAAATTGGTTTATTAAGGTACAACATTAATTTGCACCGTTGTCGGGGAGAGAGGACAAGAACACTTTTCCCTGGGTTTTCAATAGTTTCCTTTGGTTTTTCAGTGAGGAGGAAATCTTTGGCTGTTTTGGATAAAAGCAATAACTTTGGCTCCAAGAAGACCCCATACAAGATTAGACACCTCATAATAGAAGGTTCAAGCCCTTTCAGATCCTAAAAGGCTAGTTTCTAAGAAGGTTGGAAGGTCTAAAACCGCACTTACACCAACTCCTACACTGTCTGCATCAGGCAACAACTCACCTAAACATTCATCTGATCAAGAGTCACCTTTTTCATCATCTTCATTTCAAGAACCTAACTGTCAAGAGTAATCTTTAGAGTCTGTAAATTTTCCATTATCTGCTATAATTTTTCAACCTGAACCTATAACTACATTACCACCTCTGCACACTCCATTTACTCCTCAGTCAGGTTGCACAATTGTTGGTAATCAAGGTTCAATAAATTCGGGAGCAAACATGGCAGTTCCTACATTCTTGACGAATAGGTATGCACCTCTTCAACTACCACAACCGGTGAATCAAATGCCACAAGAACATCTCAAGATTCTTCCTCATTTTACAGGGGAAGATGAACAAACAGTAGAGAATCATGTATCAGTATTTCGTAATTTTGCAGAAAAGCTAAATGTTGAACATTTAGATGTTGTTCTAAGACTTTTTGTTCAATCCTTGGATGGAGAAGCAAGGAAATGGTTTAAAGGGCTTCCCAATAAATCTATTCCTTCTTGGGAAGAGATGGAACATCATTTCACCGAGAGATGGGAAGAAAAAAGAGACCATGGGTATTCACTAACAGAGTTTAATGCTATAAAGAAGAAATATGATGAAACTGTAGTTTAATTTGTCAGAAGACTTAATAAATTGTACAATAGTCTTTCAGTGGAGATTAAGCCTGTTGGAAAATAATACTTATGGGAGGGGGGGGGGGGGTGAATCAGTATTATCAATTTAACAATTTTTCATTTCCATAACCAAATTGATATATGCTACTTCTGTTAGTGAAAACTGCGTATATACGCAATTGTAGTTAAGGAAACTAGCGTCTAACCTGTAGACTTATAATTTAATTTATTCTTCAGATGTTGATCATTAATCTGAGCATCAGAGCCATACAAACAATAACCAGGTATAGTAAAATAGAGTAGACAGTCACACACAAGAACACAAGATATAAGGTGGAAACCCAATGTGGGTGAAAATCACCTTTGGTAATTCGTCTCTATCTTCTTTTAATAAGAAAATTATTTTTACAATGTTTTTGTACTGGTGCAGTATTATACGAGTACATAGGTTTCTACCTACAAAATTCTACAACCTTCTCTCGCTCTCCAGATTATCCTGGAAGGGAGCTACAACCCCCTTAGCTCTTGTACTAGCTGATATACTAGTATGTAGGTTCTGGCCTACAGAAGGCTACAACCTTCTCTTTTATTCCAGGGACCACGTTTCATAAATTTTCAGACTGGATCCATCAATAGCATCAATCAAACATCAAAATATATATGCATCAATCAATCTCCCTTGCACTAACCAAAACTAAATCAAACAATCACTTCTCCAACTGTTGTAACCAGAAACCAATCCTGAACCTAGAACACTGCAGTAATAAACAGAAGTAGCTAAAACATATTTTATGAGATGTACGCTACTTCAATATGTAGAACCTGCATGCATACATTGTTATATTATGGAAAACTTGCGTATACACAATTTTCAATCACCAAACCAGTGTGTATATGCACCTTTGATATGCGGAACCTGCGTATAGATCTATAAAAGATAATTTATCCTTTTCAACTATTCAGACATTAGTTATACCCAGATCATCAGATTTATAGATCAATTCATGCGCCAAAAATAATAGATCAAAATGTCACAAAGATACTTATCTTCAAGCCTTAAGATCTTGACACATCAATAGAACTTATCCTTCTCCTTGCACTCAGGTTCCTCCTTGATTCAGATCCAGCTATGCACCATAACCCAATGACTGGTATTCTAAATCTTGTTTTTCATAAGATATTCAATCCTTGAGTGCTTTTTCCTAATGATCTCCTTCCCCTTTTATAGTCTTAGGCCTTACTCAATACCATGGTCCAAAACCACTTAAAACTAATACATGGGTCCATATACCTGGGTTCAACACTTCGGACAAGATACCATGGTCCAAAACCATAGGTCCAAATACCAAGGACCAAAAACCAAGTTTTCCAAACTGTACGCGCTTTTATGTGCATGAAAGTGCGTGTATACACATGCGCGTCTTTTGGTCTGTGAATCCGCGTGTATACGTGATTTGATCAACGGGAACCTACGTATACCTCCTTTTCCTTTATTTTGAGAGCCTGTGATCTTGAACTGTCATCTGAGTGATTTGTTGAGTGATTTTCCATCAAGGACAGTACCTTTTTCCATAGTGCCAAGCCTGTGTCATAATGCCAACAATCTCCCCCTTTGGACTTGATGGCAACCCCAAGTCACTCTCCCCCTTTGTCATCAAGGGCAAAGGGTTATTCTCCCCCTGAGTTCATGCTGAAATCTCTGCTCTGCTGTGCTGTCCATGCTCCCCCTGACAATAGGCAAGGTCTACAAAAAGATGTTCTACAAGAAATATAATGACTCTATACATCATAGATGACCTTCTTATCACCAAAAACTCATACATACATCCATCTCCCAACCAAGTGGGGATATACCAAAATTTGATACATGATAAAACACGAACATTACATCATCCATCCCAGGCATAGTGGGGAAACAAAGTAGGTCGTTACATGACCTTGAAACTAAAAGAAATACATGACATAGAGACCAAAAATCTAAGACAAGACTATGATAGTCATCAGCAACCAGCATCTGTCAATCACCTTCCAACCAACAACCATGATCTCCCTCTACACTTGTTCCACCTGAATCAAAACAACTATGAAATTGTACCAAGATCTTCTAAGATAATGCCAACAATGCACTATTAGAAGTATATGCTCCCCCTGATCTTGTGGCAGGTGATCAGACCCATATCAGACTCTTTTTATCCTGAGTTTTTCCCACTGATATTCTTCAAACCAACATATATGCGACTGTATCTACAGAAACCGGCATATGTATGCTGATACGCTTCATGAAACTCTCGTACACCCACTTTTCTCTGAAACAGATAAGTGTCAACAGCAAGATGATGGATCAACTACTCCCAGCTTCTGTATGAGGTATTCAAATGTCTACCTGGGTAGTGGTTTGGTGAATATATCAGAAACCTGTTCCTTGGAGGGAACATACTCCAATTTGACTTTTTGTTCAAGAACTTGTTCCTGAAGAAAATGATATTTGATAGTTATGTGCTTGGTCTTGGAATGCATGACAGGATTCTTTGAAATGTTGATTGCACTTGTATTATCACATAGAATTGAGATGGGTGGATTGCAAGTGATTTGAATGTCTTGCAATGTTTGCATCATCCAAAGGAGTTGTGTGTAGCAAGATGCACCAGCCACATATTCTGCTTCAGCTGTAGATAAAGCAATTGAACTTTGTTTCTTGCTGAACCAAGACACTAATCTGGAACCTATAAAGAATGAACCACCACTAGTGCTTTTTCTGTCATCCACGCTTCCTGCCCAATCTGCATCTGTATATGCATGAAGTGGGAGATCTGTATCTCTAGGATACCGTAAGCCATAGTTTTGAGTTCCTTGAAGATATTTGAAAATTCTTTTAACTGCCTGTAGATGTGCTTCATTTGGATTTTCCTGAAATCTTCCAACTATTCCCACTGCATGCATGATTGTTGGTCGAGTACCTCTTAGATAGAGCAAACTACCAATCATGGATCTATAGGTTGGTTGATGTACTGCTGCTGATTCATCATTTGCGTTGAGGCTGCATCCTGTTGTCGTAGGGGTACATACTAGTTTCGAATCTTCCATGCCATATTTCTTCAAGATTTGCTTGAGGTACTTGGTTTGTGATAGAAAGATACCATCTTTTTTTTATTGAACTTGTAAACCAAGAAAGTATGTGAGCTCACCAAGCAGGGACATTTCAAATTCTTTCTGCATCACCAAAGCAAAGTTTTGACTCATGGCTTCTTCATTGCTACCAAAGATGATATCATCAACATACACAACAAGTATTAGCAATTTATCATTGTCTATTTTTATATATAGATTGCTATTTGCTGATCCTTTTGAAAAACCTTGTTGATGGAGGTATTTTTCCAAATGATAATACCAAGCCCTTGGAGCCTGTTTAAGACCATAGAGAGCCCTTTTGAGTCTGCATACAAGTTTTGGATCATTTCCAAGGATAAATCCATCTGGTTGCTCAATATACACTTCTTCTTCCAAGTCTCCATTTAGAAAGGAAGATTTCACATCCATTTGATATACTTTGAACTTCTGAAAGCTAGAAAGAGCAAGGAACATTCTAATGGCTTCAAGTCTGGCAACAAGTGCAAAAGTTTCTTCAAAGTCTATACCTTCTTGTTGAGCATACCCTTTACAAACAAGTCTGGCCTTGTTTTTAATAACATCTCCATTTTCATTCAGTTTGTTTTTGAATAT
The DNA here is from genome assembly GCA_031772625.1 of Pinus tabuliformis. Taxonomy (NCBI): domain Eukaryota; kingdom Viridiplantae; phylum Streptophyta; class Pinopsida; order Pinales; family Pinaceae; genus Pinus; species Pinus tabuliformis. The sequence goes on from CM062804.1 coordinate 1,604,558,921, forward strand.
CCATTTGGTCCCAATGACATTCTTATCATTAGGTCTAGGAACCAATTCCCAAGTGTTATTCTTTTCAATCTGCTCAAGTTCTTCATTCATGGCCTTGACCCAGAATTCATCTTTGCATGCTTCACTTATATTTCGTGGTTCGATGGAGGAGAGAAATGCTAGATAGCTTGAAGCTTTTGTAATAGTTCTTCTTGTTTGTACACCTGCCTCTTTCTGCCCCAAAATTTGAGTCTCTGGATGGTTCTTCTGGATGTACCTAGATGGAGCCTTTTCTTCTACTCTTATTTGTTCTTCTGGTGCCTCATAAGTTTCTTCTTCATCATTAGTCTGATTTGAAGTCGAAGAATAGTCCTCATCATCTTCAAAATATTTGGTTCTTATTTTTTTTGGATAGTTTGCTACTTCATCAATCACCACATCAATACTTTCAACAATTTTACCAAGTCTTTTATTGTAACACTTATATCCTTTACTTTGGGAAGAGTAACCAAGGAGAATGCCTTCATCTGCTCTAGGTTCAAACTTGCCAAGCTTTTCATCAGTCCTTTTGATGTAACATTTTCTTCCAAAAACTTTGAAGTATTTTACAGTAGGATTCTTACCATACCAAAGTTCATGAGGAGTTTGAGTGCTATTTACCCGGACGTTTTTTTTGTTGAGAATAGTAATAGCAGCGAATGCAGCTTCACCCTAGAAGGTTGCAGGAGTTCCAAACTCATCAAGCATAGCATGAGCCATTTGTTGAACCATTCTGTTCATCCTTTCTATCACTCCATTTTGCTGAGGAGTCCTTGCAGTAGAAAATTCCCTTCTTATTCCATGTTCTTCACAAAAGTCTAAAAATTCATCCGAGGTAAATTCCCCTCCTCAATCAGACCTGAGACATTTGATTTTACGATCTGATTCATTTTCAACCAAGGCTTTGAAAGCTTTGAACTTTTCGGAAGCTTCGTCTTTATGCTTCAGAATTCCTATCCAACACATCCTAGAAAAATCGTCAATGAACAATATAAAATATTCTTCTCCTCAAGGTGACTTTTTCCTTGATGGACCACATAAATCAGTATGGACAAGTTCAAGTGGCCTAACAACCGATCCTTCCTTCTCAAGGAAATGTGTTATGGTTTTCTTACCAAACTGACATGATTTTCATATTGTATTGTCTGGAATTCTGATGTCAGGAAGATCGCGAACAACCTGATATTTGCATGCTTTCCTTATCTGAGGGAAGCTTAGATGCCCCAATCTTCTGTGCCATAGCCAATTTTCATCATTTTTGCTTAGATAGCATTGTTGCTGTCCTCCATTGAGTATGTATAAATTATTTGTAGTTCTTATGCCTTTGATCACTATTTCACCTGTATCAAGCTCACGAACAATACATCCATTTGATCGAAATACTACCTCATTTCCTTGATCACGCATTTGACTAACACTCAATAGATTATGCTTTAAGCCATCAACATACATAACATTTCTAGCTTTGACCTTTTCCTTTAAAAGAACAGAGCCTTTACCTTTTATGAGTGTAGGGGTGTCATTTCCAAATGAGACCTTCCTTTCGTTTTCTAAGGCACTATATGACTGAAGTTTTTCTTTATCACCTGTCATATGTTTCGAGCATCCACTGTCGATGTACCACTGATTTTCCTGTCCTTTTGCATATAAGGCTATACCACATCTTTCTGTTTGCAGTTCTTTCTTTCTCCATGTTTTGGGACCCAATGAAGCTTGCTCCTTCTGAGATGGTTGCCAAAACTTACTCTTGCATTCAGAATCTTCATGACCGAAGTTGTTACAAATAGAGCATTCTATTTCATTTTCAAGAGCAGAAAAATTATTGTAGGTTATTTTCATGATCCCAGTCACATTCCCTTGATTTCTTGCTTCTCTAGTCATGATGGTCTTATAAGCAACACATTGAGCAGCTTTGTGTCCAAAGTTATGACATGAAAAACATTGGCCATTAAAGAAATTCCTGTGATTATCAAATCTACTAACCTAATGATTGTAGTTTCCATTGACATTCATTCTTGAAGCAAATTGAGAATGATTTACTTATGGTTGGTTATGGATTCTTTTTATCCTTGAAGTATATTGAACCCGATTTACCTGGTGATCTGCTTTATTCCTTTGCTGACGATTGTCAATCTGTTCACTTCTCCTTGTTGCATCAAGATAACTTTTGGAGGTGGATGGCTTCTGTGCTTGAGATGCTTCTTCAGTATATCCTAGACCTATCTTTATTAGAGGAGAACGCTGCACTTTGATAATCTCATCTAAAGTTTCAGATCCTTTAGCAAATCTAAGATTAAGAGCTTTTGTTTTCTCAATGTCTTTTCTAAGTCCCACAATTTCACATTCTAACTTTTCATTGTGTTTTTCCCTTTCAGCAAGTTGGAATGTCAGAGTATCTATAATCATACTCTTTTCTTCTAAACAAATTTTAAGTTTAGAAATTTCTTCATAGAGATCATCTTCATCTATAGCATCCAAGAAATCATCATCTTCAAAAGCCATCAAAAGTCTATAATCATTACCATGTTCATCTTCATCACCATTTGAAAGTCCATCGTTGTCTTCATGTGTATAGTAGCTCTTCTTACTTATGCTCTGTTTTCTATTCCATTTAACCGATTCCTTACCTTTATCAAGCTTATCTTTATGAGGACATTTGGCTACATAATGACCGACTCTTCCACAAGCCAAGCATTTGAAAGGAAACTTACCTCTGAATCTTCTAGAGCCCCATTGAAGGTTCTTGACAAAATTTGATTCTTCCTCTCCTTCTAATGTATGTTCTGACTCATTGTATTCTCCTTTTCCTGAAGCTTTGAATGTAGCTTCTCTCATGTCTGATGGACCCCCTTTTCTCATTTCGAAAGTAGTTAGGATTCCATGCAGCTGTGACATAGTAATACTTTGAAGATTCTGCTTTTCTTCTATGGTAGAAACTTTTGATTCAAACTTAGAAAACAAGGACCTTAGAACCTTTTCAACTAAAGTGACTTCTTTTATCTCTTCACCCAAATTTTTCATGCGATTAACAATCTCATCTATACATAGGAAATAATTAGCTACACTTTCATCATTGTGTATTTTGAGAGTTTCATATTGAATTCTGAGATATTGTAGTTTTGCATGTTTTACCTGATCGTATCCTTCATAGCTTAGAATGATCTTGTCCCATATTTCTTTGGTGGTTTTGAGCTGCATAACCTTAACGAATTCTGATTGTGATAGACTCCCCAATAGAGTATTGACAGCCTTTGCATTTGTTTCATGCTGCTTTTTACCTACCGTATCTGTAGGGGTTGTTGTTGGAAATGTGTAACCTCCTTCCACGATATCCCAAACTTTTGTTCCAAGACATTGAATATATGATGTGATTCTTACCTTCCAATAAACGAAATTTCTCCCATAAAAAATTGGTGGCCAGATGGATGCTTCCTTTTCATAGTTGCTCATGATGATAGATCTTCCTTCAAGCGATCAAGATTCTTCTGAAGGACCTGCTCTGATGCCAATTGTTGGAAATAATTTTGAGAGGTGGGGGGGGTGTGGATCAGTATTATCAATTTAATAATTTTTCATTTCCATAACCAAATTGATATACGCTACTTCTATTAGTGAAAACTGCGTATATACGCAATTGTAGTTAAGGAAACTAGCGTATAACCTACAAAATTATAATTTAATTTATTCTTCAGATGTTGATCATTAATCTGTGCATCATAACCATATAAACAGTAACCAAGTACAATAAAACAGAGCAGACAGTCACACACAAGAACACAAGATATAAGGTGGAAACCCAATGTGGGTGAAAACCACCTACTGCAATTCGTCTCTATCTTCTTTTAATAAGAAACTTCTTTTTTCAATGTTTTTGTACTGGTGCAGTCTTATACCAGTACATAGGCTTCTACCTGTAGAAGGCTACAACCTTCTCTCATTCTCCAACTTGTCCTGGAAGGGAGCTACAACCCCATTAGCTCTTGTACTAGCTGATGTACTAGTACGTAGGTGCTGGCCTATAGAAGGCTACAACCTTCTCTTTTCTTCCAGGGACCATTTTTCATAAATTTTCAATCTAGATCCACCAATAGCATCAATCAAACATCAAAATATATCTACATCAATCAATCTCCCTTGCACTAACCAAAACTGAATCAAACAATCACTTCTCTGAATGTTGTAACCAGAATACAATAATAGTAACCAGAAACCTATCCTGAACCCAGAACACTGCAACAATAAACAGAAGTAGCTAAAACATATTTTATGAGACATACGCTACTTCAATATGTAGAACCTGCATGCATACGTTGTTATATTATGGCAAACTTGCGTATACGCGATTTTCAATTACCGAACCAGTGTGTATATGCGCCTTTGATATGCGGAACCTGCGTACAGATCTATAAAAGATAATTTATCCTTTTCAACTATTCAGACATCAGTTATACCCAGAACATCATATTTATAGATCAAGTCATGTGCCAAAAATAACAGATCAAAATCACACAAGATACTTCTCTTCAAGCCTTAAGATCTTGACACATCAATATAACTTATCCTTCTCCTTGTGCTTAGGTTCCTCCTTGATTCAGATCTAGCTATGCACCATAACCTAATGACCAATATTGTAGATCTTGTTCTGCATAAGATATTCAATCCTTGAGTTCCTTTGCCTAATGATCTCCTTCCCCTTTTATAGTCTTAGGCCTTACTCAATACCATGGTCCAAAACCACTTACAACTAATACCTGGGTCCAAATACCTAGGTTCAACACTTCGAACGAGATACCATGGTCCAAAACCATAGGTCCGAATACCAAGGATCAAAAACCAAGTTTTCCAAACTGTACGTGCTTTTCTGTGCATGAAAGTGTGTGTATACGCATATGCGTCTTTTGGTCTATGAATCTACGCGTATACATGACTTGATCAACGAGAACCTACGTAGACCTCCTTTTCCTTTATTCTGAGAGCCTATGATCCTGAACTGTCATCTGAGTGATTTTCTGAGTGAGTTGCCATCAAGGACAATACCTGTGCCATAGTGCCAAGCTTGTGTCATAATGCCAACAAAGCCCCCTCCTTCTGGTGAAAAAATAACTTTTGCCGGGGCTTTTGAGTCAAATTTTGGATTCACATTAAGGGAAAGAAGATTTCCAACCCTTGATTAGATCCAAACAGACGCATTAGAGATAGAAGCAATTCTGGTGGTTGTAGGCAAAGCACCAGAGACACAACCTATCCAAGACAAGGGAAAGGCAAATATAGAATCCTCTCAAAGTCAAACATTAGAGGATATGAGTAATGTAATTAAAACTTTGTCAGATAAATTGAATAAATTAGAGTTGGAAAATAAGAATTCTCAGAGACAAACACAATATAGTAAGAACTTTAATCCCCAATACAGAAGACAACCTTTGCAAATCCTGCAAAACGAGAGAAAATATCAAAGATCAGATTCAAGCACCATTGTATATAGAGGCAGATCCTGGTGAAGTACTAAAGCACCCTAGGGACCATGAAGATAAAATTTCTACGTTATATGCAGTAGATGAAGATGAACTTGGTGTTCAAGGAGAAGAGTATGAATACGCTGAAACAGATGCCATTTATGATGAAAATAAAATTGATGAATATTGGAAGCAATTCTCTGATTTTATGCAGGCAGAATTACATAAGAAATATGACTTGAGATCAAGGAAAAGATCAAGAAGTCAAGAAAATGAAAGTGAGCAGCAAGTTCCAGCTTCCTCACTAAAGGCGACTCCACAAGAATCTCAGCCTGCAAAACAGGTAAATAAAGGAAATGAACAATAGAATGCAAATGGCAAGACACAAATACTTCAAGGTGAGTCTTCTCAAGAGCAAAGTGAAAAAATTCCTTTGGAGAAACTTGTTTCAATTCCCCAGGTAATTTTAGTCATGAAGAAAGGAGAAGATGAAAATGAAAAGAATGTTAAACAAGGTCATTTGTTTAGTCTTACTAAAGAGTTGGAAAAGGTTAGAATTCAAGTTCCCCTTACAGAATTAGGAAAAACACCAGTCTATCAGAGGGAGATTGCTAAGTTTATTAATTTAAAAGAAAATGTGAATACAAATGACACTATAAATCCACAGGAAGACAAACTAGTAGTGGTTTTTGGTCCACATATAGAGGAAGTAGATCCTTAAACACCACCTTTTTATACTTCCTTATTGATCCATGATTTCCTCCTGCATAATTGTATGTTTGATTCAGAATCTTCACACAACCTTATGCCATTGTCAGTGATGAAGCAACTAAATCAACAAGTTACCAAACCCTATAGAGACCTGTACTCTTTTGATTCAAACAAAGTCAAGTGTCTGGGGGTCATTAAGGATTTGGTAGTGTCACTAGCCCAAATCGCAGCTAGGAGCTTGGTCATGGATGTAGTAGTAGCATATATCCCTGCTAGATTTGGAATGCTACTATCTAGATCATGGGGGGCTAAATTGGGTGGTGATCTGAAACTAGATTTTACATATGCTTTTATACCGACTTTTGGTGAGGAAGAGAGGAGATTGTACATAGAAACTAGATTTGTAAAAAAAATTACAAAAAATGGAGCAAGTAATTCACCTGTATATAGCTAGGAGAAAGATGACTTTGTTTGTTTTGTGCTGCATGATAATGCAGAATTGGCTGAAGATAATCAAAAGCAACTTGCTTCAGCTAATGTAATTACAGAGCTTCAAATAGGTGTTGGTTTTCTTCTAATTGCACCTGGAGGTAATATGTTCCCTTCTTCCTTTAAATTGTTGTTCGAAGCAACAAACAATGTAGCAGAATATGATTCCTTGATTATTGCTCTACAAACAGCTAAACAGATGGGAATTAAGTCAATTTCTGCTTTTGGAGATTTGGAGTTGATTATCAAACAAATAAAAAATCACTGTCAAACAAAACACCCTAGGCTTAGGGCGTACAGAAATGAAGTATTGGATTTGGTTGAGAACTTTTTCGAATATTTTAACATTCAATTTATTCCAAGGGATGGGAATAGATTAGCAGATTCATTGGTTGTGGCTGCTAGTACTTTCAAGCCTCCTATTAATCCAAGACTAAGATATGAGGTAGAAATGAGGCATAGACCTTCTGTTCCTGATAATGTTAAATATTGGCAAGTTTTTGAAGATGATCAGTAGATTAAAGAATTTTTTACTATGGTTGAAGAGTTTCAAGGCACAGAGATTGATCAAGATGAAGATAAAACAACAGAATTTGCAGAAGTTAGTGGTTTAAAAGATTCAATAGCTAATCAAAAAGTTTTTCAATTGAAAGATAATATTCTGCCAAAGGGACTTGTCCCTCTTGAGAGGATTTTTAATCCCAATGATGTGGTTGTTGACTCAGGAAAAATTTCACAGGATGAACACATTCAAGATCATAACATTGGAACTCAGGAGGAACCCAGGCTAGTAAAATTATTCAGTGGAGTTTCACCTAATTATCAGGAGAGATATATTAAACTTTTCAAGGACTATGTTGATGTCTTTGCATGGTCCTATGAGGATCTCAAAACATACGATGTAAATATTATTCAGCACAAGATCCCCTTGAAGGAGGGAATTAAACCCTTTAAACAAAATCTTAGATAGATAATTCCTCTGCTTCTACCATCAATTGAAAAAGAGGTCAAAAATTTGATTGATGCCAAAATAATAGTTCCACTTACGTACTCTGATTGGGTGGCTAATTTAGTGCTTGTAAGAAAGAAAAATGGAGAGATAAGGTTATATGTGGACTTTAGAAATCTCAACAAGGCTTCCTTGTGTTAGAAAATTATATATCACAGAGCAATGGAACACATAGAATATTGCATAAATATAAACACATAAACCGCATAAAACCAGAGAGACACAGATATATGTGGTTCACCCAGTTTGGGCTACGTACACCTTGAACAACCAGTCCTTCCTTTCTATTATCCGACAAAATGAAGAGACACAACCTACATCAGATCCACTGTAATATCCTCTGTTTTCTCTCACAGTCTCACCTCTCTGTTTCTCACAAGGAGAATACACATCTATTACATAGCCTCAATACAATGCCCTCATACAAAGAGAGGGGGTTTCCTTCTAGGGAAAAAAACCCTAAACTAAACATAAGTTCTACTGTCAGATCATCTGCCTAATGAACGGCCCAGATTGACCAGAAATTATTATACTTTTACAAGGCAATTTTACATCTATTTTTAGCTTCGGGGGCGCTGCCCCCGAAACCCACACCGGGGGACTGTTGGCGCCCACACCCCCCAGCCAGGGGGGATGGACCCCCCCAAACCCCCGCGGGGGGGGACAAGTCCCCCTCACACCCCCCGTGTGGAGGGGTGTACAAACTTCCTGGGGTATACATCCGACTGAAACAAAGACCTCTAAATAATCATGCTCCACACCCAACAATATCCCACTTGGAGAATGATTGTAGAAACTCCACTGTTGCTTCATTTGTTGGACAATGACTCCTCTTTGGACATGGCTGTTTCTCATCTTCATTGTCATCCTTGAAGACCAATTGAAACTAAGCATATTCTCAATTTCTCCCTCGTTACAACTTTCGTTAGCATATCTGCAAGATTCTGGCTAGTGTGTATCTTTTCCAGCTTCAACTTTCCATCTTCCAACACTGATCTTATGAAATGGTACTTGAGTTGTATGTGTTTAGTCTTGGAATGAAATGTTGAGTTCTTTGCAAGATTGATGGCACTTTGGCTATCACTATATAACGTGCCCATATCATGCTTCTTACCCAATTCACCCATAAACCTTTGTAACCAAATTATTTCTTTACTAGCCTCTGTAGTAGCAACATACTCTACTTCTGTTGTTGAAAGTGCAACAACACTTTGGATTTTTGAAACCCAACTGACAGTTGTTCCACCTACGGTAAATACATATCCTGTAGTGCTCCTCCTGTTATCTCTGTCACCTACCATATTTGCATCAACATATCCTTGTAGAGAAATGTTTGAACCACCAAAGCATAATTCCTGATTTGTGATACCTTTCAAATATCTGAGAATCCATTTCACTGCCATCCAATGTTCCTTTCTTGGATTGTTCATGTACCTACTTACAACTCCCACTGCATGTGCATTATCAGGCCTTATGCAGACCATTGCATACATTAAGCTTCCAACTATTGATGCATATGGAACTTTAGACATATAATCCATGTCTTCTTGGGTCTTTGGGCACATTTCCTTACTAGGTTTGAAATGGCTAGAAAAAGGTGTACTAACTGGTTTTGCATTGTGCATATTATATCTTTTCAACACCTTTTGTATGTACTCATTCTGAGACAATGTTAATTTGCGATTTTTCCTATCTCTAGTTATTCTCATACCAAGGATTTGTTTTGCAGCTCCCAAATGCTTCATTGCAAATGAATTTTCCAATTTTCGTTTGAGCACATTTATTCCCTGCATGTTAGACCCTACAACAAGCATGTCATCCACATACAATAACAATATAATATAGTTGCCATCATTTTGATTTTTCAGATAAACACAATGATCAGAGTGACATCTAGTATAACCTTGTTCACATATAAACTTGTTAAATTTTAGATACCACTGCCTTGGAGCTTGTTTTAGGCCACGCAAGCTCTTCTTCAACCTTCACACTAGTTTCTCCTTCCCTTTTACCTCATATCCTTGTGGATGATGCATATATATCTCTTCCTCCAAATCCCCATGGAGAAAGGCTGTCTTTACATCTAATTGCTCAAGATGCAAATCTTCAACTACTACTAGACTTAAAATAGTTCTAATTGAAATCATTTTAACAACAGGAGAAAATATTTCATCGAAATCAATACCTTTCTTTTGTGCAAACCCCTTGACCACATGTTGGGTCCCTATAATACTAGTGATTACCCCATTACTATTGTAGTTATACCCCTTATTTATATTGTTGTGCCCCTATTACCCCCATATTGTTATTTCTGTGCCCCATAGAATCCCTCTATTGTTATTTTTGTGGCTTTATATTATTATTGTTAGGTCGGCTGGATTATATTGTGACTCCTTAGACTCCTATATATAGAAAGGAGGTTTTGTCATTTATATCATCCAAGAATTGTTCATTTATGTAATGTAAAGGAGGTTTCCCCCTCGAAGAGGCTGAATTCTCAGGCGTTGATCTATCTTTTCTATCTTTTCTTGAGCTGGTTTCATAACATTTGGTATCAGAGCTTTGGATTCTAGGGTTTCGCTGCTCCAAACAGGTCATCGTGGAATTTTTGCTATAACGTTTTTTCTATGACGTTTCAGAAGTTGCAAAAAAAACCCATTTGAAAAGAAATCACGCAGAACCTTGGGTCCAAATTTCAGAGCTTTTCGTACGATATTTGCGGAGATATGATCTGAGGAAGTTAGTCTTTTTGCAGACTCCTGAATTACATTCAAAACAGGTGACCTGGGGAAAATCGTCATAACTTTCTCTATGGGGATCGGATTGAAATTTTGTAAGAAGGTATAGAACGAGGATGGACTGTAGCTTCTTGTGTGTGTGTTTCAGATTCAAAGGTTGAAACAATGACTCGTGGTACGTCGTACAAGTTCGTTCTACTGAACCCGTCTCAAAGAAAGTCACTGTGGGAGATTTCACATAACTCTTCCTTGGAGAATCCAATTTGGCTCAGACTTGTGGCATCGGAAAGAGGACACAGAAGGCTACTACAGGTAGAAATTTTAGAACTGGATGATCTGAAATTACAGAGGTACATCAGATTCAATATCAGGCTTCTATAAAGTGAAAAAAGGTGTGTAGTTTTTTTTTAAATTTTTGTGTAAGCTTGGTTTAATGGAATTCAAAGGGCATAGTAAAGCATTATTATCAGTAACTAATGCCCTGAGGAAAGAAAATGCAAACACCTAGTAAGAAACCTAAAAGCTCTAGCATGACTCATGAAGAAGAGGATGAAATGCTACATGATATATCAAAATTACAAGAACAAGTGCAACAAATGTCACGCTTACAAAAGCTAACAGAAGCTAAGATAAGTGGCGTGGAATCTAAGATAAAGGGCATGGAAGCTAAGATGGATGATTCGAAGACAGATTTGAAGAGAGACATGGCAGATTTGAAGATAGATTTGAAGACAGACATGGAAGAATTGAAGAAGTTGCTACAAGAAAGGGTCACTAGTGGTGAAAAGGTAGTAAAGGAAACTCATGATGAGAACAAAAGAAATGTTAATCATGATTCCATAGATGCTAATGTTGGATCGAAGAATCACCATATTCCAAAAATTGATATGAGGAAGTTTGATGGCAAGGATCCCGCCACATGGATATTACAGATGGAGCAATTCTTCGATCTCAATAATGTGCAAAATGCACAAAAGGTACGTATGGCAACTGTATATTTGGAACCAAATCAGTTTGTATGGTATCAATGGCTTTGCTCTCGTAAACAATTTATCACTTGGGCAATTTTTACCGAAGAATTGATAGCACATTATGAAGATACAAAAAGCAACACTTTTTTTAGCCAATTGATAAGTCTCAAACAAAACGGTTCAGTAATGGAGCACATTGAGGAGTTCCAAAAATTGAACATAAGGGTAAAATATATTCCAGAGGAGCATAGGATTGATGTGTTCATAGGGTCTTTAAAGGATAATATCCAACATGATGTTCGCCTTTGGGAACCTAATTCATTAGAGAAGGCATTCAGGTTAGCAAGAAAAATGGAAAGCAAAATTATGGCAACCAGGAAGCATACCACTCACAACTATAAAGACGGAAGTGTTGTTGCCCCTAGTCTTCCACAACCTATAAGGTTGACACCACAACAATTGGAAGAAAAAAGAGCAAAAGGGCTTTGTTACAGTTGTGATAGCAAATACACTAAAGGTCATAAGTGTGCTGAGAAGAAATTATTCTACATAGATTGTGAAGAGGAAGAAGAAAAGGAGCAAGAAAGGTCAAAAGAAGAAGATATACTCCAGGAACAAAGCCTAGATGAAGAACAAATAAATCCGACCATATCTTGTAATGCATTGGCGGGAATTACCACTCCTCAAACCATCAAGATAGAAGGACAAATCAAGAAGAAAAAGGTAATAGTGTTGATTGATTCAGGAAGCACCCACAATTTTATTCATTGTAGGGTAGCAAAAGAATTGAATTGCTTCCTATATCCAGCACCAGAGTGTCAAGTGATGATTGCAAATGGAGCAACAATAAATTGCTCTGGAAAGTGCCATAATATCAAGCTATCCATGGGAGAATATGTATTGACTAGCCCAATGCTTTCCATTCCAATGGGAGGTGCTGATGTTGTACTAGGAGTCCAATGGCTACAATCCTTGGGTACAATAGCTTTTAATTTTCAAGAACTTTTCATCAAATTTTCTACGGAAGGAAAGGAAGTTGAATTAAGGGGTATTGCAGGGAAACCAGGAAAGATAATCAGCTCTAATGGCATGACAAAGCTTCTAAAAAAGGAGCAAAGAGGTGTAATTGCACAATTATGTTCGCTAGATGTTTCCACATTGGAATCATCTATTTCTCCAGATCTCCAAAAAGTCCTGGACAATCATTCCAAGGTATTTGAGACTCCAAAAGGTCTCCCACCTATGCGTGATCATGATCATGCTATTCATCTGATTCCAGGAAGTGTTCCTCCAAACATCAGGCCATACAGATATCCCTATGTCCAAAAAAGTGAAATTGAACATATGGTTGCAGAAATGATAGAGGCTAGTATAATTCAACCGAGTCAAAGTTCTTTTGCAGCTCCAGTAGTATTGGTGCACAAGAAGGATGGATCATGGCGCATGTGTCTGGATTATAGGGAGCTCAACAAGCTCACTATTAAAGATAAGTTCCCCATTCCTGTTATTGATGAATTACTGGATGAATTGCATGGATCAATTTACTTCACCAAGTTGGATCTTCGTTCGGGATATCATCAAATCAGAATGAAGATTGAAGACATTCCGAAAACAACATTTAGAACTCATGAGGGTCATTATGAATTTTTGGTCATGCTTTTTGGCCTTACCAATGCACCTTCAACATTTCAAGGTTTGATGAATTCAATTTTCAAACCATTCCTTAGAAAATTTGTGTTAGTACTTTTTGATGATATACTAATCTACAACAAGTCTTGGAAGGATCATGTTGAACATGTTGACAGGGTGCTACAACTATTGGAGGAGAAACAATTATATGCAAAAAGATCCAAATGTTTCTTTGGAGTCCAGGAGGTGGAATATTTGGGTAATATTGTATCTCATGAAGGAGTTAAGGTAGACCCTAGCAAAATTAAAGCCATTAAGGAATGGAAAATTCCCACATCCATAAAGCATCTGCGAGGATTTCTTGGGTTGACAGGGTATTATCGCAAGTTTGTTAAGAATTATGGGAGAATAGCAGCACCTCTAACAACATTATTGAAGAAAGATTCATTTTCATGGACTCCGGAAGCAACAAAGGCCTTTGAACATCTTAAAGAGGCAATGTGCCAAGCACCGGTCTTAGCTACACCGGACTTCACAAAAACCTTTATTGTGGAATGTGATGCTTCAGGAAATGGAATTGGGGCTGTTCTAATGCAAGATGAAAGACCCATTGCTTTTGAAAGTCGTCCAATCAAGGGAAAGTTTTTAAGAAAAGCTATTTATGAGAAGGAAATGTTGGCAATACTCCATGCACTTAAGAAATGGTGACCCTACCTAATGGGAAGACACTTCAAGGTAAAAACGGATCATGATAGCCTTAAATACTTTTTAGAACAAAGATTATCCTCTGAAGAGCAACAAAAGTGGGTCACAAAGATGTTGGGTTATGACTTTGAAATCATCTACAAAAAGGGAAGCAAAATGTGGTGGCAGATGCACTCTCAAGAAAGGATGAGGATGTGGAAGCATTGTTGTGTGCCATTTCTATTATCCAACCAGATTGGATAAACGAAGCAAGGGAGGAATGGAAGAATGACGAAGAAGTGTGGGCACTTATTCGAAAGCTACAACAAGATTCCAGTACTTCTGATACATTTAGCTGGTAAAATGATTCGTTATGGTACAAAGATCGCTTATACCTCTGTAAGAATTCCCAGCTAAAACAAAAGATTCTTATGGAATTGCACACTTCTCCCTTAAGAGGGCACTCAGGATTTTTAAAAACTTACCACAGGGTTAAGAAGGAATTTTTTTGGGATGGCCTTAAATCAGATATTCAAAAGTTTGTGGCGGAATGTTTGGTTTTCCAGCAAAATAAAGTTGAAACAATTAAGACACCGGGTCTATTACAACCTTTATCCATTCCAAGCCAACGTTGGGAGGAGGTTTCAATGGATTTTATCACAGGTTTACCCAAGTCTGAGGGAAAGAGTGTCATCATGGTGGTAGTTGACAGACTTACCAAGTATGCACACTTTTGTGCATTATCACATCCATTTAAAGCTAGTACAGTTTCTACTGCATTTATGGAAACAGTTCAAAAGCTACATGGAAACCCAAAGATTATTGTAAGTGACAGAGATCCCATTTTCACTGGAAATTTTTGGACAGAATTATTTTCTTGTCTTAGTACTCAGTTAGCTCATAGCTCATCTTATCATCCTCAATCTGATGGGAAAACTGAGATAGTAAACAAATGTTTGGAAGGATATCTTCGTTGCTTTGTATCTGATAAACAGACACAATGGGTCAAATGGTTGCCTCTGGCTGAATGGTGGTATAACACTTCCTTCCATACAGCAACAAAAATGACCCCATTTATGGCACTTTATGGGTATCAACCACCCTCCATCACATCATAGTTAAGAGAAAATTCTAAGGTTCAGGCAGTGGAACATCACATCGAACATCAACAACAAGTCCTCCAACTCTTAAAGGATAACCTCGTGTTGGCACAAAATAGAATGAAACAACAGGCAGATCAACATCGCAGTGAAAGAAGTTTTGATGTAGGTGATTGGGTATTCCTACGGCTACAACCATATAAGCAAATGTCCCTAAAGCAAGCTAAGAAGGATAATAAATTATCACCAAAGTATTATGGTCTGTACAAGGTGTTGCAAAAGATTGGTACTATGGCATACAAATTGGAGCTTCCTGCAACTTCTCGATTGCACCCAGTTTTCCATGTTTCATGTTTAAAGAAGGTTATAGGTGACAAGCTCCCAATTCAAACAATATTGCCAGAACTTGACGAGGAAGGAAAAATTATATTGGAACCGGAAGCAGTCACAGAAACAAGAACTCGACAGCTACGAAATCGATCAATTTCAAAGTATCTTATCAAGTGGAAGAACTTATCCGCTGAAGATTCCACATGGGAGGATGAGAATTTTATGCAGAAGTATCCAGAACTACTAAAGAGTTGAGGACAACACTTTTTTGAAGGAAAGGGGCATGTTGGGTCCCTATAATACTAGTGATTACCCCATTACTATTGTAGTTATACCCCTTATTTATATTGTTGTGCCCCTATTACCCCCATATTGTTATTTATGTGCCCCATAGAATCCCTCTATTGTTATTTTTGTGGCTTTATATTATTATTGTTAGGTCGGCTGGATTATATTGTGACTCCTTAGACTCCTATATATAGAAAGGAGGTTTTGTCATTTGTATCATCCAAGAATTGTTCATTTATGTAATGTAAAGGAGGTTGCCCCCTCGAAGATGCTGAATTATAAGGCGTTGATCTATCTTTTCTATCTTTTCTTGAGTTGGTTTCATAACACCACAAGTCTAGCTTTGTACCTTTATTTTCCTCCATCTTCTTCCTTTAGCCTGTAAACCCATTTATTCTTCAATGTAGGTTTTCCTACAGGCAACCTGACTAAGTCCCAAGTCTGGTTATGCATTAAGGAGTCCATATCTTCTTCCATGGCTAGCTCCCACTTCTTCCTACTTTCAACTTGCATTGCTTCTTCATAACATTCGGGTTCACCAGAATCAGCCAACAATAAATAATATAATGAAGGAGAGTATCATTCACGGGGTATACTTATCCTGGTAGATCTTCTAACACCACTTTCAGGTGTTTGGGGTGCCTGTTGCTGTTGTGGTGGTTGCTATTGTTGTGGTTGTTGATTATTATTATTTTCAGGCACCTTTACTTTTTCAGTGATCACATCAAGAACTGTGTATTCCTTGTTTTCTTTTGCCTGTTTCTTTTCCTGCAACTGATTCTTATACAAGACCTTTTCATCGAATATTACAACTCTGCTCCTAATGATTTTGTGATTTTCATAATCATATAAGCGATAACCAAAATTATTAACACCATATCCAATAAAGGTACATTTCTTTGATTTTGCCTCAAGCTTTGTTCTATTTTCTTTATTAATATGGACAAAGGGCTCACAACCAAAAGGCTTTAAAAAAGAGTAGTTTACCTTTTTACCTGTCCATGCTTCCCCTGGAACACCACCATCCAAGGAACTTGAAGGCCCTCTATTTATTAGATAAACAATAGTATCTACAGCATCTGCCCAAAATTGTAAGGGCAATCCTGCATGCAATCTCATGCACCTTGCACGCTCCATGATTGTTCTATTCATCCTTTCTGACACACCATTTTCTTGTGGTGTTCTTGGAACTTTCTTCTCTCTGCGAATTCCATGCTCTGAACAGTACCTATCAAAATATTTGCTACAATATTCACCTCCATTGTCTGATCTAAGACACTTCAATTTCTTTCCTGTCTCAATCTCCCAAAGCTTTCCATTTATTGAAAGTATCAAATACATCAGATTTATTCGTAATACAAAAGATCCAAGTTTTTCTAGTTGCATCATCAATAAAAGTAACATAATAATGAGAGCCATCGAGAGATGATACCTGAGTAGGTCCCCATATATCTGTATGCACAAGCTCTAATTTTTCGCTCTTCTTTTCTTTCACAACTCTAAGAAATTTTATTCTCTTTTGTTTTCCATAAATGCAATTCTCACAGAAGTCCAAATCAACATTCTTCAAACCTGACAACAAATTCCTTGAGTGAAGAATATTCATCCCCTTCTCACTCATGTGTCTAAGCCTATGATGCCATAATGCTGCATCTGCTCCTTTGGAAGTTAAAGAATTAACAGAGTTAGAAATACCATTGCATAAATACAATGTACCAACCTTTTCGCCTTTTGCTATTACCAGGGCTCCTTTGGTGACCTTCTAAGCTTTATCTGTGAAATTTGTCACACAACCTTCACCACCTAACTGCCCTGTTGAAATCAAATTTTTCTTCAGATCTGGAACATGCCTTACCTCCTTTAGTAGCCATTGGTTTCCATTCTACTGTTTTACAAGAACCTTACCCATTCCAACAATTTTACAGGGTTTATCATCACCCAAACGAATTTGTCCAAAATCTCCTTGAACATAGTCATGAAAATATTTCTTATTAGGTGTGGCATGGAATGAGGCCCCTGAATCTACCACCCAAGAATCAGTAATATTTTCGAAAGAAAGAATCAAAGCATCTTGTAACACCTCACCTGTCACATTTGCTTCATGATTGTTTTCTTGTTGTGCATCTCCTTCTTTTCCCTTCCGAGATCTACAGTCTTTCTTTAGGTGTCCTTTCTTTTCGCATTTCTAGCACACTATCCCCGATCTAGACTTGGACATGCCTTTCCTTGATTTACTGCGATATCATGTGCTCTTTCCTCTTTCCATTTTTCTTCCCTTAGACCTTGCACTTAAAGCATTACCTGATGTCTCACC
Source organism: Pinus tabuliformis (assembly GCA_031772625.1). Taxonomy (NCBI): domain Eukaryota; kingdom Viridiplantae; phylum Streptophyta; class Pinopsida; order Pinales; family Pinaceae; genus Pinus; species Pinus tabuliformis. Next base: position 1,604,576,655 of record CM062804.1, read on the forward strand.
AGAGATTTTCTGTCGCATTTCCTCACTAAGGATAGCACTGACAACATCATCAAACTTTAAAGTACTAGATCCAGAAACAGAGTTACTAATGGCCATTACTAAACCATTCCAACTTTCTGGCAATGAGCACAAGAATAACAGAGCTCTAACTTCATCATCAAAGTTTGCCCCTATAGAACTTAACTAACTTGTAACAGTATTAAAATCATTTAAATAGTCTGCAACAGATCCACCTTCCGACATCTTCATATTAAATAACCGTTTCATAAGAAATACCTTATTTGAGGCCGAAGGTTTTTCATATAGTTTTGCCAATGCCTTAATCAAACCCTCTGTCATTGTTTCCTTCGAAATGTTGAAGGCGACCGACACTACGAGGCACAACCGTACTGTTCCGAGTGCCTTTCTATCGAGAAGGTTCAATTCTTCATCTGTCATACCTGTCAACGTCTTTGTTTTTCCACCCAATGGTAGGTATAGATCTTTCTGATACAGATAATCTTCCATCTTTACCTTCCACAGTGAGAAGTTTTGGCCGTTAAATTTCTCAACCCTAAACTTACCATCTTCCGCCATTGCTCCCATTCGAATGAGGAACCCTTCTTTCCTGCAAGATTATCAGCCAAATAGACCTTCAGCTTTGATACCAGTTGTTAGAAAATTATATATTATAGAGAAATGGAACACATAGAATATTGCATAAATATAAACACATAAAACACATAAAACTAGAGAGACACAGATATACGTGGTTCACCCAGTTTGGGCTATGTCCACCCCGAACAGCCAATCCTTCCTTTCTATTATCCAGAAAAATGAAGAGACACAACCTACAACAGATCCGTTGTAATATACTATGTTTTCTCTCATAGTCTCACCTCTCTATTTCTCGCTCGGAGAATACACATCTATTACACAGCCTCAATACAATGCCCTCATACAAAGAGAGGGGGTTGCCTTCTAGGGCAAAAAGACCCTACACTAAACATAAGTTCTACTGTCAGATCATCCGCCTAATGAACGGCCTAGATTGACTAGAAATTATTATACTTTTACAAGGCAATTTTACATCTATTTTTAGCTTCGGGGGCGCTGCCCCCGAAACCCCCGTCGGGGCACCACTGGCCCCCGAACCCCCCAGCCGAGGGGGATGGACCCCCCCGAACCCCCGCGGGGGGCACAAGTCTCCCCCACACCCCCCCGCGTGGATGGGTGTACAAACTTCCTGGGGTATACATCCGGTTGAAACAAAGACCTCTAAATAATCATGCTCCACACCCAACACCTTGAAAGATAATTATACATTGCCTAAAATGGATCATGTGCTGCAAAAGGTAATAGGATCTTTTAGAATTTCAATGCTGGATAGATTCTCTAGGTATAACCAGGTGGTTGTGGATAGAGAAGATCAGAATAAGACAACATTCAGAACTCCCTAGGGAACCTTTATGTATGCCAGAATGCCTTTTGGATTGATGAACGCAAGTGCTACATTTCAGAGGGTTATGGACATTGCTTTTATGGGAGATAAGTTTGTAGTAATATATTTGGATGATATTATTGTTTTCTCAAAGCTTGATGAAGAACATCTGGACCATCTGAAAAAGACTTTTGAAAAATGTAGAAGATTTGGGCTTTCCTTAAATCCTAAGAAATACATTTGTGCTCTGGAAGAGGGCAAACTATTGGGGCACATTGTTTCTAGAGATGAAGTGAAGATTGATCCAGCAAGATTACAAGCTGTGCAAAAACTACCACTACCTAGGAGTAAAAAGGATATTCAAAAATTTCTAGGAAAAATAATCTTCTTAAGGAGAGTTGTGTCCAATTATGCAGAAATTGTAAAAGAAATTACTAATATGCTGAAGAAGGAGAATCAAGTGCATTGGACCATGGAAGCCAGAGAATCATTTTCCAGGATCAAAGAAGCATTGCGGGCAGCTCCAATCCTAATCAGCCCTAATTATCAAAAGCCTTTCCAAGTTTTTTCATTCGCATCACCAAGTTCAATAGCTATTTTCTTGCTGTGGAAGAATGATGAAGAGAGGGAGCAACCTGTTACATTCTTTAGCAAGATTATTAGGGATGTTGAGCTAAAGTATAATATTCTTGAAAAGCAAGTGTATGCTTTGGTAAAAGCCCTAAAATCCTTTATAACTTATGTGCTGCAGTCACAGATCATTGCTTATGTGCCAAATGTTGCAGTAAAAGATATATTAGTATAGGGAGATGTAGAAGGTGAAAGAGGAAAATGGATAGCCAAGATCCAAGAGTATGACTTGGACATAAAACCCACAAATCTGGTGAAAGGACAAGGATTAGCAAAAATGTTGACAGAGTCGAACTTTAAGGCATTGGGATTTAACTTGCTGACACCTGTGGATGAAGGAACAACTGAAGAAAATGAAGGAAAGCTAGATCCAGGTATGAAGATCAGGTATACATTTTCATGTTCAGAATGGTACAAGCATATAATCCATTATTTGTGTTTTCTCTCCTGTCCCCAATCCTTGGATAGAACAAAGTATATAGCATTAAAGATCAAAGCACAACCATATGTGATTGTGGAAGGAAGATTATACTGGAAGGATCCTGTAGGAATTTTGTTGCTATGTTTAACATAAGATGAGTTTACAGAGGTAATCAAAGATCATCATGAGGGGTTATGTGGAGGACATTACAGTTGGAAAGTCATTGCACATAAAATCCTTCAAACAAAATTTTATTGGCCTACTTTATTTGGTGATACATATAAGTTTTTCAGAAGCTCTCAGAAGTGTCAGCTTTTTGCTGAGAAGAAGAGGTTAGCTCCCTTTCCTTTGATCCCAATTTTCATAGAGGAACCATTCAGACAATGGGGATTGGACTTTGTTGGAGAGATTAACCCACCTTCAAGTGGAGATCACAAGTGGGTAGAAGCTATACCTACTAAGAGAGAAAATGATCAGGTGGTGATGAAGTTTTTAGAGGAGAATATTTTCAGCAAATTTGGATGCCCCATCAAAATCATAACAGATAATGATCAAGTCTTCAATTCAAGTAAGTTTATTTCTTTTTATCAAAAGTTTAATGTTATTTTGTCCCATTGAATAGCTTATCATCCACAGGGAAATGGACTAGCTGAATCTACTAACAAAACTTTGATGAAGATCCTTAAGAAAACTATTGCAGAGAACCAAAAAGACTGGGATTCTAATTTAAAGTTTACTCTATGGGCTGCTAGAGTGACTACAAGAAGGTCTACAGGAAAATCACCTTTTGAATTACTATATGGAACTCAGGCTCTATTTCCAAGTCAACTTGTGAAGCATATGATTGCAATGATTTAGGAGGCGAAAGAAGAACCCAATGCTTTGATAAGAAGAATGAATAAAGTAGTGGAGCTAACTGAGAATAGGGACAAGGTAAGAGACAACTTGATTATGTATCAATCAAAGATGAAAAGCATTTTTAACAAAAAATCCAAGGAGATTGACTTTAAAGTTGCAGACCTAGTATTAAGATGGGATACCAGAAGGGAAGATAAGGGTAAGCATGGGAAGTTTGATCCTCTCTAGTATGGCTCTTTTATATTTGTTGAAGCAAGGTCCAATAACACTTTCCTTCTTGAGAATCTCGATGGTGAAACTCTATAGCTGCCTGTCAATGGGTAGTACCTCAAGCATTACTTCCAATTCTAAAGCATAAGCATATTATCATTGTAGATACCGGAGTGAAATCAGTGTACAAATGTCAGAGAATTTAAAATTATGTAAGCAATATATGACTCCATGCCCAAGGTGAAGGCACTGATCTGTGGTTCTTAGTGCTTCTATGGCAAAAGTGCTATCCCCAGGTGGAGCCAGATGTTGTAGCATTCATTGTCCACTTTTATTTAAATTTTACTTTCAGTCTTGTTACAAAATGGGAGAAAAATAAAAAATATGAAAGGAATGGTTGATTTTATATTTTCAATGGTTTTGAAAGTTTCAAACCCACGAGAAGATCAAAGTCGTCCGATCAACAGGCCATAGATCCAACGACAATTGCATCATTAACTAGAATGGGTTCATTTTGGAGATTGGATGCGACAGTGTATCAAACACAGTTTAAATTTGCTCAAGTGTGGGTTAATCTCAGCCATCCATCGGAAAAGGTGGGATCTGTTAGATATGGGTCACAATATCGGGTCAGAAGATGATCAATTTTCATCTTTCAATCGGACCCGACAAATCATCAAATTCAGTTTTATTTCCTATCGGGTCTGGAGATCGAGTCGGCAAAGTCATCAGGTTCAGTCCTTAATATTGGACCCGATGAATCATTAAACATAGTTTTATGTCCTATTGGGTCCGTAAGGGAGTCAAAGGCACGTTGAAAAGGTGGATGCGATAGGTTGTATGAACCAGTGTTAATTCTTGTTAAGTTCCGTGCGCCCACCATCGTTTAAATTTCATACAAGTTCGACAAGCGCGATCAAGTGATAGTTTGATAAGCAGTTTAAGGTGCGCTGCAGGGAAGTAATGAGCACAAAGGGTAACAGAGCTTGACCTCCGCAGTTGACCGTGACGCTAGCACGATTGACAGGAATGTGTGGCCAGAAATCATTATGGGGGTTCAACCTCGTTGATGCTCTCACACACTCTTTAACCCCCGTGGTACTCCCAAAGCCTTCCGTCCTTCATCCACTACTCCGTTAAGGCTCAAGATACAGTTTCAAATAGAGAACGGCCATAATCTTCTAAGTTCCATTACTTCTTGTTATTTTATGTTCTTTGAGGTGTCTTTTACCCTCTGTGTAATATTCTGTAATATTTTTTACTTTAGACAGTTAGGGAAATAGTTAAGTAGTTTGACAGTTTTGGTGACTACCAACTGTCTCATAATGTATAAAAAAGGGAAAATTTAGAGAGAAGGGGTTCGAATTTTGGAGAACCTGGATACTAGGCCACTGAATTCCTGATACAACTATTGATTAATGAAAGAATCAGAAGTTTTCCATACATTGTTGGGTATGATTTTGTGACTTCTCTGTTATGTGTCATCTTATGTTTTCTTCCTTTAAGTATGGTAATGAAGTTGTAGGTCTTTATTTGCTTATGTAAATGAAGTTAAAATCCCTTAAAAGAGCGCTCCTATACTTGAATTTCACACCTCTGTAATTCTTCTAAGTTACATATAGTAGTTTCTGTGTAAGGCAGCATATCATCTATAACTTCTCCAAGTGTCACAGATAGTAGGTCCTGTGTAAAACAACATATTTTGTTTGACTTATTCAAGCTTTCTTCATTCATCATTTATATTCAACAATCAAATTGCATTCTGATATTTTCTGGTCACTTAAGTATTGAGGGTTAAAAACCAAGTCTTTCATGTCTTTCATTTAAGAACATAATATACAATTAAGTGACAAACAAGTGACAATAAATATAAACATTAATGTCTTAAGAACAATTTCTACATAGCCAAGAAATTGGTTTCTTAAGGTATGACACATGGCTTGCTCGAGCCATGTTGTCTCACATGAGTACATGTGCATTGTAATGTTGATTCATGTCACGTGTAAGTCAAGTTTTAATAGTTGGACATAATAGTCATAGAGTAGGTCAAGAGTCATGAGGGTAGTTGAACGGTCACAAGAGGGAATGTCAAGGGTCACCTCGCCTTTTGCTATAAATAGTCCCGCATAACTCATTGTAAGGGCTTTTGGTCAGCAAAGATTTTGATAAGACTATCTTGGAAAGAGCTTGGAAAATATTGTAACGCGCCATGACTTCTCCACTGCATGAAGCTAGTTCATCTCTTTGGAGGAGCAGGTGGATGTGGCTGTAACATTCCACTGTTGGGGCCAGCCACTTCACATGGATGTATTGTATGATTGGAACTTACACTTATTTATATAATAAGAGCCAACACGTTTTCACACATGCATTGTATCTGTTGTAAGACTGATCTTTAACACTTGTAATGCATGTTGCTTTAACCTGTGTTCTACATCTGAACTAATTCATTTGTTGTAATGCATAATCTATTAATGGAAATGTGTTGTATATGCTATTAATGTTTCTTGTCCATGTCCACTGCTCTTCCGAACATCAGATAGACCTTTCACATGAACCTTGTTGTATCAACCGTTGCACTCATTCAGACTGATCCGTGAGTGTTATACGTGTTACCTTACCTTGTATGTTGTGACTACTGCATCCGAGTGGACTACTCTACCAGAAGCTGTGTATGTCCTGTGTGTTGTGTGTTCCTAGCTGAGTTGGGACTGATCCCTTTCAACCTGGAACTCAACTTCACCCTTATCTCAACCCACCTGTGTTAGAACCTCTCATACACCTTCCTTGACTCACTGCAGTGGTCACACCCTTGCTACTTACAGAGTTATCTTACTTGCCTCTGTGTAACATCACGGTCAAGGCATTACCATACGATCCACTACTGGGACTCCTACACCAAACAGTCTGAGGTCTGATTGGGACTTCTTACTGAGGAGATCCCCTTACATTTTGGCGCTAGAAGGAGGGCCAAATGACAAGTTGAGTCATCACAACTGTTTTGAATCTCTACACATCTATCATGACTAACTACCGAGTTTCTCTTCCAAAGTGCATGTCCTATGGAAATGAATTCATTATCTCGGAAAAGCTCTCGGATAACTTGTCTCATAAAACATATGATGGTGGAGGCTACGCAGCCTTGTTTAAGCTCGCAGTCGGTGTTATAGGCTCATGTGAAAGACATTGACTCTTTAAGGAATAGATGAGTTGCACGATGTTCATCTACACACTTCAAGGGAACCTGTTGTACTAGTGTGCCACACTGCCCAAAAAATCTATTCATTCTCTTGTTCATGTGATCAGAGAGATAAACTATGCCTTCAATCACTTTGACCATGAAGCACTTGATCAAGAAATTCTGAATTACGAAAAGCACCCAATGAATCCGTTGATCAGTTTTACACACGCTTTTGTAATCTTGCATACAAATTTCCTGAAGATGAAATTGATTGGGAATTTATTTATGGAAGATTTGAGTATCTACTTCACATATCCGAACCCCACTCAGCACACTTCGGTGATGGAGTTTCACAATCACAGGCAAGTATAGTCGCAGTCACAAGTGACTGTCTGCCTTTCACCTCATCAAACAGCTCCACCACCGCAGAGTGATGTGGGAGATAATGTACATGCCTCTGTTGAATTGTCACACTCTCCCACCCCACCTGATCTTGAGATTTGTGAAGATTTGGATTGCAGGCTTGTTGGTTGTCACACAGACTCTTTCCCTCGACCTCCATCCTCTCGTTCTGTTGATCCTCCAGATTGTATTGTTTTGTGTTCTCCCATTCCGAACTCCTTACCTGTTGTGTATGGGGATCAATTTGTCGATAAAGTTGTTGTTATGCAACCAACCTATGCCATTATTCATGATGAGTGTGTGTGGGAATCTAAAGAAGAGCCCGCGGGGAAGGATGACTTCCTTCCATTTGCGCTTCATCTGCTTCATCTTGACATCCATTGTGATTTTTCCACTATTGATTTCTCCAGTGAAAACTCATTTCCGAATGTTTCTACTTCTGATCATTCACAAGACACCTTGGATGTTAGCCTGTCATTACTGTGCAAAGAGGACACATCTTCCTCTAAAAATCCATTCATTTTTTCATTTATCTTTCTTGAAAACACAGAGTTTGAACATCTTTACTTCTCATCTACCCTTCTCCCTGATTCATCAAATCATGAGGATGCTAACAAACACCCTGAATTTTCTGATCTTGGTTGTCGTGATCTATTCACTTCCTCATCCGATCACAATGTTGATTCAACTGTTGTTAATCTATCCAAGACACTAGTCTATGATGATCTATCTGTCCATGAGGTCGAAACCCCCTTGAATGTCGAGGCACCCTAGCCCTAGCTGATGGTTATGTCAGGCCCTTGCTGTCCTGAGGTTGGTCTCACTTCTGGTCAGGAAATTGTTGAAACACTCAAGGCTCCTCATCACTCTTTGCTTTCCACTAAAGATCAACCAAACACCCAGATCTCGCTTCCTCCACTCGAACTACACAACCCCATCGCTCATGCATTGGAGGAATATTACATAGCAAGCACACATGCACAACACAAGTGGTCTACCTTTTTCATATTTTCTTGCATGTCACAATCAAGAGAATGCATACATTCAACATATGCATGCATTATAGCACAACGCCATGGCAGCTCCACAGAATGCATGGCATGCACTTTAACTCATCTTTGTTCTGTGGTCACTTGGAAGCTCAGAGTGTGTTTGTCTTCACTGTTACATCTTTCTTGTTTGATGGTTCACACAGTTGTCTTATTCGAGAACCATGCCTTCGCCAACATGGGTCAACCAATGCACCGATGGCTGCATTGGAAGTATCACTTCACGTGAGATGACCCATGCACTCTTAGCTTAGGAGTAGGAGTAGTGCTTGCTTTTGAGTGGTTTTCTTGCATGCTTGTTTGATTACTTGCTTTGTTTGTTTGTTTGTTTGTTTTCTTACTTTATTTGCTTTTGCTTTTGCTTTTGCTTTTGCTTCTGCTCTTGCTTTGCTTTATTGTTTTTTAGTTCGCTTGTTTCATTTCATAGGATAGTTTCACATGAAACCATGTATGACTCTTGAAACAAGCTGGGTAAAATACAAGAAGCCTTGTGCTGCTATCACTACTTGGTTATTTGTCATCCTACCTCTATATGAAGAACTTGTTACTTTTAGTCCATGATACGTTGATGGAAAAAAAGTACTGTTTGAAGTGAACCTTGGTGAAAACACAACGCATGTGCGCTAATTGGTGTCACTTGCTCTAGTCGTTTGTTTTTGGGTTAACCCTTGTCAACTCAGTCAGGTAGAGTAAGGTGAGGGGGAAAACCTAGACAGACACATCAGAGATATAATAAAATACTTCTCTACTAGAACAACCTCTTCTTCTCTCAATAAGTCGGGATCCCTCTTCTGCCTCTGAAATGAATAAGTTATATGCACAGTTGACAAAAAATGAAAAAGGTGAAAAAAGTTTGAAAAAATGAAAAATGAATAAGGCGAAAGAAAAGAAAGGCTTCCTGTGCAGGGAGATGATGCAAGTAACTCCGTCGGGGTACTGACCAGGCTTGCTAACAACAGAGCCATGCTTGTGTTCCTATGTGACTCCACCGGGGTACTGTCTAGGCCTGCTGGCACCGAAGCAACACCAGAGATGAAACTAAGACTCTAACGACTATACTACTTGTGCACCAATATACCCCTCAACCCCAATCAAAACAACTTTCCTGCCTTGGCTTGGAAGGTGTGTCAATCGACCAAGAGCTTGGCAGACGCTACATCTTACAATCAAGCCAGTGTGAAACCAAGATGAGCTGAGAGCTGTACAATACTTCCTGAGGTGTTAGACTTTCTTTTCACGAACAAGGTCCATTCAAAGAGATGGAGTTCTACTAGTGTGTCATCAAGTGTTGTAGCGGCTATAACCACCCTCCAAAATTTTTCCTTAGCTTCATTTTGGATCCTCCCTTACAACCTTCACAGCAACTTGCCTTGCTTCATCAAGTTCACAAGCTTCAGTGTTTTTCTTGCACAAAGGCAGCCTGTCGATCACAGCTTGATCCATTCCCCTCATAGGATGTTCATCCAAACTTGGTCGAGCTAAAGGCTGAGCAACTTCCCCAAAAAAATTGCTCATTTCTGGAGGGCAATGAGCCATCCATCCATAAATTGTGCAATATTGTCTGGCAGCCTACTGGGCTCCAATATTTCACAATTCTTCTAGTCAACACTCCCAGTAGGAATTACACAATTTTCCCTAGCAGGGCTGCTCAACCCAGAATTTGCACAAATCTGGGTAGCAGTCAGCTGCTCTACACAGAAATTGCATAAATCTCCTCGGAAGTTAGCTCAACTCCCAGCCAAAAATGTGCATTTCCTTCAAGTAGTCGAGCGGTCTCTTGCATGTGCAGCTGAGTTGACCGGTTCCCTCTGGGACTGAGCAAAACAGACTTGCATGAATGGGCTACTTCTCCCAAGGCATCATGCAAAGCCATCCCTTGTTTTATGGATCTACGTTTAGCAGTTGGAGGTTACATGCAAGGATCATTATAGAAACCTCCCACCAAGTGTCGCTTTCCCTATATTTGTGGCATGCACGTCACAACCTCGATGTTATCAAAACTCATCAATCGGATGTTGCAGATCTCATTCCTCACAACAATCTTGCAGCTCTGACATCCCACATCACATCAAGGAGTAGTTGACACATTCAGTTCAACTGCTTTGGGGTGAGATTGCTTTCCATGCCTTGTGTTGCATTTTTGTTGCTTTTTGTGTTTTCACTTGTGTGAGCACTATTTTCTTGATTTATTTCAATGCTTGTTGTCATTTACATGTATACTAGCTTGTCCTGGCAATGTTTAAGTTTTCATTGCTATCTCACTGTTGTCGCATGCATGAAACTGTTTTTCATGAACGGTTGCCGATTCGGTGACTTGCCTCACCCACATGCATGTTGTTCCATTTTCTGAATATGTCATTCACCATGTGTATGCATGATCATTCACTCATTCTTACACTCAGTATCACCATGCACTCGCACTCACATTCACTTTCAGTTGCCGGTCAGCGAGTCTGGGCAGCCTTGGCTTAGACTCTGCCTCACCAAGACAGCATTGCACAATCATGAGAGGGAAGGCTCCGCCTTCCTCTCCAGAAATGCACATTTCTACCCAGAAGTGCTTCCCCAGGCTTTCTTTGCGCAATCCCGAGGGACAGTGACTGCTAGCCCAGAAAATTGCACAATGCAGTCACTGAGCCTGTAGTCATTGCCAACTAAAATTACACATTGCACAATTACAACAGTCAATAGTCAGGATGGACTGTGCACAGTTCCAGCAGCTATTCAAACTCCTAACAACTTGGAATGTGCCTTGCGCAGTCTTAGCAGTCAGTCTCCTGACCTCCCAACCTTCATGATCAGTCACATAGGTATGTTGCAAGTCAGTGCTCAAGTTCATTTTGGTTTTCGACTGACAGGTTACTTCCCATGAGTGTTGCCATGCCTCCAGGTATCACAGGTGTTCATCTACCTCTCCATAGCACAAGTACAATGTTTCCAAGAGAGCAGAGTCAAGGACACCGTTCAAAGCACACTTGGGGATGCAGTCAATCAAGTGTCTATGAGCTTGCCTATTCACGAAGACACCAAGTTGTTCATAGGCAAGGACATCAAGATATGATAGCAGCAACATCACAGCAAGCAACATCATGAACAGTAACTGAAGGAAGTATACCAAATGCAACGAATGCAAGAGGAAGGTTGTTAACAACATAGAGGTGGAACAAATTTGCGAGCTCAAGCTAATCCACTAATGATGAAAGCAACTTTGGAGACTCATGATATGAGGTGATGGCGCAACATGAAGATCACATGAAGAAAAAGAATGGAACAAAGAGGAAGTTGCATGTGCTGAAGCAAAAACTCAAGGAAGAACATGAAGCTACACAGATAGACGAATGAGTTGCAGTAGGAATAGGAACAACAATGGGCACAACATACACTCACGGATGAAACTGCACCTGTACAAGTTAAAGACTCGTCCCAGAAGCTGGCACGGAGCAAACATGGTGAGCAGTGTTGTTGATCGCATGCAAGGGATTCAATAGCATGCATGTCATTATGTGCATGCATGTGATCCAACCCATTCAGCACACTCACCGAGGCGAAGACAAGAAGCAAGTCCAACTGGAGCTAAACATGTACTTCAACAAGTTTATGTGCATGACCACCAGCACACACTTGAAGATCACCATGGACACTATGGATCAGTCTGTTTCTGGTTTAGCCACACCCAAGGAGACCATGCACATGCTAGCAAACAAGTTGGATGAAGGGGTCGAACCAATGCACCGGTTGCAACGGAGGCAAGAGTTCGCTTCAGCAAGATGTCACCATGAGGCACATGCACACCATCACGGACGACCAAGCTTGGCATCATCTCACCACCTTCACCATCACAAGCATGTCAAAGAGTTAGTCTCATCACAACAAACTAAGTGCCAGTGATGTCTTGCATGGCTTGCTTGAGCCATGTTGTCTCACATGGGTACATGTGCATTGTAATGTTGAGTCATGTCAAGTGTAAGTCAAGTGTCAATAGTTGGACGTAATAGTCATAGAGTAGGTGAAGAGTCATGAGGGTAGTTGAACAGTCAAAAAAGGGAATTTCAAGGGCCACCCCACCCTTTGCTATAAATAATCCCTCATAACTCATTGTAAGGGCTTTTGGTTAGCCAAGCTTTTGATAAGACTATCTTGGAAAGAGATTGGATAGTATTGTATCGTGCCTTGGCTTCTCCACTGCACAGAGCTAGTTCATCTCTTTGGAGGAGAAGACAAATGTGGATGTAACATTCCACTGATGGGGCTAGCGGATTTACATGGATGTATTGTATGATTGGAACTTACACTTCTTTATATAATAAGATCCAACATGTTTTCATGCATGTATTGTATCTGTTGTAAGACTAATCTTTAACACTTGTAATGCATGTTTCTTTAACCTGTGTTCTACATCCAAAATGATTCATTTGTTGTAATGCATAATCTATTAATATAAATGTGTTATATATGCTGCTAATGTTGTCCCGTCCATGTCGACTTCTCTGTCAAACATCAGACAGACCTTTCACACGAACCTTGCTATAAAAACCATTACACTCGTTCAGAATGATTTGTGAGTGTTGTATGTGTTATATTACCTTGTATGTTGTGACTACTGCATCCGAGTGGACTGCTTTGCTAGAAGCTGTGTACCTCCCATGTTTTATGTGTTCTGTGCTGAGTTGGGACTGATCCCTTTCAACCTGGAACTCACCTTCGCCCTCATCTCAACCCACATGTGTTAGAACCTCTCATACACCTTCCTTGACTCACTACAGCGGTTACACCCTTGCTACTGATAGAGTTATCTTACTTGCCTCTTTACGAAATTGTGGTCAAGGCATTACCATACAACCCACTACTGGGACTCCTACACCAAACAGTTTGAGGTATGATTGGGACTTCTTACCGGGGAGATCCCCTTACATGTTGGCGGCTCTAGCACTATCAACAGGTTGGTATAATTCAACCTAGTCAAATTTCTTTCTCTGCTCCAGTAATATTGGTGCAAAAGAAGGATGGATCATGCACATGTGTCCGGATTATAGGGAGCTCAACAAGCTCACTATTAAAGATAAATTTCCCATTCCTGTCATTGATGAATTATTGGATGAATTGCATGGATCAATTTACTTCACCAAGTTGGATCTTCATTCAAGGTATCATCAAATTATAATGAAGACTGAAGACAATCCAAAAAGAACATTTAGAACTCATGAGGGTCATTATGAATTTTTGGTCATGCCTTTTGGCCTTACTAATGCACCTTCTACATTTCAAGGTTAGATTAATTCCATTTTCAAACCCTTCCTTAGAAAATTTGTGTTAGTATTTGTTGATGATATACTAATCTACAGCAAGTCTTGGATGGATCATGTTCAACATATTGACAGGGTGCTCAAACTATTGGAGGAGAAACAATTATATGCAAAAACCTCCAAATTTTTCTTTGGAGTACAAGAGGTGGAATATCTGGGTCATATTGTATCTCATGAAGGTATTAAGGTAGACTCTAGAAAAATTAAAGCCATTAAGGAATGGAAAATCCCCACATCCATAAATCATCTGCGAGGATTTCTTTGGTTGACAGGGTATTATCGCAAGTTTGTTAAGAATTATGGGAGAATAGCAGCGCGTCTAACAACATTATTGAAGAAAGATGCATTTTCATGGACTCCGTAAGCAATGAAGGCCTTTGAACATCTTAAAGAGGCAATGTGCCAAGCATCAGTCTTAGCTATTCCAAACTTCACAAAAACCTTTATTGTGGAGTGTGATGCCTCATGAAATGGAATTGATGTTGTTTTAATGCAAGAAGAAAGAGTCGTTGCTTTTGAAAGTCGTCTAATCAAAGGAAATTATTTACACAAAGCTATTTATGAGAAAGAAATGTTGGCAATACTACATGCACTTACGAAATAGTGACCTTACCTAATCGTAAGACACTTCAAGGTAAAAATGAATCATGATAGTCTTAAATACTTTTTAGAACAAATATTATCTTCATAAGAGCGACAAAAATGGGTCACAAAGATGTTGGGTTATGTCTTTGAAATCATCTACAAAAAAGGGAAAAAAAATGTTGTTGCAGATGGACTCTTAAGAAAGGATGAGGATATAGAAGCATTGATTTGCACCATTTCTATTATCCAACCAAATTGGATAAACGAAGAAGGGGATGAATGGAAGAATGACGAAGAAGTTTCGGCACTCATTCAAAAGTTACAACAAGATCCCAGTACATCTGATACATTTATTTGGAAAAATGATTCGTTATGGTACAAAGATCACTTATACCTCTGTAAGAATTCCCAACTCAAACAAACGATTTTTATGGAATTGCACACCTCTCCCATAGGAGGGCACTCACGATTTTTAAAACCATACCACAGGGTTAAGAAGGAATTTTTTTTGGATGGCCTTAAACCTGATATTCAAAAGTTTATGGTGGAATGTCTAGTTTTCCAACAAAATAAAGTTGAAACAATTAAGACCCCAGGTCTATTACAACCTTTACCCATTCCAAGTCAACGTTGGGAGGAGGTTTCAATGGGTTTTATCACATGTTTACCCAAGTCTGAAGGAAAGAGTGTCATCATGGTGGTAGTTGATAGACTTACCAAGTATGCACACTTTTGTGCATTATCTCATCCATTTAAAGCCAATACAGTTGATATTGCATTTATGGAAACAATTCAAAAGCTACATGGAAACCCAAAGATTATTGTAAGCAACAAAGATCCCATTTTCACCGGAAATTTCTGACAAAATTATTTTCTTTTCTGGGTACTCAGTTAGCTCATAGCTCATCTTATCATCCTTAATCTGATGGGAAAACTAAGATAGTAAATAAATGTTTGGAAGGATATCTTCGTTGCTTTGTATCTGATAAATAGACATAATGGGTCAAATGGTTGCCTTTGGTTGAATGATGGTATAACACTTCCTTCCATACTACAACAAAAATGACCCCATTTATGGCACTTTATGGATATCATCCACCATCCATCACATCATACTTAAGAGAGAATTCTAAGGTTCAAGCAGTGGAAGATCACATTGAGCATCCACAACAAGTTCTTCAACTCTTAAAGGATAACCTCACTTTGGCGCAGAATAGAATGAAACAACAGGAGGAACAATATGGAAGTGAAAGAAGTTTTGATGTAGGTGACTAGGTATTTCTACGGTTACAACCATACAAACAAATGTGATGACGGTAAACCCGTCAAACCCAGAATCAAATTCAACTTGGCATATAAAATTGCAGCTTAGTATTTGCCAAATCAAAACCTTAATAATTCATTCAAATGTTCACATAAATCAACCCCAACAAACATCATACCAAACAGTCTCTTCATTTACAATCCATATTTACAAGCTTTTAGATCCAATATCAACATTCATTTTAGCATCAATCCAAATAAAAAAACTCATCGAAATTCTCCATCAAAGCTCGACTCAGAAGTTCCAATAAGATCTGCGCCCCTGTCTTTTACTAAATGTTTCCACGCATTGAATATACAGCTCTCATGCTGCATATATTCTACATACACAACCTTGACTTTAAACTCAACCTGCACACTGAACTTCTCATAGCTTTTCCTTTTCAATAAAAGAATACTCCCATAGATTAAAAACTCATCAAATACCTGTCGATCTCTTGCAATGTTTGCGTCTTCATGAAATTAACTTCCCACGCTATCAGTTTGACCGCTCCATTCTTCATACAAAACGAATACATCTCCAAAATGGATTACAACAATCAACAAACGGAATCTCAACTCTTAACAGTTAAAAAAAATTCCTGTTCTCTTACTTTTAAGAAGCTCAGATTCGATATATTTAATTAACCATCAAAACAGCATTAAAACGCTTTTCAGAACTCAGTTCCAGGCATATCTATGTTGCATTGGCCGCAATTAACATATAACACCAACCTTTTTCAGATTGATCCAAGTCCGATGCGATATATTCACAATTGGCAAATTAACACAGATTGCAAGATATATATATATATATCTATTAACTGATGTTTCGATGCAATATGTCTGCACTCAATACGATCGGCGGTCACCACATTTAAATAACATATATATATGTGTTCAACACAAACTTCTGGCGTGATTCCACAACAAACAATCGAACTGATTTGAATGCCGAGCTGTTAATGGTTGCAGCTCCGATCCGATTTATCGGAATTCATCAATCGGCCTTTTTAGAAGTGTTCTCCTCTCAAGCGCTCCAAACTTCCGATCCGATTTATTGGAATCGGAGATTGCCAACTGAGTGTTAATAACTCTATCACCGAATCATATACTACCGCTCCGAAGCATTCGGATCCGATGTAATTCAAAAACAAGTGAATTATGAATTAACTTAATTCCGCCCAAAGAGAATTGTCAGTATTTTAGACTGTTTTTCTGTGTTAAAACACTGCCTTCTGTGCTAATTTTAACACGCCCAGTTTGCCCCAATCACTGATATTCTTATAGTTCAAATTTAAACACGCCCATACTATCACAATTTCAAGCAGATTCACATGTAGCATAACTCAGACTCCATGCGCATCGTACAAAGAGATAAACGAATTTTATTTATAATATTAAAAAAAAGAACAGAGTTCGCTCTCAGCCAGTTTCACAAGGAGGAAACCTCTGTTACTAATAACACAGTCCTCCCCACAAATCTTTGTTTCTTTTACACACAAAAACCACACTCTGTTGCAAATCTGAGCTTTCGCTCTACCAAATCACACACTATCAAAAAAAATCCCCTTCTACAAAGAAATCACTTCGTTTATTACAATTTCTCTATATTTTTTCCTAATTCCTCTAACAAATAGATAATAAATCTTCTATTTTTAAAACTCTTAACAGATAAGGTCTCCTATCATTTAACTCCCGTGCACACCTATTTAACAACCTTATCACTAAATCTAAATAAAGCAATTTCACTTATTACAATAATAACAAACTATTTATGAAATCGACTTCCACAGTAATACTAAAATTGACCACCAGTAAATGAAATTCACACCGTCAAGCCACAACATGTGAACAGATTTTTCACATTGCTAGCTAGTTCGGATGCTCCTGCATCAGATTCCCGAAGTTTAAATTAACCATGATCTCCTGATCATGCAATTCTGTTCTGTGTCCTCCTGGATCCCATATTTGGTTTGATAGTCTGTCCTTAGTTACTGTTGTTGTTGTTTGTCCCTCAAGTCTCCATCCTTTATGCTGTAATGCCTCACTACCTGCTGCTATCCTTTTCACACATTTCGCTGCTGCTTTGCTCACTCTAATTTGCAATTTTCCATTCCCTTCGCCTGTACTATTTCTTCCAGCTAATCTTCCTTTCTTCTTTTGTCCTGTATTTGTTTTATTGGAATGCTGTAGTATGAGTTTCCACAACTCATCCAATTCTTTGTCCATCTCACTTCTCGTGTGCTGAATACTATTCTGCTGCAACTGATTGTGTTCTTGAATTAGAACATCATAATCTTTGTGCCAAAAATCTTCCATATACATTTCTGAAATGTACAAATGCCTTTTCCCAGGTTCTTCTTCTGGGTTCTCATTCATGACTTCATCATTCCTTGCTTCAAATTCCAGCATACCTTCCATTAATCTGATCTGTTCTTCTTGTTTCAGATTGACTTCACATTGCCCTTTTCCTGCATGTAAATCTTCATCAAAATTAATCAACTTGATAGACACAAATGCTTTACCTGGTTTCCTCATCAAAAGATTCGACTTATACCACAAATCTGTCATCTCGTCTGGAAATTCTCTCAAAAGTTCTGTACAATCTGCAATATCTGTCTTTAATCCTCCTTCACTCTGGCTTTCTTCAAGATCAATGATCTTCAATGACTCAGTGTATCCTTTGAATTCAAAAATTCTTTTGCCATCCTCCTTATTCTGCATATGACTATGAGTAGTCATTTCTTCAACAGTCTTCAATAACTGTTTGTCTTTCCTCAAGTCAATGTGACCTGCAAACACACAACAACCTTCATTTTTCGCAATACAATACCTTCCATTTTCTTTTGATGCTTCAAGCACCAATCCTCCATCATAGATCTTTTGAATTTCAGCGGATCCTTCTTGCGGTGACTTCAAATCAATATGAATTTGTTCAAGTTTCCTGAATTCGTTCATCAGTTTACCATTCAACCTCCGTTGCAATAGCTTCCACTTCACCTTTTTCTTCAGTCTCCATCTGTATCTTCGGTCTTCACTTATCTTTCTTTATACTGCCAGACCAATTTCTGGTTCTTCATTCTGCTGCCAGCTTCTATACTTCTGCAATTTGATACCTTCCTCAAATTCACTCTCATGTAGCTGATCATTCCTTCCAAATTTCTGGTTACTTCCATCTTGCTGAGTTAATATTTCTGTCTCCTTCATGCCTTTGAGGACATAACTCCCTTGTTGCTCCTGATCTTTCATCTCACCTTCAAATAATCACTGCTCAATTTCTCTAATTTCAGCATCATCTTTTTTCTGGCAATCCTCCTGAGTTGACCTGTTTTCCACATTATCATATTGCAAGCATCTTTCATCAATTCCATTAAACAAATTCATTGGTTTACCTTCTTGTAGTCCCACCATGGAATTATCATTAGACTTCTGGCCTATATCAACCTCATCTGACTGTTTCACACCAAACAAGATTTCATCTATGAACTCCTTCTGTTGCCATAGATCAATGCCTTCTTCCTCTAAAAGGGATTCACCATCATACTTTACCTCAAGATCTTCATTCCTAGTTGTGACAATTTCATCAGGCTCTCCATCATCCTCTTCATATCCTGCAAACATACTCAAACTATAAGAATCAAAATCACAAGGCTTCATTGCCTCATCTGCTTCCTTTGTCAACATATCTTCGAATTGTTCTGAACTATGCCAGTAGTTCATAAGATCTTCAGCTGACTTCTCATTATCCTCTTCCCCCAACATTTCACCTTGTTCTGGTCTGCAAATGGAAACTTCCAATTCTTCCTCTGCTTCTCTGAGTTTCTCTGATTCCTCTTGAGCACTCAATATCTGCTCAATCTTTCTCAATTCTTCTACTATCTCTGACTTCACTTGTTGATTTCTCCTTTCTCATAGCCTTTGCCATTTTACACTTTTCCTCATGGTCCAAACAGTTTTCTGCAGCATCTTCATCAATATTCCAATCTGGAAATCTATCCCAGCTTTCTCTCGGTCAAACTCTTCTTGACTCATCCTCATGCCATTTGCTTTGGCATCTTCCCTTCTGCTGTGGCTTCTTTGTGAACTTCCGCTATGACTATCTGTATTCATTTTCTTCTCCTCTCTTTCCATGAGCTCCTCGCACCTCTGCAACAAGCCTCTGCAACAGTAAGTCCTCCTTACTGCAATCTTACCTCACTAAGCTCTCCTCACTCAGTCTTTCGGTAAGCACGATCCCCTATCTGGAATCTTCTCTTGAGCAACACCTTTGCTCCCTCTAGGCTTCTGCAATCTCTTTCGAGAACACTTCAATTGTCCTCTGTCTAATCTCTTGTTGGATTCTTTAGGTTCACTGCCACTTCTAAGGACTTTCCTTATTCTGCTTTTAAGAACACATCTGGCTCTTCTCTCACAACTTCTCTTAGTCTAGATTGTTGCAGTCTTCATTCTTTCTTAAGTTGTCACCTGTATTTTGAATGGATTTCCTCTCTGTTGTAATCTAGTACTAAACTTCATTCAGAAAACAAACATATTCAATTTCAACAGAGCTAAGCTCTGATACCAAAAATGATGACGGTAACCCCATCAAACCCAGAATCAAATTCAACTTGGCATATAAAATTGCAGCTCAGTATTTGCCAAATCAAAACCTTAATAATTCATTCAAATGTTCACATAAATCAACCCCAACAAACATCATACCAAACAGTCTCTTCATTTACAATCCATACTTACAAGCTTTTAGATCCAATATCAACATTCATTTTAGCATCGATCCAAATAAAAAAACTCATCGAAATTCTCCATCAAAGCTCGACTCAGAAGTTCCAATAAGATCTGCGCCCCTGTCTTTTACTAAATATTTCCACGCATTGAATATACAGCTCTCATGCTGCATATATTATACATACACAACCTTGACTTTAAACTCAACCTGCACACTGAACTTCTCATAGCTTTTCCTTTTCAATAAAAGAATACTCCCATAGATTAAAAACTCATCAAATATCCGTTGATCTCTTGCAATGTTTGCGTCTTCATGAATTTAACTTCCCACGCTATCAGTTTGACCGCTCCATTCTTCATACAAAACAAATACATCTCCAAAATGGATTACAACAATCAACAAATGGAATCTCAACTCTTAACAGTTAAAAAAAATTCCTGTTCTCTTACTTTTAAGAAGCTCAGGTTCAATTAACCATCAAAACAACGTTAAAACGCTTTTCAGAACTCAGTTCCAGGCATATCTATGTTGCATTGGCCGCAATTAACATATAACACCAACCTTTTTCAGATTGATCCAAGTCCGATGCGATATATTCACAATTGGAAAATTAACACAGATTGCAAGATATATATATATCTATTAACTGATGTTTTGATGCAATATGTCTGCACTCAATACGATCGGCGGTCACCACATTTGAATAACATATATATATATATATGTGTGTGTGTGTGTGTGTGTGTGTGTGTGTTCAACACAAACTTCTAGCGTGATTCCACAACAAACAATCGAACTGATTTGAATGCCAAGCTGTTAATGGTTGCAGCTCCGATCCAATTTATTGGAATCGTAGATTTCCAACTAAGTGTTAATAACTCTATCACCGAATCATATACTGCCGCTCCGAAGCATTCGGATGCGATGTAATTCAAAAATAAGTGAATTATGAATTAACTTAATTCCGCCCAAAGAGAATTGTCAGTCTTTTAGACTGTTTTTCTGTGTTAAAACACTGCCTTCTGCGCTAATTTTAACACGCCCAGTTTGCCCCAATCACTGATATTCTTATAATTCAAATTTAAACACGCCCATACTATCACAATTTCAAGCAGATTCACATGTAGCATAACTCAGACTCCATGCGCATCACACAAAGAGATAAACGAATTTTATTTATAATATTAAAAAAAAGAACAGAGTTTGCTCTCGGCCAGTTTCACAAGGAGGAAACCTCTGTTACTAATAACACAATCCTCTCCACAAATCTCTGTTTCTTTTACACACAAAAACCACACTCTGTTGCAAATCTGAGCTTTCGCTCTACCAAATCACACACTATAAAAAAAAATTCCCATTCTACGAAGAAATCACTTCGTTTATTACAATTTCTCTATATTTTTTCCTAATTCCTCTAACAAATAGATAATAAATCTTCTATTTTTAAAAATCTTAACAGATAAGATCTCCTATCATTTAACTCCCATGCACACCTATTTAACAACCTTATCACTAAATCTAAATAAAGCAATTTCACTTATTACAATAATAACAAACTAATTATGAAATCGACTTCCATAGTAATACTAAAATTGACCACCAGTAAATGAAATTCACACCGTCAAGCCACAACATGTGAACAGATTTTTCACATTGCTGGCTAGTTTCGATGCTCCTGCATCAAAATGTCCCTCAAGTCAACTAAGAAGGATAATAAATTATCACCAAGGTATTATGGTCTGTACAAGGTGTTGTAAAAGATTGGTACTATGGCCTACAAACTGGAGCTTCATGCAGCTTACTAAGTGCACCCAGTTTTCCATGTTTCATGATTAAATAAGGTTATAGGTGACAAGTTCCCAGTTCAAACAATATTTCCAGAACTTGACGAGGAAGGAAACATCATATTGGAACCTGAAGCAATCATAGAAACAAGAACTTGACAGCTACGAAATCGATCAATTTTATAGTATCACATCAAGTGGAAGAACTTAACCATTGAAGATTCCACATGGGAGGATGATAATTTTATATAGAAGCATCCAGAACTACTCAAGCATTGAGGACAACACTTTTCTGAAGGATAGGGGCATGTTAGGTCCCTATAATACTAGGTATTCCCTTATTAGTATTGTCATTGTAGCCCTTATTGTTATTTTTGTGCCCATGTTGTCCCCATAGTGTTATTATTATGCCCTTACATTATTATTGTTATGTTGGCCCTGATTATATTGTGAGCCCTTAGACTCCTATATATAGAAAGGAGGTCTTGTCATTTGTATCATCCAAGAATTGTTCATTTGTGTAATTTAAAGGAGGTTTCCCCCTTGAAGAGGCTGATTTTGAAGTCAGTGATCTATCTTTTCTTATATTTTGTGAGTTGGTTTCATAACAGATCGAAAGGGAGGACCCTATAAGAAAAGGTACCCCAAGGACATGTGAATGTAGTATTTTCCTAATCCTCAGGGCTAATATAGATCTGATTATAGCCATTGAATCCATCTAGGAAAGAGAAGAACTTCTTCCCTGCAAGACCATCTAAAACTTGATCAATGAAAGGAAAAGGGAAATGGTCTTTCTTTGTGGCTTTGTTCAGTTCTCTGTAATCCACACAAATCCTCTATTTCCCCACTCTTCTTTGGGACTAAAACTAGAAGGGACACCCACTCACTATTTGAGATGGGGTATATGAACCCTGCATCCAACAACTTTTACAACTCTTCGTTTACTATGTCTTTGAGGGTTGGGTTCATTCTCCTCGGTTGTTGCACAAGTTTGCATCCCTTCTTGATGTAGATGTGGTGAGTACAAACAAAGGGATGCACCCCCTTCATTTCTTTATAGTTCCAAGGAAATGCATCTAAGTATTCTCTCAACATCTTGCACAATTTATCTTCTTGGTTGGCTGAGAGAGAGCAGTTAATCTTCAAGGTTCTAGATGCACCAAATTCTACAACTTTGACATGGGCAGGACTTGGGTCAACTGAGCATAATTTAGTCCAAGGGCTACTCTCAGAGTCTTTCACTAGCTCATCAAGAGGTATAGTATTGGGGAGTTGGTTATGAAGTATCTGGTCAATGAGGTCATCTTCATCAGGTTCCCCCCCTCCTATAACAACATCTAGGGTACATATTGGGTAGGATGTTGTATGACACACTTCATATTCCTCCTCCTCTTCTAGCCACAAGGGTAAGTCATGCTCAATGGATGGCTAAGTAAGAGGATATAATACCAATTGTTTCGACAAATGCCCATTCTTAATGGTCATGTTCCCAACCCTGCAACTAATGTAAGCATCAACAGTGGCTAACCATGGCCTTCCCAAGATGAGAGGATAGCCATTGAATTTGGTTTTGGGCTAGAGAACCAAGAAGTCAATAGGATACTCCCAAGAGTCAATGGAGACCATTACATCCTCAACAACTCCCTCAGGAGCTACTGTAGATCTATCTACAAGTTGTAGCACTGTAGTGGTCTTTCTTAAGGCTCCTTGGAGGTTTATTTTTAGCATGGTTTCTTTAGTCATCACATTGATGGCAGCCCCAATCTCAATAAGGGTATGAGGGACAATGATGACATTAATGTGTACATCCACTAATGGACTTCTAATATCTAAGTATTTTAGAAAAATTACTCACCCAACATCAAATCAGATAATTGACCAATAGCATTGATGGTGGGGGTGTCTCTTTTTCTTCTTCCAAGGTGTTTGAAACATTTCTCCTTGATCAACTTATTATAGATGGGAACATCCTTAATATCTTGGAGGAGGGGTATTTTAACACACAAATTATTCAATTCTCCCAGAAGTTCAGTCTCTTCTGAGGTGTTCTGGCTAGGGTGGATCAATCTCTCAAGAATAGGAGGTTGATTTGCTTGAGGGGTACTCTCTTCCTTTTCCTCTTCAATTTCTTCAGGTGGAGATGGAGGTTGGTTATATAGAAGGACTCTTCTAGACCTAAAGTTGATTTCTTGGATCTCCACAACATGGGTAGGATAAGATGTCTCTCCACTGTAGACCTATTATGCTTGCTCGTTATTCGGGTTCAGATTGGGTTGAGCAGGCATCTGAGGTTTCTTGGGTGGAGCAGGATGAGTGAGTTCTGGTTGAAGTGGAGGTGGAGGCAATAATTTAGGAGGTTGGTTGGGTTGAGGCCTCCACCCTTGCGATGGGTTGTTCCATTGACTCGAGGTTGGGGGCATATGGCTGTAATCGTTGAATGATAGGTTGAGGAGGATATTGAGGAGCATAAGGCCAAGAAGGAGGTTTGGACCATGATGGATGAGTGGAAGGGTACCAAGGTGGCAAGGGTGTATTCTGGTTTGGATGGTAATAAGAGTAAGATGCACCTTACATGCCCTACTAGTATGACTGAGGTCCTTGAGGCCTCCTTTGATTTATAAATAGAGTTTCTTAACCCCGCCTTCTTCCCCTTGGTATATAAATTTTAAACCAAGCAAATAAGGGCATTTATTTATGGCATGGTTTGCCTCACAGACTGAGCAGATCTCTATGACATTTAATGGGCATTCATTTCTAGGGTGCCTTCTAGTGCATTTAGGGTAGAAAATAGCTAAGGCCCTCTCTCCTTCCTCTTGTTTCCTCTCGATACGCATGTTATCCATTTGCAAAGAAAAGTCATGCAACATTTCACTTTTAAAGTCGTCCAACATGTTCCAAATCTCATTCTTGATGGATTTTGTTGAAGGAGAGGAACTTATCAAGACTTGACTATCCCTACCCTTCTTTCTAGAAACCCTAGAGTGATTCTTGAACACAATTTTACTGTCATCATAGGTTAACTGATAGATATCTCCCCTGAGCATCATGTTGATGGTTTCCAGTATGTCCTCCATAATCCCTCAGAGAAGAACTAGCTTGAGTGATTTAGGATCAAGGGTGCATCTGGCCCTCCTATAATTGGGTTCATATCTCTCCTCATAGTCCTCTAGGGATTCATCAGGTCCAAGAGTCATTCTAAAGATTTATTCCTTGGTTTATTTTGACCTACAGTTGTCCATGTAATTTCTATTAAAGGCTTGTTTCATTTGAGCCCGGGTAGTGATGCTACCCCCATGCAGACCCATAAACCAGCGCAAGGTTGTATCCTTAAGGGTATATGGGAATAACTTCAGCTTCTAGTCATTCGAGGCATAGTCATATGTCCTACAAACAACAACAAATTCAAGCATGAAGGTATCAAGATCTTCAGAGGTTAAGCTATGAGAGTGTGGAAGTGAAGTAGGTCTTATATTATTCATTCTAACCTCTCCATTAGTCTCTCTAATAGGGAAAACATCATTGTTCCTGTTTTCAACCATGGTCTGGGTAGGTGAAGTGGGTTGTTTTTCTTCCCCAATGGGTTCTTCAAAGATATTAGGTTTATTACCTAGAGGGTCTTCTAACTCCCTTGTAGTCAGAGAGGGAAGATGACAGTCACTAAAGAAGTGTGAAGATTGATTGCTCGAGGGTGTGGGGGTGTTTGGTAATAATTTTCCTTAAATATCTCTATTCCTATGAGGGATGAAAGAAAATTTTCTCTTTTTTTTTTTATGTTACTTTTTCAAAACTGTATGCAAAATAGAAAATAATGCTTAAGAAGAAATAACATCTACCTAGACACCTCCCCGGCAATGACGCCAAAAAGTGGTGAGCCCTGGTATTGCACCAAGAGTGCTGCAACTCCCAAGGGTTCCTCAACTCTATTTATCAACTTGAAGTTCGTACAAACTTCAAGGTGATAATGGATGTTATATGCATAGTAGATGGGATTCTACTCATGCCACCCTCAACTAGGACATTTGATCAATAGTGCTCCAAGACCATTCCTCCTACTGAATTAGAATGAAAACTAACTAATGAAGGTGAAATTTAGAAGCTACCTCTAATTATAAAAAGGAAAATTTTTTTGAACTTCAACTTGTAAATGTTATTGAATCAATTCATGAAAAGATAAGAGCTACACTACTTGCAGAAAGGGAACTACATTATCTTGCAATCAACCATCTAGCTACCAAATATACTTGTAGACAAAAGGATAACCTACTAAATGAAAACTCAAGATTCTACGTATCATCTATCTAGCTCACATTGGCATATAAATCAATGTTCTATTTGTGCCAAATCCGTGATAAGGAAACTAATGCTATTCTATTTTGCAGTGAAGGAAAAGGAGGGTTTGGAGTGGCCTAGTAGTTTTCCTTGATCATGGAGTCACAACTGGGGGTAAAAATACTTCTAAGCTAAGTCCAAATTGCAGTAAAGGTCAAATCCAGTGAAGAAACATGATGTTATAGGTGTGCTAAAGGAGGCTGCTACAGGTGCCCCGTATTGCTACAGGAAAGCATGTAAAGCTACAGGAAGGCTGTTGAGAAGGTTTAGGAGGTGGAAATGATGGGTTCAAGGGATGGAAAGGTGGATGGAGGTTGAGGTAAATGGATGAAGGGTGGTCAAATCCCCTAGCCAATCTTAGAGCCTTTTGAAGGCATGTTTTGCACTAGGAGAGCTGCTCACGGTGGTCTAGGAAAATGATCTCAAGAACAGAACTTTGAAGACATAATTTGGGATTCATAAAAGAGGGTGAGGAAGTCCAAGATGGAGGTGGTGAAGGTGCCCTTTCCTACAGATCCAAACAACCATGAAATCATCACATGCATATACCCTTTTATCATTGACAAAATGAAACAACTAGTAGTGGAAAAGATGAGTTGAATTTCCATTCCATCTAATTTATGCCAAAAACTCTGATCTAGTCAATAGATAACCTCCTAAGCTATAGTAAGCACATGCAAAAAAAAGATGACAGACATAAATCTTCTTCCAATAAATCATAAACATAGTATTTTTGGGCTGTGATTGTAGATTCTTCTATTCATGCTCCCATGGAATATATGAGGAAGAGGTTGCAATCAAAAGATTTTGATATGTATTTTCTAATGAAATGCAAGAAACTAATAAGGACTCTAAATCAAAAGGAAATACAATTACATCAGAGGGACCTAAGCCACTAAGGTTGGGCCCAAACCTAAGAACCTCAGCCCTCTGGAGCTAACTCAGTGATGAACCAATAAGAAACTTCTCATTATCATTGCATCAATGTCTAATACATCATATAACAGTAAAAAATAATAGTGCCAAGTACTTGAGCTCAATAGCTACCTAGCTAAAAAAAAAACTTGAATCCTAATGAGCTCTTTTACATGTTTATTTATACAAGAGGGTAGCTACTAAAAACTCCCTAGAAAATACAAATGTTTGTCTCCCATGACTTGAGAATGGTGGATCTTGATCTTCATTAACTGCACTTTCTTGGATGTCAATGACCTTGTCTTGCTTGGCTGCCAATGACCTCGAGCTGATGAGAGAATGTGTGGTGATATTGGGCTAATTGAAGGAGTTAAGGAGGTGGACAACCTCCTAGAATCTCTCCTTGTTGTCTACTTCGAGCCCCTGCATGGAAATTATCTAAAAAATGCTCCATTTCCTGCAATTAAACCATATTAGGCCACATGACATAGAAAAACATATTTTACCCCTCTCACTAAGCATAATATAACAAAAAATGTAAATAAATGTGAGAAACAAATAGTTTTAAAGTTGGAGGATGGAATTATGACCCTTATAATGTACTTATTGTTGGGTTGAGTTATATTCTTTCCACGACTTGCCCACGTAGTTAACCGGGGGGTTGGGTGGGGGGGGGGGGGGGGGGGGGGGGGGGACCCCCTTCGTTGCGCTGATTGTGTAGCAGGGGGGGTCACAGGGGGTTTGAGGCATACCCGTAACCCCACTTTATGGAGTCTAGGGCAACACCCCGGAAAATTTTGGTTTTGGACCCTATGTTAGGTTGGGCAGACCCACCTATGGTTTTGTGTATGACTTTTGCACATGTTTTTGGACGCGATGGTTTTCGGTCCATGGCATTGGACGCAATGGTTTTCGTTCCATGGTATTGGATGCTTCGGCATGTATAAATATGTATTATAACATTGAAAGGAACATAATGAAAAATCAAGCTGGTAGTCTCGGTTTTGGGATCTAGGGGAAAATCTCTGTGTATATATGTTTTATGTGTTATGCTCTCGCATTGTTTATTTTATGTGTTTTAGAATTCGCATGCAGGTAATTTCTATGTGGGGTTAAAACCTACACTTATTGATGAGCTTCATCAATGGGGTTTGGTTTGCCTGGCAAGGAATATGTCAAGTTGATAAAGTGGGTTTAAGGAGAGTGGAATCTCCCTCATTGCATGTGAAACCCATGCAAGTTTATTATAGCTCAGTACTTCCTAGGGTTTAAACATGTGTGAGAAATAGATAGTTCTAAAGCTGGAGGGAATTATGACCCTTATAATGTACTTATTGATGAGCTTCATCAATGGGGTTTGGTATGCCTGGAAAGGAATATGTCAAGTTGATAAAGTGAGTTTAAGGAGAGTGGAATCTCCCTCATTGCATGTGCAACCCATGCAAGTTTATTATAGCTTGGTACTTCCTAGGGTTTCAACGTGTGTGCATGTGGAGGAGCTAGTCATGGATTACAGTGGGGATGAAGGAGAAATTTTTATGTTGTATTAAATGAGCAGAGGTGGGAGATTGGATTTCCCCAAGGCATGATGATTTTTTCAGACCTTACTATCCTTTGACATGAATGGATCATTCCTCAAATGAGAAACTTCACACTTTGGCTTCATGAAGTAAAATTTTAGCATCAATTTAGATGGTGGGATGGGGAGTTTTTCGTAATCCAAGAAATTCTCAACTTGAAAAATCCTAATGGGATCTATCAAATTAATTTGTTAGTAATTCTCTACTCCAAGGTATTATGATCAGACTACAAGTATGAAGAGAAAATATATACATGCTGGTTCACTATATACCAAGTCGCGTGTACACGCAGGTTGGCTTCAGTAAAAGAGCGTGTATGTGGAAAACTTATCTTTGGTCCGTGACGGTTAGTCCTTGGAAGTTGTGCCTATGGTTTTGGACCATGGTGTCTCGACGGACGTGTCGATCCCTAGTTTTGAAGTTGATGGTATTGTGTTACTATGGTTTTGGCCCGTGGTATTGTGAAGGGCCTAAGGCTATATAAGTAGAAGATCATTAGGCAAAGGGTATGTATTGTGTGTCTGACGAAGTGAGAAGATCTGGTATTGCTGTTTATCTGTTCGGGACGCTTGGCAAGGGTCGGATCTGACAGCGAAGGCATAAGTAATTATTTCTAGATCTACACGTGGGTTGCCTTTGGAGAAAGCGCGTATACACGTGGTTTTGATATAGTGAAGTAGCATATGCATAATAAGATTTGATATTTCAGGTTGCTATTGATTCAGGTGGTTGTTGCAGAGCTCTGGGCTCTGGTTTGGGTTCTGTGTTCTTGATGACAGGGTTTCAGTGATTCAGTATTGGGTTGTTTAATGAATTATGATGCAAGTATAAGTTGATAATTGTATTGCAGTAATGTTTGTTTTGTACTCTTGGATCTAGTTTGAAAATTGATGAAACGTGGTCCCTGAAGGAAAGAAGGTTGTAGGGTCAGCACCTACGTACTAGTGAATGGATCGGCTAGTACAAGAGCTGAGGGGGTTGTAGCTCCCTTCCAGAAGTAGTTGGAAAACGAGAGAGGGTTGTAGCCCTCTGCAGGTTGTAGCCTGCGTACTGGTAAAGGACTGCACCAGTACATTGTAAAAGAAGTTTCTTATTAAAGAAGAAAGAGACGAATTGCAGAAGGTGGTTTTCACCCACATTAGGTTTCCACCTTATATCATGGTGTTCATGTGTGTGGCTCTTGTGTGATGTTCTGTTCTGTTATACTGCACCTGTTTACTGTTAATATGCTTAATAATGTTCTGATGCATTTACTGAAGATTAAGCTAACTGAATTATAAGATCTCTAGATATACGCAAGTTGCATTAGACACAGTAGCAGGAAAGATATCTGAAGAAGATGGTAGAAGCTATTATACCCATATTAAGAGTTCATTCAATGATAGTGAAGATATTAGAAGTCTCATGGCACATGAAAAGAAGAATTCTTCATCCAATAATAGCGAAGATATTAAAAGTCTCATGGCACATGAAAAGAAGAATGCAGAAACTGAAGAAGTTGCCAAATTAAAAGAACAATTGGAGACAGAATTCAGGGTAAGGGAGCAATTACAGGATATAGTAAAGGATCAGAGCACAACTATTCAGAGACTTGAATCAAAGATTCTCTCTCTAAAAGAAGATCTTGAAGATCAAGAACATGAAGTGATCAAACTAAAGCGACAAGTGGAAGAAGGAAGAAAAGCTGAAGAAGACCTAAGGAATCAGTATTTGAAAAAGGAAGAACAACATCAAGTTGAGGTAAATATCTTGAAAGGTAAAATAGAAGAAAAGGATAAGCTTTTACGATTTCAAGATAGTATTAAAGTCTTGGATGATATTCTTAATAGTCAAAGGTCTCCTGCTATCAAAACTGGTCTTGGTTTTCATGAATATGTTGAAGGTGAATCTAGTGCACAAGGTGAGGCAAGGAATTCTAATGAGAAATCTAAAATGCTGAACAAGGAACAACCAAGGAAAAAAATTCCTCAAGGAATATCCTTTACTCCTAACTATGGAAGTGATAGACGATTATTTCCTCCACTGAATAATGTTGAATGTTATGTATGTCATAATCTTGGACATGTTGCAGCCAGATGTAGAAGTAGAATGGGTCAAGACCATTACAAAAGATCATCACATCCCAGGTATTTCTGAGGATATTGCTTTGCCTGCAATGCATATGGACACAAAGCAATTGATTGTGATAGAAGGAACATGAAATATGTAAGATGTTATACATGCAACAAATATGGACATAAAGCAAGGGAATGCAGGAGCAGATTTCAAAATTCAAAACAAGAGGACCATACATCATCACAGTTCCAGGAATTGAAGAAGACAGAAAAGTGTGGCATAACTC
This sequence comes from Pinus tabuliformis, assembly GCA_031772625.1. Taxonomy (NCBI): domain Eukaryota; kingdom Viridiplantae; phylum Streptophyta; class Pinopsida; order Pinales; family Pinaceae; genus Pinus; species Pinus tabuliformis. The sequence goes on from CM062804.1 coordinate 1,604,607,694, forward strand.
AGTCAGCTGACATAACAGACACAGGGGAATCTGAAAGTGATGAATTTCAGTATTCCTTGCATACGCTGATATAATGAAGACAAGTCGCGTATATACGCGAGTTACAGGCTGCAAAGTCACGTATATGAAGAAAGGGGGAGCAGAACAGACTCAGGAAATGGTTGGCTCACACTTAGGGGGAGCATATACTTCAAATAATTCATTGTTGGCATTATGGTTAGAAGTTGCTGATGAAACTAAATGATACATCTTGTTGTTTGATCAAAGAAATAGTATTGCAGACTGATGCTTATGGTACAGATCTGAATGGCTGGTCTTAGAACCTGCATCTGCTCAGGGGGAGCATGGATAGATTGGTACACTTTGGCATAAACAAAGGGGGAGCCAAATCAGAAATTTCAGCATGTACTCAGGGAGAGTATGGACAGCAATATGGACAGCAGAAGGTATACCAAAGAAGAAAATATCTTGGTCCGCCCTTTGCCCTTGATGTCAAAGGGGGAGAGTGACTTGGTGTGGTGGTTGCCATCAAGTCCAAAGGGGGAGATTGTTGGCATTATGAGACAAGTGTTGTCCTTGATGGCAACTCACACTGATGACAAATCATAGTGCAAAAGGATAGCAGCAAGGAATTGATGATCAGACTACAAGTATGAAGAGAAAATATATACACGCTGGTTCACTATATACCAAGTCGCGTGTACACGCAGGTTGGCTTCAGTAAAAGAGCGTGTATGTGGAAAACTTATCTTTGGTCCGTGACGGTTAGTCCTTGGAAGTTGTGCCTATGGTTTTGGACCATGGTGTCTCGACGGATGTGTCGATCCCTAGTTTTGAAGTTGATGGTATTGTGTTACTATGGTTTTGGCCCGTGGTATTGTGAAGGGCCTAAGGCTATATAAGTAGAAGATCATTAGGCAAAGGGTATGTATTGTGTGTCTGACGAAGTGAGAAGATCTGGTATTGCTGTTTATCTGTTCGGGACGCTTGGCAAGGGTCGGATCTGACAGCGGAGGCATAAGTAATTATTTCTAGATCTGCACGCGGGTTGCCTTTGGAGAAAGAGCGTATACACCCAGTTTTGATACAGTGAAGTAGCGTATGCATAATAAGATTTGATATTTCAGGTTGCTGTTGATTCAGGTGGTTGTTGCAGAGCTCTGGGCTCTGGTTTGGGTTCTGTGTTCTTGATGACAGGGTTTCAGTGATTCAGTATTGGGTTGTTTAATGAATTATGATGCAAGTATAAGTTGATGATTGTATTGCAGTAATGTTTGTTTTGTACTCTTGGATCCAGTTTGAAAATTGATGAAACGTGCTCCCTGAAGGAAAGAAGGTTGTAGGGTCAGCACCTACGTACTAGTGAATGGATCGGCTAGTACAAGAGCTGAGGGGGTTGTAGCTCCCTTCCAGAAGTAGTTGGAAAACGCGAGAGGGTTGTAGCCCTCTGCAGGTTGTAGCCTGCGTACTGGTAAAGGACTGCACCAGTACATTGTAAAAGAAGTTTCTTATTAAAGAAGAAAGAGATGAATTGCAGCAGGTGGTTTTCACCCACATTGGGTTTCCACCTTATATCATGGTGTTCATGTGTGTGGCTCTTGTGTGATGTTCTGTTCTATTATACTGCACCTGTTTATTGTTAATATGCTTAATAATGTTCTGATGCATTTACTGAAGATTAAGCTAACTGAATTATAAGATCTCTAGATATACGCAAGTTGCATTAGACACAGTAGCGTGTACACGCGGGTTCACTTAATTGAAGTAGCGTATATGTTTCTGAGTATGAAAGTTTGAAAGGTTTTACTGATCTGATAATACTGATTCACCCCCCCCCCCCCCTCTCAGTATTATTTCCAACAGTAATCTTGGTCAACTGAGAGGAATAGGTTAAACATAAGACACAACCACAGGATAGAAATGATTATAGACTAGTGCCTTAGTATTCGATTAACCATAGACACAACAGAAATAAGATATCCCGATTAATTTATATATGTGGCAAAGTGATGATCATGAACAATTAAGTGTGAATGCTCAAAACTGCAATGTATCTAGTAATTAAATCCCATGAAGACTTGTGAAAATTAAATTCTAAGCAATGATTCTAGATTAAAAATGATTTTCTTCAATAACCCAGATCTAGAATTAATTATCTTTCTCCTATCGCCAATATAATTCTTAAAACATTAATCACACTTGACAATAGAGAAATAAATAAATTGCATTTAATCACCAAAAACACCAAGGAATTTTCAATTAGAATTTTAGTTATTCCTTAGGCCAGAATTTCAATGTGGTAAATGAAGAAATCAAACTAAATCAAAGGGTTAAAATATTAAAATTTTTAATGGGCGATAGGCCACATTAAAAAGATTTAATGTGAAAGTTTAAGTACCACATTTGATTTATTTCCCTACCAATTCTAAAGTCACTACAATTTTTTTTAACGCCTTTTTTTTAATTTTAAGATTTTTTAATTTTTTAGAACAATTTATGTTTTAATTTTTATACTTTTCAAAATCATAACAAAAAACAAAACAAGAAGATGTGAAATCAAAACAACAACAAAAAAAATAAAAATCGAAAAATGAAATTAAAAAAAAACAAATAGAAATGAAAAATGAATAAATCAAATCAAAATCGAATTTCAAATAAAAATGAAACAATACATAAACCCTAACCATATACAAGAAAAATGAAAAAAAGTCGAATCAAAATAAAACAATAAATCAAAACTAAAGCACAGGCAAAATAAAAAGAAAATAAAATAAACCAAAGAAAAGAAATCGAATCTATAACCCTAAACCTAAGTCATTAAAAACATAAAACAAACTGAAACAAAAGGAATAGATTTTTTGATTGCTGCTATGCATGTAGGTTTGCGGCGACGTAATACATTTCGAGCTCGAGCAAGGGAAAAGCAGGGAGGGAGCAACGAGAGGGAGGAAGGTTTGTAACATGTAGATAGCAGTAAAGGGCGATGGTAATGAGGGAAAGGAGGGGATTGGAAGAGGGTTGCGGATAAAGGGAGAAACGATGGCGGTAGGTGTTATAGACATTTTTGTGCCTAACAGCATGGAGCATGAAATGTCAATAATCTGAGGGATCCAAAGTCCCTAAACATGTTGTTCTTACCCTTAGAGGAACAAGGTCTGCAAACCACAGCACTGAAAATCAGTTCTCCACCCAAAAACACTCAAAAACAGGCTATTTCTGGATCATGTCAGCTGCTCCACTGAGCACCTACGCTGAATGTCAACTGCTCCTCCTTGTACCTGCGCTGAAGGTCAAAATCAATGAAGGCTACCTGCGCTGGGCGAGATTGGCCAAGTGGCACAGTCATTCTGCAAGGTGTCAACTGCCCTGGAAGCTTCCAAACTGACACTTGGTTCAAGGAATTCGCCCTATGATGAGTAAGAAGGTCTTGATCTCCAAGTGGAAGCAAGATTCTCCAAGTGGAATCGAGAACTGAAGATTAACTAAAGTGGGAGAGGACACTACTCAGCTTTATGCCAGCCTCAAGCTGACTCATCCTTTCTCCAAATCTCCTATATATAGAGCTCTCTCATGAGGTCTAGGAAGGCTGGAATTTTGTGCAAGTAAGGAAGTGCTGTTGGTTTGTGTATAGAGCTATTGGGTGTTTTGCTTGAAGGAGGTGAAGAGGAGATTTCTTTCAGCTGGGAGGTGTTGCTGGATTGGGCCCATTGTGGTTGTAACTCTCTCAGAACTTTACTTCTATTATCAATAAAGTATTTGAGGTTCTTCTATATGCATGTGTCTTTATGATGAATGGATGCTTGTATATTTGATTTATGCTAATCCTATAATCGATTATGGATGTATGCTTCTTGTAGTTTCCTCTTCTTGTGCTTTTACAGGATCTGTGTGTAGCTGGGCCGGTGAAAGGGCAAGGAGCTAGGAGCAAGCGGCAAGGAGTGAAGACTGGATCGACCATTAGCGCAAGATAACGGTTAGTAGATCATCCTTTTCTTCCCTCTCTCATCTCATAAAGAAGAAACTTTGAATAGCTTTGCATTCAGTTGTTGCTGGAGTACTATCACCTTCAGAGTGGGATAGAGGCATTCTGCATTAGATACTTTTCCCCCCAAAAAATTGGCGACTCCGCTGGGGACCGTATCTTGTTGGTTTGTTGTGTTTCTTGCTATTCATTTCATAAACAAAGGGAGTACCGAATCAAACTGTGTTTGAGTCCATCGAACACAAAGTAGAGGGCAGCTACTCTAGCTCAGTTTCTGGGCAAGTTTATGATTTGAAGAGCTGATCCACAAGGACTCTAATAAGCTCTTAGTGATAGCTTTTCATCCTCCTTTACATCCCTTAGTGTGTCCTTGACTGATAGCTTCTGATTTGAGCAAAAACTGTGAATTTTTGAGCAATCTGTGACCCGGAAACCAAGACGGACGAAAGTCTCGTTCTTCATTGCAGGCTGTACAAAGGCAGTCTGCATTTCAGCGCAGTTCCCGAAGGGGCTACCTGCGCTGAAGGTCAAACAGACAGTGTTACACCTGCGCTGGACCAGTCTTGGCTTGAGTTACTGAGGTATCCTGCTGTGTCTTGCCTTGTTTTCACTATTGTTTTTGCTGTTTGTTGCCAGTCAGTAGGCCTATCTGAAACCAACTTCCTTTGTCATTATTCCGCCTCAGTTGTATAAAGAAACTGTATTTGTTCTTTTGTATTTCTTGTGTCATTTACAGTTTCCCATAACGAAAGTGAACCAGTCTTGCATTGACCTCTTAGATCTAGACCTGTGATTAAGTGTCGTTTTGATCTTAAGAGTTAGTTTATTTGCTGTTCATAGCTGATTGAGTTTGTCGCTTTCGTTATATGGTTTGAATTGATATATTTCTAAGTGTCGAAACAAGTGAATCGTAAGGTATCTTTTGATTTTGGACAAACTTGTTTGCTTTCGCTTGAAATTGAATTCGAAATTATACAACAGCTTTCTTTTTGTATTTCATCAAACATTAAGGAAGAGAAAAGAAATACTTGCATCTTTGCATTTTGCATTAAGTTTGTATGTTGATTTAGGGAAAAAGTGCATTAGCGAGTGCTCTTTGATCTGTGTGAAAAGGATTTCATCTCTCTTTTCCCTCAGTAGTTAAGATTTTCATAAGTCGAAAAGATTTGAAAAGCTTGCTTCTCATCTTAGACTGCATTTAGGAATTTGTATCAATACATCTCGTGGTGAACCTTGAAAGGCAAACTTTAAAAAAGATCAACTTAAAATATATTGAATGAACCTAACAACGCTTTGAAACATAACGCAAACATCTAGAGGTCTAAGCTAGAGACGTGTTCTGGCGTCGTTAAACATAGTGACTGTCGATCTCGACGAAGGTGGGTGATTCCTCCTGAGAGTCGGTGGCACTAATACGGACTTGTGCTCCCACGTACCGTCGCGTATATATTGGGAGACCCCTATAGGATCAAAGCCTTTATCCATAGGAAACCGTGTCGGCCGCCATACTGATCGCAATGCAGTGAACACAGCATTCACGAAGATCGACCACTCGTACCGTAAAACGTATTCTGTGGTTTTGCGAAAGGTTTGGCACACCCTCTGCCTAGATCTCCAGAGCAGTTTCTTTTGGCCTTTTTCAAACTCTATAACTGAAAAAGTCCAGCCGAGCATTTGTCACTTCGGGCTCGTTAATACATCGAAGGAGACTAGAGTCATCTTTAGCTTTTTCTCGACTCTTAAAAAGTGAAAAAGCAAGTTGTGTCTAAAAGCGTCTAATAAAATTCATTCAATTCGGAAACACAAATTTCCCCTTTTAATATTTTGGTTGATCAAGTAATCTGCAATCGTGGAAGAAAGTCAATTGAAAATCCGTCGTTCTCGGAGGCTTGCGAGTCAACCGTCTTTGTCCCCGGAATTGAAAACAGTACGGGCAAAGCGAACTCGTTTAACCGGGTCAAAATCTCCTTTGAAAGTTAGAACAAGTGTTCCTACTACATCCGAGGTTCCGGTTACTCCTAACATTTCTGGAAACCCTGCCTCTATAGAAGAAGTTCAACAGCCACAGAAGGACAGTAATACTGATCCTAGTCTGGGGGCAAACACTTGTGTAACTGAACCAGTTCCATCTGTAACCGGTCCAGAGAGTTTTGCTCCTCAAACAACTGTCGCTGTCGAAGCAACCACTTCTTCGGCACCAGAAATATTTTACGGACCTGACGGTCTTCCTCTTCCACCGGGTTTGATTGCGATAGAGGAAATTGCAGAGGATCCACAAGCAAGTACTCCAACTCATTTTGGAGTCGGGGTCACTCTATTTCCTTCATCAGAAGTTAATCCACCACAAGTGGAAGTTCCTGTAGAATCGCTAGGCAATCTATTGGATAGACTTAAAATGTCTGAACAACCGTCATCATCTAGAACTGTGTCAAATGACACAGCGACAACAGAAGCCCCTGCCGTCACTCCAACGATGTTTGCCGGCATACCAGCTGTCCCAACTAGCTCTCAACAGCTAGAAGGAGTCCACCAAGGGACTATTTCGACGGTATGGTCTGTTCCAGTTTGTTCACCCGGAGTAATACCCGGTAATTCTTATGTTGAAACTCGACAGATTGATCCTCATGGAGGTCAATTTGGGCCATCTAGTCCTCAAGGACTAACAATCCCTCTGAGTTCCGGATTGCTACCATATGGGGGGCAGTATGCCTTTTCATTACCTCCTCCGGGAGGATATCCATATGGCAGTTCTCAACAGTATTCAGGTTATACTGGAATTGCATCAAGTAGTTGGGTACCTATGCTACCTCAACAACCAAGGATTGTATATTCTATGCAACAGTGTGTACCTGTGACAAACATCCCAACCACCCCGGCTATTGTAACCGTGTCGCAAGTTCAAGCGATGCCTGTTACATGTCAACCTCAGGTTGTAATGCAACAGTCGCTTGACCATGGGTCGCAACCACAATCGCCAACTGGTGGGATGACACAAGTACAAACGGGTACAATTACCCCACACCTTGGTCCAATGGTTAGCATGGCACAACAGAACGTGGCGTCACAACCATGGCTTGTACAATACCAACAACCGCAGTTCCAGCAAGTGTACCAAGGTTCTGAGCAGCAGATCTTTGCGAACAGTGGACAACCGTATATCCAAAACGGTCAAAACCAATCACTTTACAGTGGTCAAGTCCACCAACCGTATCAATCATACCAACATCAATTACATTATGCTGGTATGCAAAGACCCACTGCTCAAGCGATTCCATCGTACCCTGGTTACGCTTCGCCTAACCTGAATCAACAGTTACCATTCGTGGAAACTTTAGAATTACCCGATTTACACCGTTTAACCAACGATCCGATTGCTTATGCCCCTTGGTGGCCAGCGATTCCTCATAAACTTCCATCTGACATTCCTAAATTCAATGGAAATCCAGGCGAAGACCCGTCGAATCACGTGATGACTTTTCATCTATGGTGTTCGTCGAACACCCTTAACGACGATTCGATAAGACTTCGCCTTTTTCAGAGGACATTGACAGGTCCAGCGGCTAAATGGTATATTGAATTGCCAAGAGCCTCTTTCAACAATTTTAGTTCCCTAGCCACGAATTTCTTAACCCACTTTCAATTACCGATAAGGTATGAAACGGGAACAGAAATATTAACCAACTTCAAACAGACAACTGCTACTCATATATCTGATCATATACATGAATGGCGTCGTCGTCGTAGGATGGTGAAAACATATGTTCCCGATCAGCTATTAGCTGAATGGTTTATAAAGTCGTTACTTCCGGCTATTACGGAAGATGTGGCCAAGGGGGGAGTCGTAACAGAGGAGCAAGTGATTGCTCGTGCACAATATTTGGACTTAGTTTATACTCAGTCCGGCACACTCTATGACAAAATACCTGACGCCCCTAGACCAGAGTTTTCAATTCCTCCCCCTCCTAAATCAAATAGTGACTCTCATGCCGGTGATGGCGTGATTGGCACAGCAAACGCGAAATCGATAAAGGCTTCATCAAAGAAAGCCCGTAAGAATTCGGATTAAAATGCAAAAGAAGAAATTCTTGCTTCGGAAGTAAATGCCGTATCGGAAGATAAGGGCAAAGAAACCAATCAACCAGGGAGCAAGAAGAAACAAAACAAAGGGAAGAAGAAGAAACAGGGTGAGTCATCCCCTGGAAAAGATTCTTCAAACCCTCCTGGCAAAGGGAAACAAAATTATCCATGTCTAATATGTGATGATAAGGATCATAACACAAAGAATTGCCCATTCAAAGCTGAGTTAAAGAGGTTCTTTAAAATTTCTCAAACCTCAGCTGTGTTGACTGATCCATTTCCCAACCCAGGTCAAAATCTGGTTGATAGTGGAAATGCTTCCCCGTCGCAAGTCCTAATGTTGTCGGTTTCGAAACAGCATAATGATGCTTTGATTTCGACAAGGAACAAAGATTATGGGAATCCTCAGGTGTCGAACGAAAAAGGTAAAGATCAACCAAGTAGTTCGACAACAACTTCGACAGAAGTTGTAATGCCCACCATCCCTGAATTAACAATAAAACTGCCGAAAGGTGTAGTACACAAGTCGACATTTAATCCTCGCGCCAGAGCGGCGCAGCATTATAACATAGTGGAAGATTTGGCCCAATCGCCATCCGCTATGTCGACCCTTGAAGTGCTGCAAAATTGTCCAACCCAAAGGCAGGCATTGCTATCAGCAATTGGTGGAGTAGATCCTAAGGATTCAAATCTGGTATCCTTTGATCACAAGGGATACGATCCTCAGTTACCAACTCAATTAGCTTTCCTTATTCAAGTGAAAGCCCTCAACAAAACTGTTCACAGAACGATAATTGATGAGGGGGCATCGACATGTATTATGTCGATGAGCTGCTGGAAAACTTTAGGATCTCCAACCCTGTCTCGATCATCGACAACATTAAAAGCTTTCGACGGAAGGACTTATACCCCTTACGGTATCCTTAATAACTTAAAAGTTGAACTAGGAGGAAAGACAGTAGAAATTGATGTAGAAGTCATTGATGGAAATCTTGACTATAACATCCTACTGGGTAGACCATGGATTTATGCCATGGCGGCTGTCGTGTCGACATATTTTAGGAAGATCGCATTCCCGTTTGAAGGAGGGATTACGATCGTCGACCAACAGAATTTCCTCCCTAATGGTTCACAAGTTACAGGAAGCATTCCCATGATCCATGAGAGTAATCATTCAATTCAAGATATCGGAGTAGGATTATTGAAAGACCCCACATTGATGGGAACTTTCACGCTACCACCTCCTATTTATATAGGAAATGCACCGTTTGTAGCAACCTGCAACATGATATCTTCCACGAAGGTCAACATGGATCATTCAATGGTTTTGCCCCCAAGCCCTTTAGAAATATTGTAGCAATCAATGTTTCAAGCATGGGAGGCGAGCCCAAATCAACGCTCGTCAAGCGTTTGGGTAGATATATCTAGAGAATATGGAACCCCATTAGATCCTTGGTCGAAAGTACATGGGACTGACGAAGGAATCTTACAATCAATGATGATTGAGGGGGCACCATGGAATGATCACCACCATCGTTCCCTTCTTCCGGAATATGAAGAAGATACTCAAAGTGACCTCTATCACCCTTCAGTATTTGAATTCCTAACGAATACTGTAAATACGGTGAATTCCGAGCGAAACCTATCCAATATTGAAGAGACTATAGCCATAAATATCTCGACCAAAACAGATGTTGTAGAGAATATTTATGTCGGCAAAGGTTGTTCCCCTTCAGAACTGGAAATATATAACGCTCTTTTTCGCGAATTTAGAGATGTCTTTGCATGGTCATATGATGAAATGCCAGGCATCGACTCGAGTATCGTTGAACATGAAATTAAAATGTATCCTGATGTCAAACCAGTAAGGCAATGGCTTCGGCAGGTGCACCCGAAGAAAGCCGCTGCCATTAAGGCGGAAGTTGAAAAACTCCTCCATGCTGGATTCATCTACCCGGTTCCTCTAACCGATTGGGTATCGAATATTGTCCCTGTTATGAAAAAACAAGGGACGATAAGAGTGTGTGTTGATTATAGGGATGTAAACCAAGCTTGTCTGAAGGACAACTACCCTACACCCTTCATCGACCAGATAATTGATGAATGTGCCGGATGTGAAATCTTTTCATTTATGGATGGATTTTCCAGGTATAATCAAATAAATATCCGCCCACAGGACCAGTCAAAGACTGCATTTATTTGTCCGTGGGGCACATTCGCTTATCGAAAATTACCCTTTGGTTTAAAGAACGCAGGGGCGACGTTTCAGAGGGCGATGAATTATGCCTTCCATGACATCAAGAACATTGTTCAACCTTATCTCGACGATCTTCCAGCTCATTCGCGAAAGCGGACTGATCATCCGCAGCACTTAAGAGCGATATTTCTACGTTGCCGACACTACAAGATAAGACTCAATCCACACAAATGTGTGTTTTGCGTCAGTTCTGGTCGTTTACTTGGCTTTGTAGTCTCTAAGGATGGGATTCGTCTCGACCCCTTTAAGGTTCAGGCAATCATTAATTTGCCTCCACCTTCAAATTTGCTTCAGATTCAGAAACTCCAAGGGAAAGCAAACTTTCTGAGGAGGTTCATTCCAAATTACGCAGAACTTGCTAAAGGTTATACTCGTCTTTTGAAAAAGGATGTACCTTTTGTCTGGGACCAGGTGGCGCAAGCTTCCTTTGACGCTCTGAAAGATTGTCTAGTAAAAGCATCATTAATGTACGCCTCTGACTATCAAAGAGATTTTAACATGTATCTAGCTGCAGCGGATACGACCATTGCGATGGTTTTAGTTCAAGAAGTCGATGGAATTGAACATCCTATCTATTATTTAAGTAAAAACTTAAACGATACAGAAAGTAAATATTCTTATGTTGAAAAACTAGCGCTTGCAGCTGTTCAAGCGATTCAAAGGTTTCGACATTATGTCCTCTTTCGGAAAACTACCATCCTGTCAGATTGCAACCCCATGACTTATATACTGTCGTGACAGTTGCTGGGGGGCAAATATTCAAAATGGATAGCGATCCTTCAAGAGTTTGATCTGGAATTTGTAAAATCCAAATCAAAGAAAGCTCTAGTTTTCGCAGAATTATTATGCAATCTCCCATCGTTGTCCAACGATGAAACATCGGAAGAGTCAATCGTGGACGAAAGTTTGTTTCTGATATCTGTAAGCGATGAGTGGTATGGAGATATCATAGTTTATCTCCAAACCCAAAAATTTAGGTCTAATATCTCTCACTCAGAACAAAAACGTATACGATACCAAGCAAAAGACTACATGATCGTCGGTGATACACTTTACCGTCGTGGTGTCGATACAGTTCTGAGGAGGTGCCTTACCCATGAGGAGGCCGAAAAAGCCCTGAATGATTGTCATTCAGGCGCGTGTGGGGGGCATCAGTCTGGATATGCAATAGCACAAAGAATCCTACGAGCAGGATACTTCTGACCAACCATGTTCAAAGATTGCATAACAGCAGTCAGAAGTTGCCATGCTTGTCAAATCTTTGATAGCAAAACCAGACGACCACCCGCACCCTTGTAGCCTATAGTTGCTGTTGGGCCCTTCGCCAAGTGGGGCATCGATTTCATGCAATGTAACCCCACCTCGACCGGGGGGCATGGGTATATAATAGTCGCTGTCGAATATTTCACCAAATGGGCCGAGGCGATGCCTACATTGGATAACACTGGTGAAACAGCTGCCCTTTTCTTTTTCAATCATGTAGTCGCCAGGTTCGGCGTACCACAAGCTATAGTTACAGATCATGGATCGCATTTTTGCAATCACATGATGGTCGAATTAACTGCCAAGCTAGGGCTATCTCACGACAACTCTACCCCATATTATCCGCAAGCCAACGGACAAGTTGAAGCAATCAACAAGGTCCTGAAGCGTATGTTGCAAAGGATGATCGGGGTTCATAAAAGAAGATGGCACCTAATCCTGTATTCAGCTTTGTGGGCTTACCAAACCTCGGTAAAGAACGCAACCGGGTTCACGCCTTTTCAATTGGTGTACGGCCTGGAAGCAGTCTTGCCGATCCAGTGCGAAATTTCGTCACTTAAACTCGCGATCGACCTCCTCCCCGGAACTTCAGAGGAAGAGGCTCGTTTCTTGGAATTAATCCAGTTGGATGAAACCTGTCGTGATGCCGCTTTGGCTAACGAAGCCCATAAGAAACGAGTCAAGGCTCAGTTCGACAAAAATGTCAAACCCCGTGTCTTCTCAGAAGGTGATTTGGTCTTGCTTTATGATCAAGAATCCGATAAATTGGGAGCAGGTAAATTCAAGTCCTTATGGATGGGCCCCTATATTGTTAAAAGGGTGTTAGCAAAAGGAGCCTACGAGTTAATGGATTACGATGGAATTCCACTGGCGCAGCCCCGCAACGGGTTGTATCTCAAGCGTTACTATGCTTAAATAGTAACCTGTATGCTTTTGTTGTATTTTGTTTTCGCTTAAGCATTTGTTCTGGTCGAGTGATCCACCTTTTTCATTGATGGCAGATGTCAAACCTTATGGAGACATGTGTTGGATATGCCGACGGAGCGAGTCGTAGTTCGCGGAACCTGTCCTCCGCAACCTGGGCCATTTTTTATCCAAGCGGCGAGTTAGTAAGTTTTAGAGGCGTATGTATTGGGCAATCAACGAACAACATCGCTGAGTATAGCGCGTTGATAGAACTACTCTCTGATGCCATCACACGTGGCATACGCCGACTAATTGTCAGGCTAGACTCACAGCTCGTAATACTACGACTCAATGGTATATATTCTGTTCGCAATCCAGCTATTTATCGCATGTTCCTAAGGGTTAAGATCTTGGAAAGGCGATTTGATTCAATTCAATATCAACATATTTCAAGAAATTTAAACACATTAACCGACTCATTAGAAAACTATGTGTTAGATAGACATTTACAACATTCATAAAAAGGACACATCATCAAAGATTGTACATATGGATCACGTAAATCAACCAGAATAAAATCCGAAAATCAAAATATATAAGCTGTTTATATAAGTTCATACATAATGTTCTGTAACCAAGACAAAATTGGTCATATGACCTAAAAACTCAAAAAGATGCTAGGGGGCACCCTAGCCTAGTGGTGCTCATGATAGTACGTCACGGCCTGTGCAATCATGCGCAAGAGACGAGTCCATCGTCTAGGCACACCAATGGTGTGACGCTGCATCTGTAAAGGTAACTCGTCGATCTGTACATCCAGAAGGCCATGAGTAAGGCTCTCACCCTGCTCCTGCACAGCTGTAAGGGTCTCAGTGTCGTCAAGATCGCGAATAACGACTCTCCTAGCAGGCTCCCCTGCTGGGACAGCAGCTGGCGATCTCGGACGAACTACTGGACGAACAGGACCAATATCTGCATGCACCCAAGAGTACAATTAAAAGTCTTGATAGAATAAAGCACAGCAACGTTATGAACAAGAACAATAAACAGTAATGTGGTCAAAGAGTTTACCAATAGCACCCCACTGCTCGCCATCTGGTAGAACCAAATCCGGATCACCTCGGAAATCCATACCCACATATGGATACTCAGAAAACGCCATCTCCTGGCGCTCGAACCACCTAAAGAAGGCCTCAGTGAAAGTAATCTGAGGTTGACCTGCATGCCTAGACATGTGGTCAACCCACCTCTGCATGCGTGGCTCGGTCGGAGAGGGCAAGTCAAGTATGATGTACTGAGGCTGCATCAGTGGGATTTTCTCCAAGGCAAAGGCAGTTAGAATAGAACCAAATCCAAAGTTCTTCAGCTTCCCGTCCTTTATCTTGGTCAATTGACTTTTCATCTGAACAAGTACTGCATCACACCAGTTGAATACTTTCGGTTGGAGACACTCCAAGGCGTGCTGCATATAGGACCTGTTGGCAACATGTAAAGCTGCGCTACCGGCCATCCTACCAATAGTAAACAGAATGGACCTGAGAGCCCGATCAGTAATCTCACGGATAACAATTTTTCCGTCTCTGCTCGGCTGAGAACCTTCCCTGCAATACTGGCGGACATAATCTCTGGTGGAATCAGTCCCCCGGGCCGTACCTGATAAGGAAACGAAGGCACCACGTCTTGACAACCCAGTCAAGAAGTACATGTCCTCTATGGTCAAGGGGATGGTCTTCCCCCTAATCTGGAATACTTGGTTAACAGGATCCCAAGCATCAAGCATATACTGCAGTAAAGAAATCTGTGCTCTCATACTAGAGATCCGGAAGAACTTCAGCAGGCCACAGTTCCGCAGCGCGTTCACTGTGACCGGGTCATGGAGGGCAATCATGTCCTCCTCTTCATGTTCTCGTTCTCGCCATGTAAGGGACATTTTGCTCAAGTCACCCTGCAAAGCAAACAAGAGAGAGAATGAGTTCCTGTTTTGATGAAAAACTGGCGAAAAAATCATCAAAAATAACCTCAAAACTCAGTCCTTTTGAGCCCAGCGTAGGCAGGAAGTCTCCCACTTGCGCTAAGGGTCAGGCTGCCTTAAGGCAGCTTGACCTTCAGCGCAGGTTTCGAAAGGGAAACCTGCGCTGATCCTAGGGCGCCCTGGCAAAACCCCAGGGGCTCAGAAAGACTGGAAAACAGGCAAAAAACAGGAAAAGGAAACCATGGAAAGAAAGAGCTAGGGTTCAGCTCCTACCTGGTCCAGACGGCGCCGAAAATCGTCCACAGAATCTCCCGGAATCAGCTGGTGAAAATCAAGGGGTAAGAGGCACCTCCAGAGCTCCAACGAACCAAATGCAAATGAAATGGTAAATGAGAGGTAAAAAACACCTTTTAATGGCTTTTTACATAGTACAAAGTGAAATATTAGGGTTATAATCTCATTTTCATGCAAATATTATCCATTTCTAACATAGTTTGTTGCAGCAATTGAAAAATACAGTACTACATTTGAAAAGAGAAAAGCTAGTAATGGTAAAAAATCAAAAATTTGACCACAATTCGAGCAGTTTTACCGCGGAATTTATGCTCGTTAAAAAATAGAAAAGCGAGATCCGAGCAGTTTTAGCGTCATAGTTCATGCTCGTTAAAAAATAAACATAAGCTTTTGAGCAAGAGTTTCCTCTAGAGTTCAAGCTCATTAAAAAATGAACCTATTCCGGTAAATAACCATTGTGATCGTAAACTTATTAGCCATAAAAGCCTTGGTCGTGTTTGCACCCGCCACCTCCATTCCATTTGGCCTATCGTTCACCTCCATATGATTGTTTACCCATTTTGAGGAACAGCTGCGAAGAGTGATTCCACTTAGCCATCCTTGTGACACTACCGTGATTGGAAAATTCCAACCTGGACCTGGAATCTGCTGCTATCCCTGTTTATCACTCGTTCCTCAAAAGACGAGTCTTCTTTGAGCTCTTTTCATCTGACTCGTAAAATATGAAAAGTTTGCCGAGTTTTGGCCTTCCAGCTCGTTAAAAGGACCGGAAGAGCTATCCCTCCTCTAGATTTTAATCTTTTTGGACCTGAGGGATTATTGCACAAAAAGGTCGAGCACTTGTTTTATTCGGCTCGTTAAAGTTAACGAAAATTCATCCCTTTTGTATTGTTTTATACTTTTTCGGACTTAAGGGATTAGATGACAAAAAAGGAATTTTGGAGTTAACTTTCTGCACCTTTTCAGACTCTCTAAAAATGAAAAGGACCGAGTTGTCTTTGTCGCTAGACTCGTTAAAATGATTAAATAGCGACAAACTTGTCTTTAGACGAGAACGAGTTTCCCTATCGCTAGGCTCGTTAAAACATAGCGATGGGCTTGCCCGAAGGGCAGGTTATAGAACAAGCATATGTTATCCTCCTCAAGCTTGACAAAAATAAAGAGGTACTGGTCAGAAATGACTGGGGAAAAATTGGGAGAACCTCAAAACTTTGATGGTAGCAAGTCGCTCTTGAACATGACACTTTGTCCTCCGTATCACATCGGGTTGGGTTGTTTCATTCACCGGTCTTATCACCATGGTCTTCGCCAAACCATCCGTATTTGGGGTAATGCTACCGATCCATCACATCAGTGTCGTTATATGTTCAAGAGATGTGTTCAGAAAGAGTCAACCGTGTCCCATCCACTGCCATACATTATCCTTCATCCACCCATGATCGCCACCCTGAATCATATTTCACAGATTGTTTTCACCTCCACTAAAGTCATTAGCTCCGTTCCGTGTCACTGATGTGGGATTCATTAAGGCCCTCCTTTGACGGATCGCTTCTTGTCGACTTCAGCTCATTATCCAAGAAGTTGATCTAGGAACACCCCCCCCAGTACTTTGAAGCTTTCATGCCTCAATGGCAAGTTTCTCACTTCCGGCGACAGGTATACATCAATGACCTTCGACCAGAAGATTTTGCGTGGTGTTCGACGCCAAGTCCTTTATTCACACCACGTGAATTGTACTGTAGTACCTTGAGGGTCATTGTCATTATTGGTGATTCCTCTCGCGCTTGTTAACGGTTTACATTATTGACCGGTAATCAAGCGATGTCTTTCCATGTTCGACTTCAGCGCAATTCTCACATGGATCGACTTGTACTTAGAGTGAAGATCAAACGAGATTGAAGACCCCGGATCTAGTTTCATCCATCCGGGCTGCGATATATATTCAGGAAATATAAAGACATTTGATATGTACATCATTGCAGCAGATGATCATCCTACTCAAAGGATGATAATTTCAGCAGAGAATTATCAGTCTATCATCAGACGGTCGTCTGTTATGTGTACCAAAATGAATTTATAAAGCTGAGCATGGGAATGCCCGCCTCAGCTAGATCATGAAAGCAGAATGAAAAATAATGTATTGTATTGTATTTTATTGCAGGGCACCTCTCAGCGATTGAATGAACTTCGGATCCTCCTAATAAAGCATTTCACCCGATAAACGACCTCATACTTTAGGGGGCAACTGTTATAGACATTTTTGTGCCTAACAGCATGGAGCATGAAATGTCAATAATCTGAGGGATCCAAAGTCCCTAAACATGTTGTTCTTACCCTTAGAGGAACAAGGTCTGCAAACCACAGCACTGAAAATCAGTTCTCCACCCAAAAACACTCAAAAACAGGCTATTTCTGGATCATGTCAGCTGCTCCACTGAGCACCTGCGCTGAATGTCAACTGCTCCTCCTTGTACCTGCGCTGAAGGTAAAAATCAATGAAGGCTACCTGCGCTAGGCGAGATTGGCCAAGTGGCACAGTCATTCTGCAAGGTGTCAACTGCCCTGGAAGCTTCCAAACTGACACTTGGTTCAAGGAATTCGCCCTATGATGAGTAAGAAGGTCTTGATCTCCAAGTGGAAGCAAGATTCTCCAAGTGGACTCGAGAACTGAAGATTAACTAAAGTGGGAGAGGACACTAGTCAGCTTTATGCCAACCTCAAGCTGACTCATCCTTTCTCCAAATCTCCTATATATAGAGCTCTCTTAGGAGGTCTAGGAAGGCTGGAATTTTGTGCAAGTAAGGAAGTGTTGTTGGTTTGTGTATAGAGCTATTGGGTGTTTTGCTTGAAGGAGGTGAAGAGGAGATTTCTTTCAGCTGGGAGGTGTTGCTGGATTGGGCCCATTGTGGTTGTAACTCTCTCAGAACTTTACTTCTATTATCAATAAAGTATTTGAGGTTCTTCTATATGCATGTGTCTTTATGATGAATGGATGCTTGTATATTTGATTTATGCTAATCCTATAATCGATTATGGATGTATGCTTCTTGTAGTTTCCTCTTCTTGTGCTTTTACAGGATCTGTGTGTAGCTGGGCCGGTGAAAGGGCAAGGAGCTAGGAGCAAGCAGCAAGGAGTGAAGACTGGATCGACCATTAGCGCAAGATAACGGTTAGTAGATCATCCTTTTCTTCCCTCTCTCATCTCATAAAGAAGAAACTTTGAATAGCTTTGCATTCAGTTGTTGCTGGAGTACTATCACCTTCAGAGTGGGATAGAGGCATTCTGCATTAGATACTTTTCCCCCCAACAGTAGGAGGGAAGAAGACTACATGTGTAGGAGAAATGCGGATGGGTGATAATAGGTTTTGAAGGCAACATGCAGGAAATGGAGCTCAATGGGAGAGGCAAAGGAAAAGCGACTGTGGGTTAGGAGAAAGATATGGCCATAGAGAAGAACAAGGGTGAGGAGAGGGAATATGTAGCACCGAGGGATCACGTAGGGAAAGAATGCTGGCTCGAGGGTTTGTTTTCAAGTTTGAAGCAGATGGATGATGCTTTTTGCAGGTACATGAGGAAATGTGGTGGATAAAATGCAAGTAGAAAAAAAAAAACTGTGGGAGTGTTGCTGTGGAAGGGTTTATTTTTTTATTTTTTTTTGAATTGCACAGTGAACCCAAAAAACTAGGCAACAAATCAAAGAGACAAATCAGCAAAAATGGTACCCCATAAACTCTTTGAAAAATTTCTCGAAATCTTAATTAAAATGTTGAATCCACTTGCTTCAGATTTAACCCTGAAACCCTCATGAAAATTTCTCGACCTAAGAATTTTGGAACCCTTATAAAAATTTACAGATTTAAAACTCTTTAAATCCTTGGAATGCAATTTTTTTTTTTAATAATGTCTCTAGAAAATTATTTTGATAAACCCCAGAGAGCTAGATCTTACCCTCCAGGGCCTAGGTCTGGACTCTACTTAGGTTTCTTCCTCAGATCTGTAGCTGCACGACAACAAGAAAACACCCAAACGATATATACAATGATAAAAACTAAAACCCAGAAAAACCCACGTTAGAAAAATAATTACAAAATTTACAGATAAATGCACAAGAATGGTAGATCTATAAGATCTGATGCATATGAGTCCAACTCCGCTCCCAGATCTGATAATCTAAGGCTTTCAACAGCCAAATCTATCAATTTTCCACACAATTAAATTTTTAAATTTTAAGGAGGTGCTAGCTCGAAACCCTTCGTGCATCAACAACAAAAAATCTTATGATAAGCCCAGAACTAATTTTACTGTGCTCCTCAGAAAACAGAGATCGAGAGTTGGCTGGTCCAACTGAAAACTTCCCCTAACGCCCAAGGATCTAAAATCAAGATTTTTCTGCAAAACTCAATCTAGGCATTAAAAATAGAGTGAGAAAATAATAATAGAACTTAGACAAATGAAGATACCTACTATTACGCTCAAAATTTAGATTATTATTCAAACCCCAGCGACTGAGCAAGATACCTGTACTCAAATCACTCTTCAGAAGCTATCATCAATAGCTAAAAAAAAAATATGCATGAAAACAACACATCTTACAGTATTTCCATGAAGAGTAACACGAGCTAAATTTAATCCCAAAGTCTTTCTTTATTATTCGAAAAAAATTACACAAGAGATTCTTTCTAAGCACACGACTCAAAGGTCGAATGAATCGACTCACAAATGACTTCCTATTTAAAGATAAATCCTCCAACGACTAGTTTGAGTGATCCTCATCAATGCAATCTCGACCGTTGGTGAAGATTAAAATTTATTTTAATCTCATCCTTCGAAATATTTAAGTATTTAGGGAAATTCGAAAATTTTCATTAAATGCATTTTAATTAATTTAAAAATAATTTTTTTGAGTTAATTTCCCAAAAAAATTGACTTTGGTAAACCCCCAAGGATCAAAGGTTTAAAATTTAACAAAATAATTAATTTTCCTTAGTCCCAGGACCTTTTAAAATTTAATTTGAAGGACCGACGAATTTTGACTTTGAAGAATTTAAATTTACCTAGGACCTAGAATTAATTAAATTTATGGCTTAGGATTTTGATTAATTTTTTGGCAAGAAAATTTAATTAATTAACCTATGAGGGGATAAATTATTTTTCCAACCCTCAAGGCACTTTACATCATGATTTTCAAATTTTTACATCATAAGGGGGAAAACCCATTTGTAATAGACCCTCACAGACTACTCATTTCTGCGACACAAATATAACCCAACAGATCAAGCAATTTGGAATAAAATAACCTAACCAAATAGTTAGGGTTATTCCCAAATTACTTTTACATAGACTTGATCTAGAACACTAGGACTCGCCTAATATCCCAGTGACAAAATCCATTCTGGCTTTGGGGTAAGACTGAAGGAAAACTCTGCCGACCATCTGAGAATAGATCGGTTAGACAAAAACCCTCCCAGAATGTAGATCGTCATCAGAAAAATAGGTTTACCTAGGCCCTTACATACACGACATGGATCTATTGAGATTATTTACATTATACACATGCAGAAAGGGTTTACATAACATCTTGGAAGTGAAGATGATGATGATAGTTGTATGGCACGAACACATCGATCAGGTGCTATCCCTTTTGCAAAAAAAGGGGGTGTACTGTTATGGGTCGTTGATATGTAGTGGTCAATAGGTAGCGTGTTGGGATTGACATGAAATCCCTTTATTCATACATTTGGGTTTTTCTAAAGTGTAGGCCTCACAAGGCTGGAATTTCTATTTCAAAGCGGTTTGAGGTGAACTTGATTTGGTAATTGTCTTTCCTATTCTTAAGATTGTGATTTCGCTAGTTGGGTTTTCTATTGCCATCCTTTGTTTTAGCTTCTCTAGTTTCTCTCCTCATCTAAGTTTGGGTGGTGGACTGACTTGTTCTATAGGCTTCTAGTGTTGCTTTCTCATGGTTGGTACTTTCGTGGTTTTAGTGAAGGAAAAGGGGTTCATCTCTATTTGGGTATGTTGAGATGTAGCATCTTCTTTGTCTGAGATAGGAATGAGATTTTTTAGTGGAGTGGTTTTGGTTCAACATTTGCAAGGTGTTATTACTAGCTACATGGAAAAACTAGTCCCTAGGAAATCACCTCCATTAGAGTAGGTAGAGATTATAGAACAATTGCAACAAGAATGACTACATCTCCAACTTCATCACAACCAAACTATGTCAACTCTAACCATCTCTATGGATTTATTGGTGGAACAAAGAGTCAAATTGCAAGGTCTTGAAGATGAAATTGTCATGCTCTGTCAACACTTGTTTGAACTACAACTTACTATAGGTTAGTTTCCTCATGGTGGTACTTCCCTAATTGACTCTTATTCTCCAGCCAAGGGATATCCTTCATATTTGAATTCTCCCCCCGATGATGAGTATGTTCAGTTTGGCTAGGGATGAGTATGATGAGTTTGTCTAGGGAGTTGATGCTTGCCCCGCTTTTTCTATTTAATATGTATGAATTTTGAATGTATTGAGATTTTAGAGTTGTTTAAAAAGATCTATGTATCTATGCTAATTAGTTTTGCACCAGATGTAACTAGAGCATTCATTATTGCTCTTGGAAAGGCCTATCTCTAACATTAGACTTAAGATTGAAAGACTCCATTTTTGTAATTGTAATTTTGATGTGAGGTTGTGTTCCCACGCACATATTTTAATATAACTATTCATAGTTCCGATTAAAAAAAATCAAGAAAATTAATAATCACAGAAAATAGTTTAATTAGAAAATTTAGTCTAATTACTTTTTTCAATAAAGAATTATTCGAGAGAATAAATATACTTTTCTATGGAAAAAAAAATGAATAATTGTTTTACATGAAATAGTTAGCTTAACTTAAAAAACACATTAAGTACAATATTCACCTCTACAATCTATATAATAAATATCACATTCTTAAAATTTTCCATAAATTAATGTAAAATATAAATTTGGAAAGAAAAATTATGCATTCCAAAAACAATTACTTCCAACAAAAATATATAAAGAGAAAATACTTCAAGACAATCTCATGTTATGATAGAGCCCCACGGATTGAAATTATTGAACAAAGTCAATATTACTCATAATGAAAAATATGAAAACTAATTGTAAGGGTCACTAAAAGCAAGGATGAATCAGTAAACCACCCAACAATAAAAGATCAAACAAAGCAATACCATTAGAAATATTGGCCGGAATCTTGTAAATAAAACAGTGGAGCCACGGAAATATTTCAATTCAGGTAATTCTCACCAACCATAGGAAAAATTATTCCCGTCATAATCCAGCAAAGCTATGGAGCAATCGTAAAAATAGCGGTGGTCACATGCAATCGGAATAAATTATCGCACACTTGCGTCCAAAAATAATCTGCGGTTGGATTTTGAAAATGCGAAAGTCAAATATCATAAGCTGCCGGACAATGTTGAATATCGAGCTTACACCGCAGTGCTCCTCCATGTACGGCTTCGTTGAAAGTCCATGTCCGATGAACTAAATGATGGGTAAAATAATAAAGTTATAACGAAAAGGTTATACCAAAGGCTTTAAAATATATAACCAGAGTGGATTCATTGCTATAAAAGTCAAGACAAGGTGGGATTCATTAATGTAATTGCAATTTAAAAAAAAATTCACTTGGAAAGACACTTGGTCCTTAGCAAAAGCTGTATAAGCCTTTGAATAATCATTAAGATATTCTGAATTCATTTAAAATATATATATATATATATATATATATATATATAATTTTAACGGGAAAGTTATCAAGTTATATAACATGAGGTATGAGAAGGAATTATATGTATTATTTTCCTTAAAAAATTATTTTATTTAATTTTATGGAAAAGAAGTATGTTGTGGGGTGTTTTTGCATATTGTATTTATTTATTATGGGAAATTTATGCATAAAAAAGTCATAAATTATAACAAAAATAAATAGATTTTAATAATAAATTGTAATATTGTTTAAGGGGTTATTCAATTCGCAATTGCTTTGATAATGAAGTGTTATGTTTTATGAGATTCTAAGTTCAAATTTTTTACTGGGTCACCTAACAAAAGGGATGAAGATAAAGTAAACAAGAGTAATAGCTACAATGAACCATAGTCCCCGTCTCCACTGCTAATTAATTGATTAAGAAAGTATGGGGTCTATGATTTTTTGTTATTTGAGAATGCTTTGTTCTCGCAATCATCTATGCAATCTATTGTTATTCCCACCTCTGCACATTTGCACTCCGCACTAGGCACAATGAAAGTCATCTCCGCACATGCTTCGTCCACACTTTGCACAACATAAGCAGTCTCCACACAGAGTTTTTTCGTTATTCGAGAATGCTTTGTTCTCGCAATCATCTTTGCAATCTATTGTTATTCCCACCTCTACACATTTGCACTCAGCACTAGGCACAATGAAAACCACCTCCGCACACGCTTCCTCCACACTTTGTACAACGAAAACCGCCTCCACACGTAGTTTTTTCAGTATTCGAGAATGCTCTGTTCTCGCAATCATATATGCAATCTATTGTTATTCCCACCTTTGCACATTTGCACTCTGCACTAGGCAGAATGAAAGTCACCTCCGCACATGCTTCCTTCACACTTTGCACAACAAAAGCCACCTCAACACAACTCCCTCCACCTTTACACAACTTCCTCCACAACCAATTTTTTGCATCAAACATTTTCAACCCACAATGAACTTGGAATAACAACTTCAGTGAATTGCCATTTGTTTTTACTGCTAGCATAAAACAGAAACTAAAGTATAGGCCATGATTATTTACAAATGTATTGTGCAGATA
The DNA here is from genome assembly GCA_031772625.1 of Pinus tabuliformis. Classification (NCBI taxonomy): domain Eukaryota; kingdom Viridiplantae; phylum Streptophyta; class Pinopsida; order Pinales; family Pinaceae; genus Pinus; species Pinus tabuliformis. Next base: position 1,604,631,291 of record CM062804.1, read on the forward strand.
TATCTTATATATGTGATCTGACATTTATTATTAATGTAAGGAAACCCAATCATAATCAAGATATGGATGGAAGCACTTGCAAAATTGCAGAATGCTCACGAAGCACTTTTGCAATTCCACAAGTAGCCTCTGCACTCCGGCACAATGAAATCAATGGTCTGTGGGAATTAATTTTGAGATGCAGTCATTTTGTTTTCCAGGTTAATTAATGGAATTGGTTCAACTCATTACATTGTGAGTTTCCTTTTGCTCATACTAATTCAATTTCCTAGATATTTCGAAATCTCCATTGGATATAAGGATGATGATGGTAATTCACAAACTTGTTTACACTTCCAAAAAAGTTGAGAAGGTTAAAAAGTGTAAATATACCTTCGAAATTGAATATACATGAGCAAACTGAATTATTGAAATTGAAATGACCGCATCAACTTGCCTATAATTTAGAAATGTATTGCTATCAATCATAAGTCTCTCACTTTTCTAGTTGTAGGGATCTTTTCACTCTCTAGTTACGACAGGAGACAACATCTGCAGAGAGGGCACGTCATTTGAAGTTGATGAAAGATAAAATAGCACACAACAAACTACTAATCAAATTCTATATCTCCTGAATGAGGAAATTACACACATATTTATACAAGCAATAGTCTCAAGATAGGAATTCTATCTTAGACGTACAGTAGTGTGGTTGAGAGATTCTCTCAACCACACACTAAACTAGGAGAAACTATATTCTAGCTAATTCCTATTATGTAGGAACAAACTCCTCAAATGGAGAATTACAACCATATACAAGTAGGAATTAATTATTTCTAACTATGAATCCATGTGCGAAGTGTGGAGAAAGGTACTTTAAACATAACCATGCAACCTGCCTTCCAAATAGCTTTTCTTTATCTATTACGTTACCCATGTCTTATTTAACATAGAGCATGGTGATACATGGCGTTTGGCATTGGTCCAAGTGCCCTGGTATTTGGAATATGATTTAAATAAAAGGTAATTGCAAGTCTTTTGAGCACAACCTAACCTAATGAATGAATGCTACACAAAACCACCCACCAAGACGAAATTTGAAAAATAAAACTCAATAAATTTTATTTTATATGATAAAATCGCACGTGTATAGTAGCTCTGATCATTTTCATTGGTTATCATTCACTTGCTTTTGGATTATACTTCTAGCTGTGCTCATCCTTTTCGTGTTATCATATTTAAAAAGTTTTATTTGAATATTTACTTTTATATGAAAAAATTTACAATATTTTTCTCTTAATCATTTCATCAATCCAAACCAACTTGATTACCATGATTTGATGGATTTATTTTTATTACCAATCAATCAAAAAATTCGATTTACAGGTTAAGGTATAGTAAACATCATATGTGTGGAGAGACTGTGGAGCTCCACACTCTCACATAATGAATTTTCTCTGCACAACAATATTAATGAGAAAGAAACAACAATAAGAAATAGTCAAACTGCCACGTTTCACTTCCTCTAGCGGTTGTTATCATATTAGTTTGACTCATGGAGAATAAACCAAAAATAACCCAAGACTAGATGAAGACAAAGGAAAAAGCACCAACGGCGATTCCGGAAGAAAATCCTCTCATGATGATTTTCCCATCAACTTCTACTCTAGGTATACCTTCATCGTATAAATTTGGAAGCCTTGTTGACAATTTTGACCTTGTTCCACTCACTGATATAGATGTGGAGTCTATTTCTAACAATAATGTAGCCCAAACGTTTAGCAACATTCACAATAGATCTCTAGAGAAAATCTCTAGATTCGACATTAGAAAATATCTCGGCACCTCTGACATATCTGATAGATTCCATGGTGTTCAAAATTACTATAAGCCTTCCAAACAAAGACATGATCTCATCGTAGTTCCTCTCAATGACTTGGAGATGGGCGATTGGAGAGTCGTATGAGTTCAGAGTTATATATGGGGAGCTCTACATTGATCCCTTCAGGTTCAACATAATTTATACTGTCATGAAAGAGGCGGACACCAAGAATGGCCTTCCTTTATTGATCGTTGGTCCTAATATTTTGTACACCGAACAATATCTTCCAAAGATGGCTTACCCAAAGGGAACCAAAATTTCTCTAAAGCAACCTCACTTTATTTGAATCTTGTGATGGCTTTAAGTGGCTTAACATCAACAATTCGAGGCAAAATGTGAGAATAGAGAGGTTTCCCGAAGGCATCCCACTGATGTTCCAGGGTTGGTTTCATAGGGGAGGGGATGCACATGACACTGAAAAGTGGGATTCATGTGTCTGAAATTACACTAAATGCAAAATAATCCTTTCCCAAACTCCAACCAAAACCATTTTGAAAACTGCAACTGAAACCCATAATATAGGTACCGTGTCTCTTCGATTCTGGTTGCACTCCCAAAAATTGTGGAGGTACTTGTAAGACACACAAGATTGGAAACCAAAATCAACTATCTTAAATATTGATCTCAATGAATGATGTACAATGTGTACATATTAATACATACAAGAAACTATTAAATTAGTTTCTGAGTCTTCTTAGACTCCAATAACTACTTACCATAATACAAACAAACCCAACCTTTAACCGTGAGGATTAGTTGTTTAACATTCCCCCCTTAATATGAAGGGATGTACCAAAGTCTAAGAATGAGAGCTCAAAATGCAAAAATGCATCTCAACCAAGCGTTGAATGTCTCTCAAGAAATGGTTTTTAAGGATGACCACAAACCAATATCGGAGAACTCAAGGTCTCAACCAACACCAACTCTAGAAGCTTCATAGGAGTTCTTAGAATAACTAAAACTATGGTTTTAAAGTGACCAAAAACTCTGGAACAATCAATGTAGTTCCTCAAACATTTCTGAATCTGGAAGTGCTCATTCACAAACAACTCAATCAACAAAAACGAAAGTCTCTCTAACTGCAACTGTGGCTCTAACTGGTACAGATTGCGTCTTAGACTAACTTGTATATCTCTTACTCAGGCTCGCTTGACAAATCTTCGAAACTGTAGCAGACCATCAACAATTCCCCCTTTGTTACATATAGGGTGAGAAAATGAAGTATTCTTCATCACTACAAGGCTAGTCAACGCTTTCGAACATTTCCTACAGTGTGACCTGCAAATATTCTTGGTTGTTTTCAACCAATCCCAAGAAGCAATCCATCCAAAATTTAGTTTCTCTCTTGTAGTAGTCTTATTTCTGGAACATTTGTTTGAATAGTGATTGTGTTTTCCATAATGCTCACATGGGTGAAGATCAAAACATTGATCTTTCACATTTCCAACTCTATTACACTGTTGGCATTTATCAACTTGTTCTAGAACAACACCATCCAGAAATCTAGCACTTCAGAATTGTATAGGTTTAGAAAAATCTGGAATGTGAAAAGGTACATCCAAGATATCCTTGTTACAACCCAAATCAGTTTTGTGTTTATTATGTGTAATCTCTTCCCACAGTCTTATAAATGTTTTGGGAATCATAGGATTCTCATCAAGGTTTTTGTTTGCATCCAAATTTTCTCTTGAAATAGTCTGATCCATCCCTGGTTGTAGATTAGAATCAGACTCAAACAAAGTGTTGTTCTAAACAAACACTAGTTCAAAATCACAACGTTTGTCTCGATGTAACTACGACTCTAGCTCCAAGAATCCAAATTTTCTTTTAGCATTTTGCAAACATGATTGGATGTCACAGAGTGTGTCCTTGCTGACTTGGACATTATTATGAATAGTGGATAGCATTAGATATCTTAATAACTGTAAAAAATCATTGACTTTCGCCATCTTAAGACCTGTCACCATATTTTCTTTACATAGATTCTTAAGGGAGCGATAGTTTAAGTGGCCAAATCGCTCATGCCAAAGTTTGCTCACTTCATCATTATGAGCAACAAATACCTAGGGAAGATTTGATGACCCAAAGTTGTTAAACTTATACAACCTTGTAGAATCATCAACAATGCCAATAGCTAAAATCTGTCTAAGATCTCTTAGGTCCTTAATTACAACATCGTGAGGTGAAAATTCAACGATTTTACCTTCACTTGAATGAGTTATCTGATATACAGATAGAAGGTTGCAGGATAAGGTTGGAACACATAATACATCATTGAACTGATCATTGTCTATATGAACAGTTCCAGTCCCTACAACACTAAGAGATCTATCATCACCAACATATATATTTTTGGTGTTACAATCATTTAAAGAAGAAAACATGGTTTGTTTTTGGCCATGTGATAAGAAGCTCTAGAATCAATGAGCCACTCGTGAGAATGAGAAGAAGAAGATACATTTAGTGCATATCCAGACCGAGATGTTTGACAACCACATGCATAAAGTTCTATTCCTGAAGATGAAGTTGAAGTTATTGAGTGCTCCAAATGGATGTTATGCTTTTCATTGTTGCTTCCAAGGCTTCCATCTTCTTAAAGCATTTGGATTCTAAGTGGCCATCTCGATTACAAAAGTGGCAATGTCTATCAGTCTTCTTCCCTTTGTTTTTATTTGCCTTATCATTTTGTTGAAATGATTTTTCATTTTGAGATTGAAATGGCTTAGGACCCTTGTTTGGTTTAGGACCATTTTTTTTAGGATACAACTTCTTAGGATTCTTTGAATTTGGTTGCTGCTGGGTGGCTAAAGCTTTCTTAGAAGAGTTTCCAAGATTAAGAAGGCCAAGATGTAAGAGTTTTTCTTGTTCTCTTATTAAAGAATCACAAAAGGCATCAAAGGAAGGGGACTTGTAGTCTTGTCCTTGAGAAATGAAGGCTTCTGTTGTAGAATGGAAGGTGGAAACAAACACAGAGTAGGCTAGTCCCAACTTAGTAAGAAAGGAATAGATAAGGTTACCATCTTCTTTCTTAACGTTAACACCTTCCAAGAGAAGTCTAAGGGTCTTGAACTTGGACAAAAATCTTCAATGGAAGAAAAATTATTGGGGTCCAATGTAAGCAACTCATTTTCGAGTTGATGGGCTCTAAGTTCATTTTTAATTCCAAAAACTTTAGCGATTTGTTTCATTGCTTCATTAGGAATATCAAGTTTTGCGATATAGAATCTAAGGTCTGGAGAAATAGACATCCCTATCAACCCACGAGCTTGATCTTGCCTATTTTCCCATTTGGCTGCCTTATATTCATCTTTCAGTTTGGTTTCTTGGTCTAAGGCTATTCTATAAAGACCTTTACTTGTAAGTAAATCCACAATGTAGGACCACCATTGGAAGTAGTTGGTGTTGTCAAGAATAATTTGGAATGGACTTTCCATTTTAATAGAAACTGAAGCTATAGATGCTGAAATTAAGTGTTCCAATGGAAAGATCTCGAAAAATTAGGCTGATTAAAAAAAACGGCTCTGGAAACGGCTTCCGGATGAAGAAGTTATGGCTTTTTGAAGAAAAGTTGTTGAAGATGCCGATGAAGTGCGAGAATGTGCAGAAATGAATGATAATGTTATATTTAAAAAAAAATTCCACCCCCTTTCCAAACTTAAGCTAATTAGCTAAACAAAAAGAAAGACTTGAACTCAAGACCTCTATTCTCATAAAGTAGCTTTGGACCAAGTGAGCTAGATTAAAAGGTTAGTAATTTTTGGAAAAGAGGAAGGGTTTTTTTTTTTTAGTCACTGAAGCTTTGGGGTGTGTGCTTACTTGAGAAAGCTCTTTTCTGCCTACAAAACAAAAAACATAAAACCCAACATGGACATACAAAAAAAAAACAAACCTTACGACTTGAAGTTAGCTTTAGCCGGAAACTAAATATTTTCCTCAATGTTTCTGATTTTCCGAGATCACATTAAGGCGTGGTGGAAAAGAGCATATGCATGAGAAAAATCATTCCTTTTTGTTTCTGATTTACCCAGATCACACAAAGTCATGGGGCAAAGAGCATACACAGAAATGAAAGGTATATATCCGGTAATAAAAAAAACAAAGAGCTAAATAAACCGAAATAAACAGAGAGAAAATAACTGAAAACTGCAAATAAACATTGTATACCTCCAGATCTTAAAAATGACATAGCTAGGGCTACCGGAAACGTTTTCGTGTCAAACAAAAGGGGTTCCTCACTGGAACAGACGCTCCTAACACAATAGAGCAGTCCTCTCATCCCGAAAGCAGTCAGTAACAGTAGATCTAGGAAATGATAGTTGGATGCAGTTCTACCAGCTTCAGATTTGGATCACCAACGGATGTGGCCCTCAACCTGACTCTGATACCATGTAGGAATTTACAGGGTAAGTTCCTCAGACAGAACACCAAAGGACACTGTGGCCACTTCAGGCAATTTATTAATAAAAGAATGAAAATTTGCATAAGCTTCTCTCATGAACGGTTACCCTACAAATGACCCTCCATGCTCTTTAAATAGAGATCATGGACCAATCAGGTGTTAAGCCACAGATGAAGTGTCAGTAATACGGAGGAGAAAATGAACCGTCGGATCATTACATATTGTGACCGTCGGATTGTATGTTACAAAAGTACATAGTAAAGAAACACACTTTACCTAACTCTACACTAGACCAAGTTATACTAAACTATTATCTATGTGTCGGAATATCCTAACATTTCTTTTTCTCTTCAACTTTTAAAACTCATTTCAAATCAAAACAAACTTGTCCTAAAATATTTCCACCAATTTTAACTCCAAGTTAATTAATTTCATAATTAGCCACTTTTACTTTTAGTTTCTCATTGAACCTTTCTTTCACCATTTTTTTTTCTTAAACATAATAAAAGAAATGAGAAATATTTTCTTTTCTCTTCAACTTTTAATTATTTTTTTCTACTCATTTCATATTAAAACAAACTTGTAGTGAAATATTTCCACCACTTTTGGCTCCAAGTTAATTAATTTGAGAATTAGCCACTTTAACTTTTACTTTCTCATTTCACCTTTCTTTAACCATTTTTTTCTTAAATATAATAAAATAAATGAGAAATATTTTCTTTAATCACAATTCTGATACAACTTCCATCCACTTGATACTCGCCAACTTTTTCTCCTATTAACTTTCATGTTTATCTATTTCTTTCTTCGTTCACGTTCACCTTTCTGGCTCTACCTACTTCCACACAAAGATGTTGATTTTGGAAGTAATATAAGATATATAGGAAATGCATTCACCTTACTTGTGGTCTCATATTCTAGAAAATGTCTCCATATTCAATTAATTTTTACAAATCCTTGTCAAAAAATTATGTAATTTTTTTTTTTTCATGAACCTTGAAGTAAGAATGAAAATCAAAGAAATATATTCCTTGATCTAAAATTCTTGAAAATACCTCGTATAAAATTTTAAAACTCCACGAATTTTATTTTACTGCTTTTACCCTTTTATAAATCTTTGCCACATTTTCATCACCAATTCCAACATGCAAAATATATTTAAAATATCTTTTTAACCTCCAACGTTCATAACATTTTATTTTAAAAAAAAAACTTCTTTCCCACTCTTCGACTGCATTTTTTTTATCACCATGCCTCTATGCCACTATTAATAAAAAAAGTTCATTTAATTTAAATAAGGATTCATACCTTTCCTTTATGCTATAACACTATTTCTCCATTATAGACTTCTCCATGTAACTAGTTCTTCTTGCTTTTCCACATGCTCTTTTCTCCTTTTAATTAAAAGATGCACCAAGCTCTCCACCATTATGAGTCATATTATTTATTTTACAATTCCATAGATGGACTACTCCAAAGGAGTTCAAAGGTTGTAAAAACAGGGGTGCCCAGGAAGGCCACAAAACAAGTGGCTCAACAAAATAAAGAAAACGGATAAACCTCCGCTCTGATACCACTGTAAGACACACAAGATTGGAAAGCAAAACCAACTATATTAAATATTGATATCAATGAATGATGTACAATGTATACATACTAATACATACAAGAAACCGTTGACTTAGTTTTTGGGTCTTCTTGGATTCCAGTAACTACTCATCATAATACAAACTAACCAAATCTTTAGCCCTGAGGATTAGCTATTTAAAAATACGTTGGACTTTCCTACTACATTGAAGCACTCTAGGATTCCAAGACCTATTGCACTATCTCTTATGATTTACATGTTTCTTCCCAAATGAAGATGAAATTTATTTTCTCCAGTTATATTTAACTTCCTTTCTTGTAATGAACCCAATCCCTTCTGTAGGTTGAAGTGCATGCAACCTTGCTCTAGATGGATTGCATATATGCAGTGTTGTCGAGTTGATATGTGAAGCCTATGAATGGGACCTCAAACACATGCTCTTAATTTCCATGTTTGGAAAAGAACCAACACAAATGATTTGTGAAGCTTATGAATAGGACTTGAACATTCTCTCAACTTTATTGTTTCGAGAAGCACCACCACTCTTGTAATAGATTGTAAACATTTATGAAATTTTGAAAAAATGATTCATGCAACTCTTGCTTTACACATATTTAAGAAATTGTTGTAGCTGCTGCAACACCCTCCAAAATTTTGGCCCACATCCAATTTTGGAGCCCCCTTTGATGGTTTTACTTGATGTTTGCATGCGCTCGGGTTCACCCAGTGAGCTTGTGTGAGTCTTTGCCCCCACCTTGCTTGATCGTTCAACAAACATCTTTTATATGTTGGTAACAATGTCGCGCTTGCGACCATGTTCTCGTTGTAAATAAAGTCTCTACTTCAAGTGTACATGCTGTGTTTGCTATGTTAGGTTCCTATACCAATAGGAGTCATAATTTTGAATGACTAAGGTTAAACCTTGTAATATTGTACATACCTTTGCTTTCTGCAAATGTTTTCCATATTAAAAAATTAAAACATGTAAAGAGGGTATGTCCTAGAAGAATAATCAAAGGACAAAAAGAATAAGAAAAGGTCAAAAAAATCAAAATATATGAACCCCAAAAAAGCAAAAATAGACCTTGAAAGTGAGCAAGTCAAAATGCCACTACTATTTACTTTTATGGATAATAATGATTATGTGCAACTTGTTATTCATGCCACAATCCATGGTAATCAAACTGTTTAATCTTTGATTATACCATGATTTGAATTTTATGTTTATAGTTAGAGAATAAAATCTGACCAAACAGTTTAATCTTGGCAGATCATTAGATAGGTAGAGTAGATAAAAGGAGCTCATCAATTTAGTTTGAGCCCTTGGATGATATAAGGTTAGAATTAGATAGTTGTTATGTAAAAGAAAAAGATTGATAAGGGTTTGCTAGCCTAAATGCACCCAAATAAAATGAAGAAAAAATGACAGGATGAGTAAATGGGTAAGTAGTAGAAAGGTTGCAAAAATATCAAGTGATTACACAAAAGCATGCATGTCATGTTTAAATGCATTCTTCAAATGTGCATAAGCAGTAAACAAAGCAAAGACAATGGTTCACAATTTCGTTTATTTAACATCCCCTCATTCATTTCACCCCTTTACTTACTAATGTCCCACAAATAAGTTCTAAGTGCTCAAATCCTTTAAGTTAAAGAGGCTCAGAGCATTTCTCTGTCTTTTGGAGGGACCAAACCCTCAGCTTGATGACTTATGGACAACAAGTACTAGAACCCCCTTCATGAAAACACATTCTCCCTTCATTTCCCCTCATTTCCCTAAATAAAACCCCACTTTCCTATGGTTGATACCATTTACTTAGGAAAAGTGGAAACCCCGATATAAAACCCTTTCACATAATAAACCCACGAAAAATCCTTTTCCTAAGCATAAAGTTAAGTGTGCGAATGTTTAATTTACCCTTGTACTAAGGAAAAACTCACTCTGCCATCGCATTTTCATATTACTCACTAACTTTATTATGTAAATTCCCAAAAATCCCATTATCTCGTATTAAATTAAATCCCTATATAAAGTACCCCAACCTTTGGTTTCAATAAAAACTAATAGAAATTCCCCATACCTTGATACAATCTTACTTATTTACCTAATCTTGGTAAACTTAAGTTAATCCCGATATTAACATCACCCGACTCCCTAATCCCTCATTAATCCTGGCCCGATCATTTTAAACCTATGATTTATCCCTAAACTAATCCCAAACCACCGTGATTAAATCCCTGGGCCCCCCATCAACTCTAGTCATTTCCCCCCGCGTAGCTCTTCTGCCAGACTACCATTGATCATCACCCCCCTATCCAACGGCGCACAGTCATATCGGGCGCGCCCAATGGCTGAATGTTAACCACCTGATAAACTGGTTTTCCCCAACCTCGCGGATGCTACGTGTCAAATGTTGTATCGCATTGGGTGACCCCTCCCGAATACCACCCATGCCACAAAAGTGGTGCGATGGCCCTCCAAAACCACTCCCCCCACTTAACCGAAAAACCGTCAAATGTTCATCTGAAAGTGAACCCGCCAAAATTAATCATTTTCTCTATAAAAGGTCGCAAAGTCCTCTTTCACCCTTTTTCTGTGCGTTCTCTATGAAAACCCTACGAACACCAAATTTACCACCAGAATTTCAAGACCGCTCCAGAAGATGCTGCAGACAACCCAACTGACTTTTCAATCTGTACCAAGACCATGCCAACCACTGCAGCTTCCATGAACCACCATTTTTAGAGCCAATTCACCCAATTCCAGGTATTTCACCACAAATTACCTCTTACCCTTGCAAATTTCAAAACCTTTAGCCTGTGTAGTCTTTTAAGTTGAAAATTGAGTAAGAATACTACAAATTTAAGAAACTTCTCACCTAAACCCTCTAAAAAGTCTCAAAACCTCCGATAAAACCCCCTAAAGCATAATTCAAATCCGCAAGAATTGAATTATGGCTTCTCCTATTGCCAGGGACATTAGACCCATTACCACTCCACATTTAGACCTGGACCACCTTCCCCTGGCTGACAGGGATTTCCAAATCAAAGACACAACTGCAATAGAGCTCCTGCTTAAAATTCATTGCTTAAGCAAAGATAGATACCTGAACCATATAGATGATATTGGCCTCTGGGAGTCCAATTTACCCAAATACTAGTTCCCCCAAGTTCATATCTTTCCCGAAATTATTCATATGTGCTATGCATGCTACGTCCCCAGCCATAGAGCCATAATGTCTCATGACCAGAAGGTTCTATTCACTATCACAGCTGAGTCCATTAATGAAATGCTGCAGTTCCAACCAGGGCCAAACCTAACCCCACTCTCAATTGGAGACCTGTTGGACCAGTATCCCAAGCTAAGCCCATCAAGATTGGTCCAGTTGTTTCAAACCTTCATTAGAGAGGAAAAGAACATCCCTAAGGACCCCCCTCCATATGTATCAACTATTTTCTCTCAATGGGGCCAAAACATTGTAACCATGATATCCTGTGTTTTGGGTTACTCTACCAGTGAATACATTGATGAACTTATTCTAGCTTTCAAGTCCATTTATACCCTGGGGCAACCTCTTGCAATCACATATGACTTTGCCAAATTCATAGCTGATGGGATGCATGAGAATTTCACAAGAATGGGAAATGAGAGAGTATTCAAATACTCCTATATATTGTACCATCTATTTTTGTATTATCAATAAGATAAGTTTCCTTTTACTCTCCAGAAGCTTGACACTAGGGGCCAGCCCAGATCTGTTATTTTTTGGACCCCACTTTTCCATGAGTTTAGATCAGCTTATACATACTCTGACTTCATATATTCTTTTGTGTATCCAATCATGACTATGCTCACTAGAAATCCTCCACCTAGGATAAGTCCAGAGATAAAAAGAGTCATCCAGCTTTCCAAGCAAATCAAAGTGGGAGATTGGTACCTTTACCAAAACCACACTGAAATTAGAATATATGGTTGCCTGCTTGCACCATATAAGTTGCCAAGATACCTCCCCATGAGGTTGTTTTCCTTAGAATATTACAGACATATCATCAATGCTGATGAGGTCAGCTTTGTCAATTCCAAGAAGAAGGCCAATTTCAAAATCAAAGACCAATTAGGTCCCTTCATATGCAATTCTAGAGAGGTGGGGAAAGATGCAGACCTGATTCTGCAAAGCTTGACATTACAAAGGAGTTTTGTATGGAGATATGACCCTTTAGAATTCATTACCAAGAAAAGGCAAAAGGTCAAGCTAGGACCTTTTATCCACCACCCCATACCAGAAATAGAGGCATATGAAAATCAGACAGAGTGGGTGGAAAATACCTTAGTAGAGAGTGATAGTACAAGGTAAGATGTAGAAAATGCTCTGATTGATTTGGAGAAGCAGCTTGATGAGAGATCTTTTTTGCAGGTACCAAAAGAGAAAGAAAGAGCCATGAGCACCCCTCTAGTCACGCAGACTCCTCAGAATGAGGAGAAAAATCCAAAAAGAAATAGAGAGGGAGCTTCCACTTTAGGAATGGACACCTCTAATTTGCAACAGGAAACAAGTCACAACAAGAGGCAAAGGCTCAATCCAGCCTCTAAATAGGAATATACAGAAGGATCAGCACAGGTAACCAACATAGAGGTAGACAGAAGTAGGCCCACAACTCCATCTGAAGACATATAAGAGCCTTCCACATCACAGACTCAGATGTTGGAAAGGCAACTTAGTGTGGAAGTGTCTTCCTTCAGTAGGCCTGCGGACAAAGACCAAGATATAAAGGACTGCTATAAGGAAATCAAAATGAGGAATGAGAGGCTTATAGGCCAAACATATGCTCAGTACTAAAATCTCACTCCCACAAATCAAACAAGGGTGATGTCAGCCTTTGAAATTAAGGAGGGAAAGCTGCAGATGTCCTTTATCAAGCCTACAACTCAATAGCCCAAAACATCATCAGATTACAAGAGGGTTGACTTTGAAGTGTTGGCAAGGGATATTCATCCCATAGACCAAATAGAACTGCACAAACAGGCTGGAGAGATGATATACTCCACCCTTACAGGTAAAGCCATAGTTGCCCATTAGCTACAAAACTCAGTAAACAACATCTCAGCATAGTTTCAGTTGGAGAAGGCCTCCTCACAAGCCAAGGATACCAGGATTAAGTCTTTGGAAGACTTAATTATTGAATTGGGACATGATCCCAAGGATATAAAAGCTACTGAGCAGTTGATAAAGAAGAAGAACAATGATATTGCTGCACTGAAGAAGCAATTGAAAATTCCCCAACCGCAACATCCTCGAACGCTGGAAGTTTTGGAGAGCCAAATAAAACATAAAGAGTTGATGGAATTGGTCCTAAAACTCAATGATTAGCTAAAGGAAATAGAGAAATAATTGGATAATTTAATCCAAATGAAACAAACTGACATTGCATCAAATTTTGCAAACGTCATCCCTACAGTGTCCACAACAGTCCCTTCTACACTAGAAGCTTCACTTGCACCAACAGCTCCACCTACCACATCATTGCCAGTTACAGCAAAATCTACAACAACAGGTACACCAGGAGAGGATGTAGATAAATTAGTCAAGGCCATGAATGAAATGTCCATCCAAGCCATTGAAATGAACAGACTAAGAGAAAAGGTGGCAAGTTTAGAAACTGATTACAAACTTTCCCAAATTATGCAAAAAGAAGAAACTCAGAAGCCCAATAGGATGAATGAAAGGGTAAAAGCCTTAGAAAAATACCTAGCATTGGAGAAACCCCTTGGATAGGCCAAGGAACTGTTATGGGCCAGTATCATTGACTCCGTCAAAGATATTTGGCCATCTATTCAAGTTATTTTTGAGCAGACATAACTGATAAAGATAGCTACAGCAGCTATCCAAAAATTCAAGGAGGAATTGGGTGACATGCGAGAGGATGCCAATAGACTCATCCATTTCCTTAACAGCAAAAATAGATATGAGCTTCAAGAGCTAAATATAGAAGACAAAACTGAAACTGTTTTGGAAATAGGAAAGGTTCTTTCCAAGAGGAACCTAACGCTAAACTTGGAGGAAAAGTGCAAGAACATGCACGTGGCCATTGATAGATTCATGTCCAAATTCCAAATTTTGAGGGAAAAAGGATTTCCCAGTCCATTGGTCATTAATGACAAGCTTATGACACAACAAGACTATGACAATAGACTCAGGTAGTTGGCTAAAGAACAAGCTAGCACTTCATCTATTAAAGCCCTGCGAATAGGTAAAGTTTTGTATAACACCTTCGAGAACTTTTTTTTTCTCCAACATGAGGTAAAACACTTATTCATCACCAAGCCCAATTTTGCCAAGTATACTGAAGCTGATGAGATATACCGAAGGATGATGAATGTCAAATTACCTGAGGTAGAATGGTGGGAAAGCATGATTGATTTACTTTGAGAAATTTACAGTAAAAAGTTACTGCACAGTAAAAATAGAGTAGCCAGGTAAATAGATGAAAACAGGACAACAGGGTCAAAGAGTATCAAGGTCAAAGAGTATCAGGTGAAAGATAAAAATTGAAGAAGATTCTAGCGTAAAAGAACACAACTGAAAGCCAACATAAAGGGCTACAAATCCAACCATAAAAGCCAACTGTACCACATAAAAAGGGACAACATGAAACAATTGAATAGTTGTCTCTATCTTCTTGCAAGAAGATATTTGTATTTCCTAGATTAAATCTCAAGTTTTTTTTGAGATATTTTGTAATAGTTTTGTATAAATACTCCACCATTCGAAGTATGTAGGGTGGATTCTTAGACATTTCTATAGACCTTTTGATCAAAGACTATAATCTATTGTATCACTGTTTGGACCAACAAGCTGGATTAATGAATAAAGACAAGACATTTCACTGGATTCATGTGTAGAGCGAAGTGCAGACAAGTATTTTCTCTTGTGTTGTTATTTTTCTTTAAAAAAATTTCCACAATATTTAATGTATCTGAAATCTGAATGCTATAATATGGAATGATATCTCAGAATTTGCTTCATTGCACTCTGTTTTAACTATTATGCATTTTAATGTTTTCTGCTAATTATCTAAGTTAAGGAATTCTTGATTGCTCCTTAGTTTAGGTAGTCTCCCTGTAATCTATAGCAAAGGATTCTTAGTTGCCCTTTGTTCATGATTATCCTTTGTTCCTCATTTTAATCCTGGTCTAAGAATTCTTAAGTGCTCTCTCACCCTGGTTAAGATCATTTCACCCATCTAGCCCAAAGACCTACACTTTACTCTGCTAGCTTGCCCTTTGAACACTCCCTTTAGTGAGTTAATTTTAGTTCTGCTGCCCTCCTTTGAATCCATAGCCCAATGGTCCAAAGACATCAATCTATCCATCTATTTTAAGGATTCCACCATCCAACCATTAAATACAAATCAAAACCCCCTGAACCTTCAGAACTAGCCTAAAATCCCAGCAAACAAAGCTAAATCATATAGAGAGAGCCCTCTCTGAGCCATAGGTTGCTAGATCCTATGCTTAAAAGATTGGTTTGTTGTTACCTCAGTCTTTTCCTTCTTCTGATAACATCTAGGGAAAATTTCTGAGTGACTTTGAATCCTTGGGACTTTGAATCCTTGGTCTTAATAAAGCTTTAAGAAAATCCTAAATTTTTATTTTAAGCCTCTTAAAGTCATTTGTTAGAAGTTATCTTAAAAAATTTCACAAAAACAATTAAAAAGTTTGAAATTCTGGCTTCCCGGAAGACTCATTTCACTAGGGCTAGTCCAGACCCAAATCTCGCCCCAGTATTTGATAATCCCAACCTGATTTCAAGAAAATCCAAAAAAGAAGAGAGTTCAGTTAATCAGACACCTTTAGTTAAAGCTAATTCATGCCTTGATGAATGGTTATTTCTAGAAGAACTTCCCTTTGATGAGTCATTTGATCTTTTTTTATTTATAATAAGATCTGAAAGTGCACTCAGTGAAACTATTCTAGATCCGGAATTCATTGCAGACCTCGAAGTTGAATAGGCAAATTAATCCATTGATGAGTACATTATGAAATCTCCACAATCATTTGTTAATACTTCCACAACCCCTGAGCTTTCTAAACATTCTTCCATTACTTTAAGTTCACCATTGTTCCCTTCAACTTCATCAATAATACCTTCTGAAGTCCATTCTCCACCACCATTTGTACCTATTCTTCCTCACCAACCTATCATCTCCCCTTCATCACCCACTAGTCCTGGTTCTTCATCCACCCTTCATCCACATCTTAACCCCTCCTAGCCTACAACCATGGAAAATATATATGATCCTCTTGTTTTACCTGCCCCACTTGGTGCTATGCCAACAGACTACCAAAGTAAAATTGTTCAATTTGATGGCACAGGAGACTACACTACACAACACCATGTCAATAATATGACAGATTACTTTGAACTACATGAAATTGATATTGGGGATGTTCAAATGAGACTATTTGCTTAGACTTTAGCTAGTGATGTTAGGAAATGGTTTATATCATTGCCTGATAATAGTATTGATAGTTTAGAAGCGTTTCATCAACAATTTTTGAACAGATGGGAAAAGAAAAAGAATCCCCTACAAATCCTTTCAGAATATGAAAACATTAGAAGGGGACCTAATGAAACTGTTTAAGATTACTGCACGAGATTCAACAATATATATAATGCCATCCCAGTTAATCTTAGACCCCCACCTGACTTAGCATTAATAAAGTTCCTTGATGGTTTTGACACATATATGACATACCAACTTAGGGAAGAAACCCCCCACCATTAGAAGAATGCAAACTGTAGATGTTAGTGTTGAAGCTAATTTGTTAGCTAAAAGAGCTAGAGTTAGAAATGAAAAAAGAGGAACTGCTAAAGATGCAGCTTCACCATCTGACATCAAAATAGACAGTTTAGCCAAAAGCATGGAAAGACTAATGGATAGAATAGATAATGTAGAAAGGAAACCTCAATGGGATAACCAACAAGCACCTCCAGTTAGAAACCTGAATTTTAGGAATAACCAAAATCAAAACATTGGGAAAATGTTATATACCTAGGGGGGATAATATGGGTACCTCCCTTGGTACCCCATAGATCTGATATGAAAATATAAGATAATGAAAATGAACCCAGAAAGTATATGAAATGATTCTTTATTGTTCAAACCCTTATGGTAGGGCAACACCATACATTCACTCCTTAAGGAAGGAGAACACTCCACAAGCCATAAGCCTGTTCCTTGACAATCTCCATGTGGAGTCTCTAGCCTCTATATAGGCCTCATACATACAATACCATGGGTCATTACCATGGTTCCCTCATACCATCAACTAATACCATGGGCCCATTACATTATTACTAACTACTTGTGGTCCCTTACATGATATGGGTTAACCACCTTATTTATTACTATGGCCCATCTCATATTACATTATTACCTTGGGTACCTCCCTTGGTACCCCATATTATCCCCCCTAGGTATATAACATTCCACCCCCCTTAGCATGTTTCGTCCCTGAAACATGGGAAGAACACAAATAATAAGATCTACTCAAAAGAGTAGTCCACTGGTACCGTGCACGTGCATCTAGCCATCCAAGAGAAAGGTGAACCCTCGATCTCGCTGGTGCCTCGCTCGCTTGAGATGGAAGTTGACCGTGGCAGCTCTTCTGTGCTGATGTGTAGTAGGTGGATCTTCGCTCCTCGCTATCCGTCATACGGGGGTCGTTGTTCTTGTGGCTAATTGGTTGCCATCTTGTTGGTTGTTTTCTTGCGGGGTGATGTGGGTGATGATATGTTGAAGTTTTAACTCACGGTGTCTTTTTCTTTAATTCACCCTACTATGGTGTCTTCGTTTCCAATATGACTTCAACCACTGAGCCCTCATCTGAAGTACCTGTAACCTTTTCTGCTTTAGCATCTGTTTGTGTTTGATTCTCGATCATCAAAGGCTCATCATCTGATACGTCAGTCCCTGGAACATCTTCTGCTTCAACGTTCGTGGACTCTACCTGTTTATTGTTGGAAATATCCTGTAATGTAATTTTCTTCTTTTTATACCAGAGCTTCAGGAATTTCTTCTGCACATTAATATTGATAGTACCTGCAGATTCCATCCAAGGATATCCCAAAACAACATCCATATTATCCATATCTGAAGCATAAAAATCACCATGCAACACATACTTATCCATAGAAAGCTTCAAATCCTTATAAATTTGAACATCCTCATCATCAACCTGTGTATTTTCAATGTGTTTTGCTGGAACTTGCAATTTTTTTGCCAAGTTGACATTTATGAGATTTTTCTTGCAACTGGGATTTATAGACACAATGATTTTCTCCTTCTGAATCAATCCATGAACCTGCAATAAGGAGATACCAACAGAAAATAACCCTTTAGGTTTCTTGGTTTCCTTCTTTCCTGTAAAAATAAAATCTTTGTATGTTGTGTTTCTATCTGTGTGAGCTTATACACCAGATTAGATTTACGATCAAAGCGCTTTTTTGAAGGCGTCCCAAGTCAAGAACCTTCCATAGCCATGTTGATGCCCTTGCCACCATTGTCGTCTTTCATTGTCCAAGTACATGCTCCCCATCATAAGCTGAGTATCATCATCATAGATGTAATCCAATTGGAAATATTTCTCCATTTGTGCTAACCATTTGGCTGGATGAGAGCCATCAAATTTATACAAGTCCCTCAATTTCTGATCTAGGCCCGCCATCACAAAAAAAATTGGCGAAAATTTGAAATGGTTACAATTCCATCAATATTGCTCAGAATCCCTATTATGACCTGTTTTTGGAAATGGAACAATCATTCTGCATCTGCCCATGTGATAGAAATCCTGATCCAGGCACTTGGAATTTCAGATCTGTGCTGCAACTCTCCCGCCGTCACCAAAATTTCTGCAAAAAAGAGCTGATTTTAAATCAGCGATATCTCCCTCAACCGGACTCCGATTCGATTTTATTTTTTTTGAAATTGAGTGTTTTTCACACATAATCCAGATCTACAATTAGATTTTGCAGATCTTGCACCAAGACGTCCAGATCTGTGCCGTAACTTCACTGCCCCGAAAAATTGTCTGCAACCCCACTGATTTTTAAATTAGCGATATCTCCTTCATCCGGACTCTGATTCAACCGATTTTTTTTTTAAATCGGCTATTTTTTCACAAATAATCTAGATCTGCAATTAGATTTAGCAGATCTTGCACCAAAACGTACAGATCTGATCTGCAAACTTCGCCGCCCCCGAAATCCTGCAAAAAATAATAAAAAAAATAAAATTTCTCCACTGTTTGCCCAAGAAAGTGCTCTACTACCACTTGTTATAGATCTAAACCGGAAATATTATAGATATGATATGAAAATATAAGATAATGAAAATGAACCCAGAAAGTATATGAAATGATTCTTTATTGATCAAACCCTTATGGTAGGGCAACACCATACATTCACTCCTTAAGGAAGGAGAGCACTCCACAAGCCATAAGTCTGTTCATACAATAATCCTTGACAATATCCATGTGGAGTCTCTAGCCCCTATATAGACCTCATACATACAATACCATGGGTCATTACCATGGTTCCCTCATACCATCAACTAATACCATTGGCCCATTACATTATTACTAACTACTTGTGGTCCCTTACATGATATGGGTTAACCACCTTATTTATTACTATGGCCCATATCATTATTACATTATTACCTTGGGTACCTCCTTTGGTACCCCATATTATCCCCCCTAGGTATATAACAAAAAAATAGTCCGGATCAGAACATTAGGCCTCCTTTTCAAGAAATTATGCAGAAAGATCCCATCTTGAAGACCTAGAACAAGACACACAGATCAATTTAATGGGATTAGATGATGACAACACTATTTTTCTTACCCAAGATGAGCAGGAACTGCATATGCTGCGACAATTACAAATCCAGTTTGGAAAGTCATTTGATTATAAACAGGGATATGATTCTGCCATTTTTGAAGTACATAAATAGTATAATCTAAGAAGCAGAAAGAATGCTGATGTCCCTGACCAAACCAAGAAAACAATGCAAAATCAACCTAAGAAAATAAAAGAAGCCCCTGTTTCAAAGATCCTCCAAATTCTCCCTAGGCAGAACCCAAATCCTTCTGGTCCCACCATTGTAGATATAACCTCTGATCAACCTTCTGCTGATCAACCATCCACCTCAATTCCACCTAAGGAACCAGTAGATAAAACTCAAAACACCAAATCCAAAAATCCACATAAGGAGATCCCAAATAAAGGAAAGGAAGACAAGTCTACTCAGATTCATACTTCAAAAACCCAAAATCTTCAAACAGAAAAAGTTTCTTCACCATTTAATCTGGGAGCAGAGATAGCAAAGCTAAAGATTTCAGTTCCTTTAACAGAACTAA
Source organism: Pinus tabuliformis (assembly GCA_031772625.1). NCBI lineage: Eukaryota > Viridiplantae > Streptophyta > Pinopsida > Pinales > Pinaceae > Pinus > Pinus tabuliformis. Next base: position 1,604,651,560 of record CM062804.1, read on the forward strand.
TCAAGAATGAAACTTACAAATCATAGATAAACTAGACCTTAAACATTGCTGAAAATGAGGATTTTGTCAACTTGTTTGATGACCAACCAGAACTCATATTTGGTCCAGATGTTAATGGAAAACCATTGGAAGGAGGGGTTCCACCTTTTTACATCAGCCTTAGTATTCATGATAAAATTATACACAATGCAATGTTGGATTCTGGGGACTCTCACAACTTAATGCCCAAATTAGTGATGGAGAAATTAAACGTAGACATTACAAGGCCTTATAAAGACTTATTCTCATTTGACTCAAGTCAAGTAAAATGTCTAGGATTGATTAAAGACTTATGTGTTACTTTAGGCCAATATCCTACCAAAAGTATCCTTATGGATATTGTAGTTGCTGACATCCCACCAAAGTATGGCATGCTGTTATCCAGATCATGGGGAGCCAAACTTCAGGGATCCTTACAACTAGATATGTCATATGCAACAATTTCTGTTTTTGGACAACCTAAGAAATTAAACCGATAAACCTTAATGAAATATATGGTAAGTAGCCAAGATCGACCTCAAAACTTTCCCATCTACTCCATACACTTAGACATTGATTCTTTGATCCTATATAATGCTGATCAAACACCAGAAGAAATTTCAGATAGTATTAATACAGAACCAAAAGAAATTGCAGTTTCTATACAAAATGAAACTAACCAAACTTTAGAACTTTCCAATGAACAAGATGGAAAAATTGATGTAAGTGATGAAAAGTTTGTTGCACCAGATAGTGAAAATTATGAGCATTAGATATTATGACATATTGAATTTGATGGGTCAGTAAATAAGTTTGGAGCAGGAGCAGGAGTGTGGATATATAATTTGGAGAATAATCACTCAGAAGGCCATGCATACAGACTGAATTTTAAATGTACTAACAATATGGCCGAGTATGAAGCATTAATTTTAGGTATTAAATTAGTTAGGAATCTAGGAAGTAAAAGAGATTCTGTCATGGGAGACTCTAAACTAATTATAAAACAAATATATGATGTATATATGACAAAGGACCCTAGATTAAGTTGTTATAGAGGAACTATTGTAGAAATACTGAACACTTTCCTAGAGACAAAGATTGCAGTAATCCCTAGAAAACATAATATGCAAGCCCATAGTTTAGTAATGTTTGCCAGCACTTGCAAATTACCCTTCCAACCTAACCATCAATACACTGCTAAAGTTAGGCACAGACTTGCAATTCCAGATAATTTAAAGAATTGGCAAGTATTTTCTAACAATAAACAGATAAATAGCTTTTTAATTTCAGAAGAAGAGTTTGTAAATAACAACATAGATACTGATACATTCATAGATCCTGACACTAAGGATGAGTTAGAAATAAATGAGATAGAAGGTGATGAACTAGATAGATTTAACCCAACTAAATTTACCAAATAAGATGTAGATAACTTAGAGCAAATTGAGATTGACGAAATTATCAGTGAAGAAACCGAAGTAATTAATCTCAAGGATAACTTCTTACCAAAGGGATTAACCCCTCCGAACGATTTATTTGATTCAAATGATGTTCCTAGGAAAGCTAAAATGGAACCAGTAAGTTCTAATATAGAGGAATGTAATATAGGCACCAGTGAAAATCCTAAACTGATCAAACTTTCAAAATCAGTACCTCCCACTAAAAAAGTAAAATACATTGAGTTGTTGAAAGAATTTCAGGATGTTTTTGCTTGGAGTTATCAGGACCTCAAATCCAATGACACCAACATCATCCAACACACAATCCCTATGGTGAGTGCCAGTATTGTAGCAATAATGCTGCAACTCCTGGGCTACCTACTTTACTCTTATCAACCCAGTAGTTCGTAACAAACTTGGAAGCAACAGTGCTATATGCACAAGTACTAGTTCTTACTGCAGGTTGTCACTTGGTCAGCCGGTGCAAGATCACTAGGAGTTCAAACCAACTTCTATGGATTCCAGAAGAAGCTCTATATGTGATGAAAGGAGAGAAAGACTACTCTACAAATACTACTCTAACTGCAGAAAGGAGAAATAATACTCTAAGAAAACTAGACTGTTAACCCACTAAAAAGTTGTAAACACTAGAAGTCCTACGAATGAGGAAAATTTGTGTTTTTGGGGCAGCAAGAGGGTCTTTGCCTCAAATCATGGTCGCAGAGGGAGGAAGAGAGGCCAAGGAACTGTTGCTAGCCTTTTGGATCTTTTCTTTATCACTGCTTAACCTGCAATAGAAAGCACAAATGGAAGCAAACTATTGAATCATCAAAAGCAACCTATTCTTGACCATAAAAGAAATTCATCTCACAGCAACCTAATCTACAAACTGAAATAAAACATACAAATACAAGTAAAGAGGAGCTTGGCTACTTGGATTGGGCCCTAACCCAAGAGCTTCATCCCTCTGAGGTAACTCAGTGCTAAATCAAAAAGGATTCCATCTTTATTTCAAAACAATAACAAGATTACATGGAACTGTCAAAAATAATAAGCTCGAAGTTGAGCATAGTTTACATAAGAAAAAGTACAACAAAAATCCAACAAAAAAAATCTAACTCTAGTGAGGCCCTATGCCTCTCTACTTATACAAATGAAGCTACCAACAACTTCCTTAAGATCAAGGAGGCTTGGCTTCCAAAACTCAAGATAGTCATCAGTTATCCTCCACTTGCTCGACTAATGCATGATTTGGCTGCTTGTACTCTGAGTTGAATGAAGGGGTATTCGAAGTGAGGAGCAATAAATGAGGGGGAATCCCTGTTATAAGTCCTCTCCTTTGTCCACTTCGAGTTATTGCTACCATTTGTCCATTGGATCGTTGACTTTGACCACAAAATTCATCAATAATCTGCATTAAACACATATTAGACCACATGGCATCATAACTAACTCAACTCACTCTATAAGCATAAATATAATTAGAAAATCATACAATAAGCTAAGAGAATGGTTGATTTGACTAGGTTAGGAGGTAAAATGAGCCCATATAATTACCCATTTATGAGGCTCATCATCACCCCTATTGAAAGTGTTGCTCATCCTCCGAGCAACTTAGTCCATCTTCTCATCTTTTATGGCCGTGGTGGCCTCCCTAGCATCCCATACTTCTGATGTGGTCTCCTCTTCCTTGTCATAGAATCCTACCTTCCTGTCTATTTCTTCCCATTGCTCCTGCTCTTCTTCTTCTCTTCTGCCTTCCAGCATGCCTAGTAGTAGCAGGGGTCTCAATTTGAGGCCAATCCTATTGATCTTCAGCCTCTACATGGAGCGCTTATACATTGGCACTCTCCCTAATGCCTCCTTCATCCTCATTGGGGAATGATATTCCCTAATCTGCAAACTGTGTGGTAAGGTGTTCCATCTCCTCATACATGCATGCACACAGTCATCCCCAAGTAACCTTTCCATATCTTCAAAATGTGCAATGGCTTGTGCCCAATCACTGATATATCTAGGGGCAACCTGAGGATTATTGGCAAGTAGGTTATGTGTGCTGATGATTGCCATGGGGTCTGATGGCTCAGCTCTGATCATTAATGGCTCATTTTGCTCCTTTATCATCAACCTTCTTATTTCTGCTGCCCTTAACTCTTCATGGTTCATCCATGAGTCCCTGGCCATTAGTTGCAGGTCCCCTAACGTGGCATTGGGGTCCCACACATTCATGTCTGTGAGGGCCATGTTATGCAGGTAGAATTCTGCCATGTTTGCCTTATCTTCTGATGTGCTTTGATCACACAGGTCCATAAACTGCCTGTAATCTTGGAAAGGCATTGTGCTTCTTTGTGCCAAAGTCTTTATCTGAAATTGCAACCATTGGTCCTTGAGATACAGGCCATAGGATTTTGCTAGTGTTTTACATTGCAATGCCTCCATGGACCAGCTGGCCATGCATGCCAGTTGGGTCTCTTTCTCTTGCAGCTGCCTCCTTAGCAATTCATTTTTTGTTTCAAGTTGGATTCTTGCAATTGCTTCTCTGTGTTTGACAGCACTTAACTCTCTGCCCATTTCTTTGAGTTTGTTCTCCATATGGCCAATATACTCAACCCCTTTGGTTTTGGCTATTTTCTTCCACCTATGGGTCCTTATCCTTTCTTTCTCTAATTCAAAGAATAGTGGAATTGCAAATTTTTGTGGAATTATTTCCCCCCCTCAAGAAATCTGTAGTAGGAACCAAGACTAGGCTGGGGATCAGGTTCTTGTAGATCTGTTTCTTCCTCCTTTCCCTTTAGCTATCATTCTATCCTTTTCTTAAGCTTTTGGGTCTCCTATAGTTTTGACAGTGTCTCCTATAGAACGTCTATGCCTCCTATAGCACTGTTTTTGGGTCCTGTAGTTCTACCTTTTCTTTCCATGTGGGAGATCTAGGAGTCCCCCTTTCATATGTGATAGGTGCCTTAGGAGGGGATTCTTTTCCTTGGGCAAAGGGTGAATCTTCTATTATAATTGGCACTTTTGAAGAAGGTTGGGGTTTCCCTGTTTTGATTCTTGTGCTTTTCCTAGCCCTGAAATACATTGAGGTCTGCCTCTTCCTCTTCTATTTTGGCTTAATTGGTGCGCTGAGGGTAGTGAGAGCAATTTCTGCCTCTCTTTCTAGAGTCTCCAGGCACACTTCTTCTTGTTTTATCTTTTCTGCCCCTTTTTCTCCTCCTTCTGTTTCTCTTTCTGTCTCTGTTTGCTTTGTTTCTACTTGCTCTGTTTCTTCAGCTTTCTTCTCCTCTATCTTAGTTTCTTCCTCCTTCCCTTTTTGTTCTACTAAGTCACCAGTTGCCTCACCTTCTCCCCCTTGCTGCTCTTCCTCCTCACTGCCAGTAGGACTGATATCATAGGTTAGGGCTTTTATGTCATCTTCTGTTGTCATGTTTTGGAAGATTTCCCATGCTATAGGGAGTGTAAATGTATGGAGGGCTTCTTCCACTAAAATTTTGATTAACCCATGGTGAGCGAGCTGCTCTGAATTCCCTGCTTGAACTTTAGTGCTAGAGTCAATGAGAGACTGCAGGAGGAAGTAGGGGATGTTGAGCTTCTGAGGGGTTGGAGTGTCCATGCCATATCTTAATTCATGAAGGATTCTAAAATGGTAACCATAGACAATGTTGTACCTCCCCTCACAGGAAATATATTTTATTATTTGATAGCTAACCTCATCCCAAGGATATGGTATGCTATCCTCTACAGGGGTTTCATTGTTTTGGAAGAAGTTTTTCTTGGTAGCCTGGCCAATTGGTTTTTCATCCTTACTCCAGGGCAATCCAAGAGGAAGGGTAGTGACCCTACTGATAAACTCAGGGGTTATCTCCATGGAAAGACCTCTAAAGGTGACAGTGGCATGTGTTCTAGTGTGAGGGACCAAAGAGTGGGCAAATTCTTGAGCAATTTTCTCATCAAACCCTCAGAATTTCTCAAAAACGTTCATCCAATTGCTCTTGTGAATATGTCCACTACTTGGGGATGTGCATGGAGCCTAGAGGATTTGGTGGGCTCCTTCCTCATAAAACCTCCTATTATTTTGTTTATGCCTCTTTGGGAATCAAAATTTGGAGAACGAGACAACAATTTTCGAAGAAAAACAAAGAAACAGAGAGACTGTGTGTTTTTTTCTAAGAAATAAGCAACAATTCTGTTATGTATTTCCTCCACTTAAAGGCTTTATTTCCTCCTCAAAATTAAACCACTGTTTGCATATTTTGATATTCAATGGGGGGTATGCATAGAACCTACCTCGTCAGCCCGAGAATTGTGCTAAAACCTGTGTTTTCTCCCTTCAAAACAGCTCACTGGCCCTCTTGTAGAAGACTGTTGGCCCTCCTGTAGAATTCCTGTAGGTTCTCCTATAGAGCTTGTAAGTGCTCCTGTAGAAAACACTGAGAATAGGAATATGGGAGAGATCAATGGAGAATGATGCATACGAGGCTGTGGGGGCACGAAGAGATTGTAGGAGCAGAGTTTCGAGGAGAGAATGAAGGAAAAGGTGGTGAGAGTTCTCGGTAAGGAGTACTTATTACTTTCTATGGATATTTCCTGTGATGGAGGGTGAGATGGAAAAGTGTACGTTGGCCATATTCGGACTGTTGGTCCCAACCTGACTTATCATCATTTCCATTTCCTCATAATCATCCCTTATGATTGCATCGGAGTTCACACTTCCTCCACTACTTTTCCTTGACATCTTTCTTGAGTTGATTGTGTGCATGTGTGGGTGACATCTTCGGATGAGTGGAGTCAACTAGATGAAGGTGGCCAAGTTAACTGGCCACCTTTCTCTCATTCAAACTCAACCATCTCATTACTTTTGCATGCCTTCTAATTACACAAATGCAAACAGAGGGGCGGGTTAGTTACTTACCTGAGATCCGAATGTATTTGCTGTGAGGTGTTGTGGTTCCTTATCTCTGCTGCATGCCCTTGTTCCTTTTGATGCATGTTTTTTGCTTGCTGATGTGTGGCTATGCCTTATGCAGGTTCTTCTCTGGCTAGATCTGAGCTTCAGGTGTCTTCTTCAACTTCCATATTTGCACCCTCTTGCTGCTAATGCTGGATTTTAATGGGATCAACTGCTATAGGAATTCCTATAGGAGCTCCTGTAGCTGCTTCTTCTCTTGGAACTTCAACTTTTTTCTGTGCTTGGAGATGTGAGGATGATGCCAAAGATGTAGATAGAGATGGAGAGGTAATAGGTAGGCTTCAGGTGAGGTTGATGGTGCTGTCTACTCTCTTATTTTTTTGTTTTTTCTTTTTCCTAAAAACTGTTTATTTTTTCTGTTTTTTTCTTGGACAGGAAGAAGAATGATGCTTGGGGCATGATGCAGGCTTGGACATGATGATAAGAAGGTCTGAAGACTACAGGAGGATTTATAGATTTTTCATGAAGCTTCCTTGTCCCTCAAACTACGATTTCTATCCATTTCTGGCTCTCTGTAATTCCTACAAGAGCCTCTTGTAGAAAACACAGAGCCTCCTATAGAAAGCATAGTTTTTGAAAAATAAGCACAGTGAGGTGAAAAATATGCCAAGAATGATGGAGAAAAGTGTGGGAAGGTAGGATAGGTGCTGGTGTTGGTTTCAGGGCTCCCTTGGCACCTTCTGCTGCTTCCTGTAGTCCTCCTGCAAACCTGCAATGCAACTGGAAATTCATTTTTCTTTTTCTCTCTTTTTTTTTTTTTAAACAACTAGGGTGCCTTGGGGAGGTTTTCACCCTAACTACTTGCCCTAGGCGCCTCCAAGGGAGGTTTTCACCCAGGGATCTTATTTTTCTCTCTCCTTTTTTTTTTGACATCACTGGGCCGCCTCAGAAGAGGTTTTCAACCCAATGATGGGACTCAAGCGCCTCATGGAGTTTTTCACTTGAGTCCTTATTTTTTATTTTTTATTTTTCTTTAGTGAGTGGGTGAAGTGGAGGCTAAGGCATGCTCCACTACCATCACTGTCTTATTCAAATCTTCAATGAACTCTCGCTTGGAGAGGTGTTTCTTGTAGACTTTCAACAGATGTCCATTGACAAGCATGGGGATGGCTTCATCATCAACAGTTCTGATCAGAATTGAACCATTGTCATTGCATTTCTTCACAATGTAGGGTCCCAACCATCTTTTCCTTAGCTTTCCCTTGAAATATTTATATCTTGAATCATAGAGTAGTGCCCAATCTCCCTCTTGGAATTTTTTCTCCTTGATGTTTTTGTCATGCCATATCTTTCTCTGAAGCTGAACTACCTCTGTATGGAGAAGGGCCTGCATTCTGTGTTCATCCAATCCATTGAGCTGAAGTAATCTTTCTTTCTGTGCATGGTTGAGGTCTAGGTCCAGCTGAGCTTCCATCCTCAGGGTATTGAATTCAAATTCTATTGACAGCAAAACCTTCTTCCCATAGACCAGCTCATAGGGTGTGAACCCTGTAGTGGTCTTCCATGTTGTATTTTAGGCCCAAGTGGCCTCAACTAATCTGTCCACCCAGTCTTTTCTACTGCTGCTCACTACCTTTGTTAGGATCCCTTCCAATGCTCTATTAGTGACCTCCACCTACCCATTGGCTTGTGGATGGTAAGGGGTCGAAGTCCTGTGCTTGATTCTATGATGTGTGAGTAGGTCTTCAATCAAATTGGAAGTAAACTGACTACCTTGATCTGTGACCAATTCTCTTGGATACCCGAACTTGTAGAATATGTTTTCTCTCAAAAATTCAGCTACTTTTTCCTCTGTCACTGCTTTGATTGCTTTTGTCTCTGCCCACTTTGTCAGGTAATCAGTGCACACAATGATGTATTGCTTCTGCTTTGAAGGAGGGCTGATAGGCCCCACAAAGTCCATGCCCCACTTCTCAAATGGCTCAAAGGTCACTTGAGGTTGCATGGGCATTTCATCCTTTGGAGTAGGTTTCCCCATCCTCTGACACCAATCACACTGGCTGGTATATCTTCTCACATCCTGATGAAGAGTGGGACAGTAGTAGCCTGCTTACAGTATCTTGAAGGCAGTTCTTTTTGCTACAAAATGATCTCCACAAGGCCCATCATAACAGGTCAGGAGGATGTCAAAGACTTCCTCCTCCCTGAAACATCTTCTCAAGATCTAATCTGGGCCAAATTTGAAGAGATTTCCCCCAATCTAGGTGAAAGGGGCGCTTTTCCTCACTATCTTGCTCTTCTCTTTTGAGGACAGATGTGGTGGAAACTGTGCTGAAAGCAAGTAGTTTGCTATATCAACAAACCATGGAGAGAGTACTGAGATAGGAAACAGGTGTTCATCCAGCATTTGGTCATCCACCATTCCTTCTTCACCTGCAGGGAAATTTACTCTAGACAAAAAGTCAGCAACAACATTTTCTTTACCAGGCTTATCAATAATGGTCAAATCAAACTACTGCAGTAAAAACAACCATCTAATAATGTGAGCATTCACATCCAGTTTGTTCATTAAATATCTAATTACAGCATGATCAGTGTGCACAAAGGTTTGATAGCCTCTGATATAATGTCTAAATTTGTTTAAGGAATGCACGACAGTTAGGAGTTCCTTCTCGGTCGCCGTATAGTTTAACTCTGCCTTTGACAAGTTTTTTCTTATAAAGTATATGGCATAAGGTAGCTTTTCATCAATTTGTCCCAAGGCTGCTCCTATTGCTTTGTTCGAGGCATCTGTGTGAATGTGGAAAGGTAGGGCCCAATTTCGGCCTCTCAGAATTGGGGTAATCACGAGCTTTCTCTTCAATGTATCTAGGGCTTCTTGATAGTTTTCTGACCATATAAACTCGACATCTTTACCTAAAAGGCCAAAAAAAGGATAGTCTAGCTTGCTGAAATCTTTAGTGAATCTCCAGTAATACCCAACTAAACATAGGAAACTTCTGACATCTCTCACTTTTTGAGGAGGTGGGACCCTTTGGATGATGGCAATTTTGTTGGGGTCCACTTACAATCCTTGTTGAGATATTGCATGACCTAGCACGGTCCCTTCAGTCATAAAAAATTCGCATTTTTCTGGACTGAGGGATAGGTTTATCTCAATACATTTTTCTAGCACTTTTCCTAGATTAGATAAGGCTTCCTGAAAGTTAGAGCCATAAGGAGTAAAGTCATCCATGTATATCTCTACTGCATCATGAACTAATTCAGAAAATATACTCAATACCGCTCTTTGGAAAGTGTCTGGAGCGTTACACAAACCAAAAGGAAGGACCCGGTATGAAAAGGTACCCCAAGGACAAGTGAAAGTGGTCTTATCTTGGTCTTCAGGGCTGATTTGAATCTGATTGTACCCGCTAAACCCGTATAGGAAAGAGAAAAACTTTTTCCCTGCCAGACCGTCTAACACTTGACCTATGAAAGTTAAAGGAAAATGGTCCTTTTTAGTGGCTTTGTTCAATTCTCGATAGTCGACACAAATTCTCCACTTACCATATTTCTTTGGCACTAGCACCAAAGGATAGATCCATTCACTATCATAGATGGGATAGATGAATCCTGCATCAAGCAATTTCTATAGTTCTTCCTTAACAATATCTTTAAGTGTTGGATTCATCCTCCTTTGAGGTTGCCTGACTAGCTTGCAATCCTCCTTGATGTATATATGATGAGTACATACTGAAGGGTGCACTCCCTTCATCTCCTTATAACTCCAGGCGAAGGCATCTAGGTGTTTTCTCAACAAGCTACACAGTTCCTTCTCCTCGGAAGTGGATAGGGATGGATTGATTTTCAAGGTTCTTTCTGGGCCGAACTCTATATTATTAACACAGAGAGGAGTGGAGTCGGCCGCACAGATATCATTTGAGGGGTTGTTTTGGGTTTCTCTTACTATGTCCTCTAATGGTGATACACTAGGGGGTGGACTCTGAATCAGATTTTCAATCATATAATACTCATCTTGCAGTTTCCCCCCCATGGCAATTTCTAATGCACAAAGCGGTGCAGAATAGACTTCATCCTCATCTTCCTCCTCCAACTAGAGAGGTAGATCATGTTCTAGCAAGGGTTGGGTAGGAGGATATAGGATTAACTGCTTGGACATGTGCCCGTTCTTTATGGTCATGTTCCCAACTCGACAGCTGATGTAGGTATCGGCAGTGGACAATCAGGGTCTTCCTAAAATGAAAGGATACCTAGTGAGCTTTGCCTTTGGCTGGAGAACTAAGAAATCAGCAGGGTACTCCCAAGAATCAATGGAGACCATCATATCTTCCACAATCCCCTCAAGGGTCACGGTTGTTATAGCTCCAAATCTCACTCTTATGGTTTGTGATGCTGCACTCATGGCCTAGGGCAACCCCTCCTTCCAGACCTAGTCCTAAAATTTGAAAAACAGTGTTTTATCCCTTATACGTGACATTGCCCTGAGTTACACGCGTGTATACGTGGGTCTGTGTATACCCAACCCACGTATATGTATTAAAACACTTAAAAAAATATAAAACTCCTTATTTTCGGGCAGAGATTGCGGGTTTTACCTGCTGATCACCTGTTAGTGCCCGTGGCCCAACTGTTCCCTACCAACTCCCAACTAAAAAACTACTTTGGGAGAGGTATAAAAAGACCTCAAAGGGAAGGCCTAAGGGAGGAGAGAAGAGAGAGAAAGGTTATTATGCTGAGATTTTTCCCCTGACCAGGTTTGAAGTCCCTTGTGCCTTCTACACTTCTCCCATTTGTACAGGAAACCCTTGTTTCCTTGTGTGTTGATGTTCATCCACCATTTATGACATCATGGAGTGAGTCATGGAAGGAGTTTGTTAAAGGCTTGAGGCTGGAACGGATCCGGAAGGAAGCTTTGCTTGGAGCCTGCTGAAGGTGACTCAGGTGAAATTATTCCTTTTTATGTACTTTATTTGTCTATAATAAAAGAAACACATGTCTTGGTTCCCAATATAAATCTTCTTTATGTTTATGATATTCATGTTTAGAATTCATATGTAAATGGTTGTTTGGATTTCATAACTAACTACCTTTATTTATAACATGAAGATGGTTTCTTTATAAGGTTTTGTCCATATACTGTTGTGTTCTTTGGAATTGGTTGTTTTGCAGGACAAAAGAGAAGAAGGGAACTTCAAGAAGGGTTTGGACCCTAAAGGCCTTCTCAAACGTAGGACCTAAGGTACGTACCCTTTACAATAGAATTTGCTTATAATAGCATAATGGCTGTGTGAATGTGTGTTTCTTTGAATAGATAACTTTCAGTCTGCTAGGGTTTCAACCCAAAAAACCCTAGGGGAACATTTCCCTCCAACAGAATTGGCGACTCCACTGGGGACTATGTGGCAGCATGACATCGACATGACGCACGTGGAAGCTCCTTCATCTATAACGGTACGAAAAATGTTGATTTTCCGGTATGTAGACTTTATTCGGAAAGCCATATGATGAGGGAGTCGCTTTTTGACATTTAACATGTCAAAAGTGAGCACTAAAGAATTGGTTGGATCGACTGCTCCAATCGTGGAAAGTAAAGCACTTCGCTGAGCTGGACACGACTGGAGAACCTCTAAAGCGGACATGGCGCATGGATTCTGAGCCAGATCCTCCACAATGGAGTAATTCCGGGCAGCCCTGGCATTTGGATTAATAGTCGCGCGTTTAGCGGAACCTTTCGGTATCCGTGGTATAGTCTCAACAGGAGGTCACTCAATATGAAGGTCGGTATTTCTGGGAACAGTCTTGTCCTTGGAAGTTTTGGCTTCACCATAATCACGTGACCGAGTAGTCACATGGACGTTAGAACTCATCATGAAAACATTCGATGATTTTTCCCCTTCCTGGTTGCCCCCTGCAGAGGTACCAGGATTTGAACTCGCACCAGCAAGAAGTTGCTGCCCTTGGGGAAAAGGGTTTGTTAACACAGCCTGAGAACTAGAAGTCCCTTGCTGCCCTAACAAGTGTTGAGATTCTTCAATCTTAGGGCAGAGATGAGTTAAATGGTCTCCACTACACAACTTGCATGGAAACTTGACTTTCTTTCTAGACTCATTTCTACCACCACCAGCATTGTTACCGAACTTATTTGCATCAGGCTTCCCATCCTGGTTCTTTTTCTTACCTTGTCCTTTCTTTTTCCCATTGGAATTTTGATTTCCTTTGGGGTTATCAGATTGGACGGCATTAATTGAAGAAGTTAGGGAAGCCGGGGGATTAGACGACGTGACTTGGTTATTAGAAGAAGTTTGTAAGGACAACTGCTACAATTGGTTCAACAAGTTCACGGTAGTTGTGTCTACTGACCCAACTATACCATCCGCGTGGGGACCTGGCTTCGACTTAGCTATGTTAACCTTAGACCCAGGAGCATCTGGCAAGTATTTTTGTAGGATCCCAGACTGAGAGTAGATCAGTTCTAATTGGCCCTAAAAATGGCTTGCTCCTCAAAATAGACTCCAGACATGGAGACATCCTTGGAGATCTCGGGTTGTAAAGATTTCAAGAACCATTCGAGACGATACTTCGGAGGGATTTCGGCTTTAATGAGCCTCTTTCTTCGTCTCCATTCCTGAATATGTTCAGAAATGTGAGTTGTCTTATCCTGACGAAAAGTGGCCAGAAGTTCAGTTCTGGCATCATAATGGACAGGCAACTGGAAATGATTTAAGAAAATATTGGCTAAGTCAGCGAAAGATGTAAAGCTGCCCCCTGGCAACTCTATATACCATTTGGCCGCATTACCAGTCAAGGTGCGTTGAAAAAGTCTCAGCCTGATCGAGTCATCGATAAGGGAGTTAGATGAGCACCACAAATGGAATGTGGTTACATGGTCGCCTGGGTCCTCACCACTCTTCCCTTCGAATTTTGGAATGTTCGAAGGGAGTTTGGTTGGGACCGGAGGCCAGGCTAGATTGTACTTTATTAGATCGTTTGTTAACTTAGTGAGATCTGGCAAGTTCAACGTTGCCATAAACGGAAGCCTAGGAGGACCTTGGCGATTCCACCCAGACTGGGTAGAACTCCCAAAGTTTTGAAAAGATTGGCCTAGATTTTGGAAGGCACCAGGCTGCCCGAAGTAACCAGTAGAACTGGCTGAACCAAAAGGAAAGCCTTGTGATCCACCAAAATTCGGAGTTTGACCAACTCCGGCCGCAAAACCTCCATAACCAGCAAAGTTTCCTCCTAAAGTATTATAAGGAGTTGATAACCCCTGATACGGATTCCAAGCTGAAGCTAAGGGAGGAATACTTTGAAACGAACTAACTGTGGAGTACAGCCTATTCCCTTGTTGGCCGATAAACGGATTCCCAGTTCCTGCGCCACTAACCCCAGGGTTAGTCCAACCTTGGAAAGGATTATTGCTTTGTCCTACAGAAGAAAAAGGCATGGATCCTATCATCGGGTTGGAATGTGGTGTATGACCACTTCCGAAAGGAAAACCCTGGAATGAAGCCGATCCGCCCATCATGGACGTAGCGGCACTAAACAGAACCGATGGAATACCCTGTGAGTGGGTGCCAATGGGAAGAATCCAGTACCAAAAGCATTGGTTTGGGCATTTCCACTCATGGACGGAATGGAGGTAGACCCAACTAAAGATGTGCTAGTAAAAGATCCAAACAAGGAAGTAGAGGAGATGGAAATTGTTCCTCCCCCTTGCACCGATGTTGGAGTTTGCATAGTCGTAGCACTTGTAGAAGCCATGCTTCTAGTAGTGATCATCGATGGTAAGCGCGTAGCGTAACCTGGACTTTACAGGCTATGCGTCGGAGTCCCAACGTATTGTAATACGTCTGGATGACTAGATGGTAGTGGAGAATTTGGAGCCGCTAACGACTCTGAGAGTTATTCTACCTCTATGTTATTCTCCGCTTGAAAGAGAACTCGAGAAAAGACTAAAGTGTCCCTCTCTTGTTCGGAAGTGCTAGGCCTTGCTTGAACACTAATGCCCCTGAGAGGAGGATCAATCCCCGATGCATCAACTGTCATGGGACGAAACCCACCAGTAGTATTACCTCTGCGCCTTCTAGGAGAAGGCTCTAAACTTGGTGGTGAAAGACCACGAAGTCTTCGAGACCGTCTAGGAGATCGGTCAGCCACTTTGAATTTTTGTTATGATATAACTAAAGACTCAAAAAATTGAAAGCTAGGCCAACTAAGAGCACAAAACACCCACTATAAAGTCCCTAAAGATAACATCCAATCAAACAACTTCCAAGTATTTCCGCTCCAGGTGATTAGGACCGGACACCAAAATACAAGAAAGTGAATTAAGGGGCCTTCTGAAGATAGTCTGGGATGATGAGGGCCCAGTCCTATGAGCGAAGGTATCAGAGGAAGTTATGCTAACCTCCTAACAATAGCCTGCGCCGGTGCAAGCCCCCAAGCTTCGCAAGGGTGCCCTCCAGTAGTACTGTCGAGAGTGATGCAACGTCGACCTCAGGTGCCACGGGATTCCCCTCTGTAGCCACCTATGTAGATCCCTAGGAGTAGCAACTATGGATACCAACTCATCGCAGAAGCCAGGCGGAACAGTCGTGAGGTAAGTTCGGACAAGTAGGAGAGGGGGTATCTCTCTTCCCTGTCTTCACAGACCCTTGTGCTTAACTCCCAGATCCGGAGCTTTCCTGGTCTTCCTAACGCTATTGGATTTTCTCTCGTTATTCAGACTCCTATGTTTGACGTTTAAATGGCCTTGGAGAGTTAGCTCTCCACTCGCCTAATCCAAGGCCCTAAAATCCTAAACTTGTTGGTGTAACTGACTTAAACAAAAAGTTCTAGTGAATTTTAGTTAGCGCTTGATTTTAAAATAGGTTGTTCTTTAAGTCACAAGGTAACAGAAGTGAAACTAGTGGTGTTTTTTGACGCAAAAGAAATTAATAAAAACTTAACTACATGCACATGTACTTTTTCGTTTTTCGGTGAAGAGCAATTTCTATAGGGTTCAGAGGAACTTCTAATAAAACAAATTTTTCTTTTCTTTTTGTTAATTCACGCTTCACACTCACAAAAGCTAACAAAGCTATGTATGCCTAAAAAGGGTATGCAAACCTATCCTAATGCAACAAATATATGCCGATGCAAGATTCGAAACTACTCTAAAAACAAAAAATGAAAGTTGCTTGCTTATCAATCTTTATCTTGCCACTTAAAATGTCTAGATGGAATATGAGATGCTACCATTCATTTCGTCTAAACACTAAAAAGAAGTTCTAAGACAAACATAAAGCACTTTCATTCAGTAAAAGGAAACCAAATGAAAACCAAGTTCAAGAAAGCAAAACTAAGTTTTTCAAAAAGATTTTCTTCAAACGCAACAACAAAAAAGTCTTTTCAAAAATGCTCTCAACAACACTGAAACTTGTGATTGAAGAATAGGCAACAAACACTTTTGCAAATTGACACCACACAATGGATGAAAACTCAACAAAAAGAGATGTGTTTGAGGATGCTCTTAACAATCAAAAGCAGTGATGAAAGCTTTGGCAACAATAACCAAAAAGATCAAAAAGACAAACTTCAAGAAAGTGTTAATCAACAACTTTCATGAAACAAAGAAGCGGATGGTCACAAAAGAAGTTTTGTCAAGCAAACAAAAAGTCACCAAAAGCAAGATTTGACACGGAGATTGAGATCAATCTCCCTACCCTGATGAATCAGAGCAGCCAAGATTCCAAACAATAAATCTTGCGTGCTTGAACAAGAAAAGATGACGCTTGCAACAACAAAAACAAGACCAATAATCCTTATAATCAGAGAGAATTCGGAACAAGATGCTCGCTGTAAAAACAAAAACTGATATTGGAAAGTGACTGTTTCAGACTGACACAAACTACCAAACAAACCCTTCAGAGACAAAAAGATTTACCAATCTTGAAAATTGCAAGATATACGCGACTGCACTTATGTACAGATTGCGTGTATACGCCACTGTAACTAAGGAAAATTGTGTATACGCGGGTTCACTTAAAGAAACATGTGTACATACGCCTTTGTAACTAAGAAAAACAGCGTATATAAAAGGTTTCAAGAAAAATAAAAAACAAACTGAAGAAACTGGCAAAACTTAAAGTTCAAAAACAGACCAGATAGTAACAGCAAGCAGACAAGGCAGCTGAGCCCTGATTGGCTTGAAAAACACCCAAACTAGGAACAACAAGAGTGTTGTCCCCAGTGGAGTTGCCAATTCTGTTGGAGGGAAATGTTCCCCTAGGGTTTTTTGGGTTGAAACCCTAGCAGACTGAAAGTTATCTATTCAAAGAAACACACATTCACACAGCCATTATGCTATTATAAGCAAATTCTATTGTAAAGGGTACGTACCTTAGGTCCTACGTTTGAGAAGGCCTTTAGGGTCCAAACCCTTCTTGGAGTTCCCTTCTTCTCTTTTGTCCTGCAAAACAACCAATTCCAAAGAACACAGCAGTATATGGACAAAACCTTATAAAGAAACCATCTTCATGTTATAAATAAAGGTAGTTAGTTATGAAATCCAAACAACCATTTACATATGAATTCTAAACATGAATATCATAAACATAAAGAAGATTTATATCAGGAACCAAGACATGTGTTTCTTTTATTATAGACAAATAAAGTACATAAAAAGGAATAATTTCACCTGAGTCACCTTCAGCAGGCTCCAAGCAAAGCTTCCTTCCGGATCCGTTCCAGCCTCAAGCCTTTAACAAACTCCTTCCATGACTCACTCCATGATGTCATAAATGGTGGATGAACATCAACACACAAGGAAACAAGGGTTTCCTGTACAAATGGGGGAAGTGCAGAAGGCACAAGGGACTTCAGACCTGGTCAGGGGAAAAATCTCAGCATAATAACCTTTCTCTCTCTTCTCTCCTCCCTTAGGCCTTCCCTTTGAGGTCTTTTTATACCTCTCCCAAAGTAGTTTTTTAGTTGGGAGTTGGTTGGGAACAGTTGGGCCACGGGCACTAATAGGTGATCAGCAGGTAAAACCCGCGATCTCCGCCCGAAAATAAGGAGTTTTATATTTTTTTAAGTGTTTTAATACATATACGCGGGTTGGGTATACACAGACCCGCGTATACACGCGTTTAACTCAGGGCAATGTCGCGTATAAGGGATAAAACACTGTTTTTTAAATTTTAGGACCAGGTCTGGAAGGAGGGGTTGCCCTAGGCCATGAGTGCAGCATCACAAACCATAAGAGTGAGATTTGGAGCTATAACAACGGTGGAGCGGTCTGCAAGCTGTAGTATGGTCGTGGTCTTCCTCAAGGAGCCCTAGAGGTTGAGTTTGAGCATTGTGTCCTCTGTCATCACATTAATGGCAGCTCCCAGATCAATCAAGGTGTGTGGGATCATGGTGCCATTGATGTGGACATCAACTACTGGGCTTCCAGGGTCCTAATATTTTGGACAGATTACCTACCCCAACATCAGGTCAGACAGTTGCCCTATGACATTGATGGTTGGGGCATCCCTCTTGTGCCTTCCTGGATACCTAAATCACTTCTCTTTGATCAATCTATTGTAGATAGGCACATATTTTATGGCTTGGATAAGTGGCATCTTCACACATAAATGTTTCAATTATCCCAGGAGTTCAGTTTCTTCTGGGGTAGGATGGACTGTTGTGGATAGTCTCTCAGGAAAGGGTGGATTTGATTTAGGTTCGCTTTCCTCTTTATCTTCCTCAACCTCCCTGGGTGGAGGCTAGCTATTTGAGAGAAATTTCTGAGATAGCAAGTTAATTTCCTAAATCTCCACAGCATAAGTCGGGCATGAGGGTTCCCCACTATACACTTGATGAGTCTGTCTGTTGTTCGGGTTCAGATTTGGCTAGGTAGGCATTTGGGGTTGCTTTGGTGGAGCAGGAGGTAACAGTTGTGGTTGGGCAGGTGGTGGAGGCAAAAGAGCAGGAGGAGAGTTGTATTGGGGCCTCCACCCTTGATGAGATGCATTCCACTGAGGCTGTGGCTGAGCATAGGATTGAAATGAATGGGTGGCTAGTTGGGCATGATATGGAGATGTGAAGGACCAAGGAGGAGGTGTGGACCAGGAAGGATGAGCAGGGGGGCCCCAAGAAGGTATGGAAGTGACTTTGTTGGGGTTGTAGTATTCCTGAGATGTCCCTTGCATCCCCTGCTGGTATGGTCTAGGTCCATGCAGCCTCCTTTGGTTTATGTAATAGAGTTGTTCAGTGACTCCCTTAGCCCCTTGATATACATCTTTAAGTCCGGGTAAGGAAGGGCACTTGTTTGTAGAATGATTTTCTTCACAGACTGAAGAAACTTCTATAGCGTTCAATGGGCATTCATTCCTAGGATGCCTCCTGGTGCATCTAGGGCAAAAAATGGCCAGAGCCCTCTCTGCTTCCTCTTATTTCCTTTTGATATGTAAGGTATCCATTTGCATGGAAAGAGTCTGCAGCATCTCACTCTTGAAGTCTTCCAACATGTTTCCAATTTCTCCTTTAATGGGTGAGCTAGAGGAAGAGGTACTGGTTATGGGTTGACTCCCTCTACCTTTCTTTCTGGATACTCTAGAATGGTTTCTAAAAACAATCTTTATGTCCTCATAGGACAGTTGGTAGATGTCTCCCCCAGCCAGTAGATGGAGGGTGTCTAAAAGATCTTCCCGACTTCCCCCGAGAAGGCCCAGTTTCAGAGACTCAGGGTCAAGTGTACACCCGAACCTTTTGTAATTGAGCTGGAACCTCTCTTGATAGTCCTCCAGGGACTCATCACTTCCAATGGTCATTCGGAAAATTTCTTCTTTAGTATCTTTTGACCTACAATAGTCTTGATACTTGTTGTTAAAGGCTTTCTACATCTGAGCCCAAGTTGTGATGCTATTGCTAGGTAATCCCATGAACCAACACAAGGCTGCAACCTTGAGAGTAGAAGGGAATAGTTTCAACCTTTGCTCATATTTTGCACAGTCATAGGTTCGACAGATAACAACAAACTCAAACAAAAAGGTGTCAGGATCTTTTGTACTCAGACCGTGGAAATGAGGTAGGGCGGAAGGGCTTATATTCTTCATTTTGGTGTCCCCATTGGTCTCCTGAATGGTAAAGGTACCCTCTATTCTCTCTCCATTCCCCCTAGCATTTCTGTGTTCAGCCATTAGCTCCAAAGGAATGTTTTCTTCTTCTTCTTCCCCTATAGGTTTTTCAAATATGTCTGGCTGTTCCTATAAGGGTTCTTCTTGATCACAGCCACCGAAGAAGAGAGAAGGTTGGTTGTGTGAAGCAGTGGGGGTGTTGGGAAAGAATTTTCTTGAATTATCTCTATTCCTACAAGGCATGAAAGGAAATATTTTTGGTTGGTTTTTGTTTCTTTTTCCCCACATTGATAGTACCTGCAAAACTGAAATTGATTGAACAAAACAATTGCAACTAGCTAACATAAACTTGCTAAATGGAAATTTGCAGAATTGAAGAGGAAAGCAAGGAAATGTAGAGCTTGAAAGAAAAGAATGACTAGTCTACTCTTGCTGAAATGAAATTTGCAGAATTGAAAAGGAAAGCAAAGAAATGCAGAACTAAAAGGAAAAGAAAAGACTGGTCTACTTTTGCTGAAATAAACTATTATCAGAATGTTTGCAATAGAAAATAGAAGAAAGCAGTGCTCACATAATACTCTGACGCTTCCCCGGAAATGACGCCAAAAAGTATGGTGAGCACCAGTATTGCAGCAATAATGCTGCAACTCCTGGGCTACCTACTTTACTCTTATCAACTTGGTAGTTCGTAACAAACTTGGAAGCGATGGCGGTGTATGCACAAGTACTAGTTCTTACTGCAGGTTGTCACTTGGTCAACCAGCGCAAGATCACTAGGAGCTCAAGCCAACTTCTATGGATTCCAGAAGAAGCTCTATATGTGATGTAAGGAGAGAAAGACTACTCTATAGATACTACTCTAACTGTAGAAAGGAGAAAGACTGAAATGTAAAGCAAACCAAGTAAATCCTAATTAACCAATGAATGCTACTTTTGCAGAAAGCACTATGAAAACCATGAAAATAATGCCATTACCTACTCAAGGAAGTAAACAACATCTAACTAAGCTATTTCTGGAAGTAAATGAGCAAAAAACATCTTTTTTGACTTTTATGTATTTTTATGTGAATTTGACATGCATGTGATTGAGTGTTTGTGAAGGTGGCAGCGAATAGGTGGTGTTGAAGGGTGGTTTTGGGAGTTGGGAGGATGTAGGATAGTGTGGTTGGGTCCTAGGAGGTCTCAGGTGGACTTCTGGAGGATTTTCCCACACTTGGTCTTCAAAATAAAGCCTATAGGAAAATCTACAGGAGGACACAAGAAATCTACAGGAGGAAAAACAACGTTCAACAGGAGGCCTATAGGAGGAGGCCAAGAGCAGTTTTGGCTATTTTGAGGGTGTGAGAGTGGATGGAAAAGGTGAATGAAGGTTGGAATGAAGTGTTAGGGCACCTAGGTTCTACCAAGAATCATTAGGAGAGAGAAAGATGATTGGATTTTGTCAAGGAGAGAGGAAGAAATTCTATGGAAAATGTAAGAAACTAAGGCAGAATTGAGGGGAGACTTGGGTGACCTATAGGACATTGTTGAGGGACAAAGTCCCCTAGGGTTTTGGGTCAACACCCTAGCAGAGCGGGGGTTATATACAGTGAAAAATAAGCATTCCACATGGCCATGATACTTAAATAAGCAAACTACGCAAAGAGAGGTTCACCTGGGGGTCCTTCGTTCGAGTAGATCCAGCCAGGGTTCAAACCCTCTTGGAGTTCCTCTCGATCCTTGAACTCGCAAAACAACCAATTCAAAGAAGCATAGCCATATATAGACAAAGTATCATATAGAAATCAACTTCATAACATATTGAAAGATGGTTAGTTATACAATTGAAACAATTATTCATATGTAAACCATAACAATAACATCATACGCATAAAGAAGATTGATTTCAGGAACAAGAAAAATGTTTCTTTATTGCAGATAACTAAAACAGAGCAAGGAATGATATCACCTGAATCTTCCTCTTACTAGCTCCAAGCGGAACCATCCTCCAGATTCGTCCAATCCCAAGTCTTCGAAAGGCTCCTTCCATGACTCACACAAAGATATCTCAACTAGTGGAATGACATCATAACTCAAGGAAACAAGGGTTTCCTGTAGTGGGGGAAGTGCTACAAGCACAAGGATCTTCAGACTTGATCAGGGATAATCTCAGCAGAGTAATTTTCTCTCCCTTCTCTCCTCCCTTAGGCCTTCCCATTGAAGCCTTTTTGTACTTCTCCCAAAGTAGTTTTTTAGTTGGGAATTTGTTGGGAACAGTTGGGCCACAGGCACTAATAGGTAATCAATAGGTAAAACCCGTGCTCTCCGCCCGAAATTAAGGAGATTTATTTTTTTTAAGTGTTTTAAGACATATACGTGGGTTGGGTATACACTGACCCGCGTACACACGCGTTTAGCTCAGGGCAATGTCGCATACAGGGAGTAAAACACTGTTTTTTAAGTATTTGGACCAGGTTTGGAAGGAGGGGTTGCCCTAGGCCATAAATGCAACATCACAAATATCAAGGGTGAGATTTGGAGCTATAACAGATGCCCCCTAATATATGAGGTCAGAAAGGGCACATGATGGCCGAAATGTATTAAGTACATGGAAAGGAAACCTGTCAAAAACTAAGAAGGATTTCACTAAATTTCAGCTTGCCAAGCCACAAAAGGAGATCAGAAAGAAACACTGTCTGAGGTGGGCATACTGATGCTTAGAGAAAGTAAAGCATGTATGCATATCAAGTACAAGCAGATCCACTAAGTATACAAGTATAGAAGACTGGAAATACATAATGTATCATCTAATCACGATCGAACAAGTACATGTCTGAATATCACATATAAGAATGTCAATGATGCTGAAGGATGACGCTGATCACTGATATCAAAGACTAATCTCAATAGTACCAAATGAACATGATGGAATAAGATGGCACTACACTACAAACTCGGGTACAAACATATAGAATGTCGCCGTGAATGATTGCAACATATAAGGTGGAATGGTATCAACTAGTAGCAACAGGAGCAACTGTCAAGTGAACCAATGAATGATGATGCAACCCGAGGTCTTCACCGACCATCGTGGTACATTTCTACATAATGGGAATGAATGAGCTGAAGTTGACCATGTGAGAAATCGTTTGATTACCGGTCATTGATGCATACTGTTAACAAACGTGAGACTACTCATTGGTGATGATAATGAGAATCAAGGTACCCCAGTGCAATCTAACAAGTGTGAATAGATGATATGAAGTTGAACACCTGGAAGAATCTATTGATCAGGAGACAATGATGGTTTCCCACTATCGATAATGAAGGATCTGCCACTAATGACTGCAAACCCCAAGGTACTGCCAAATGGACTCTGAGCCAGATCCTCCACAATGGAGTAATTCTGAGTTGCCCTAGCATTAGGGTTGATAGTAGAGCGCTTGGCAGAACCTTTCGGTATCTGAGGTATAGACTCAACAGATGGTTGCTCAATATGAAGTGGGTCGATACTTCTAGGATCAGATTTGTCCTTGGATATTTTAGCTTCACCATAATCATGTGATCGAGTGGCCACATTGACGTGAGAACCCATCATGAAGACATTTGAGGAATTGTCCCCCTCCTGGTTGCCCCCTGTAGAGGTACCAAGGTTTGAATTCGCGCTAGTGAGTAGTTGGTGCCCTTGGGGGAAAGGGTTAGTTAAGACAGCCTGGGAGCTAGAAGACCCTTGCTGCACTAACAAGCACTGAGCATCTTGAATTTTGGGGCAGAGGTGAGTCAAATGGTCTCCACTACATAATTTGCATGGAAACTTAACTTTCTTCTTAGACCCATTTCCACCCTCACCAGTACCATTGCCGGGATTGTTTAAATTACCCTTCCCATCTTGATTCTTCTTTTTCCCTCGTCCCTTTTTCTTCCCATCGGAATTTTGATTTCCTTTGGGGTTAGAAGTCTGAATGACGTTTACAGAAGAAGGTTGAGAAGGTGCAGGGTTAAACGATGTGACCTGATTGGTAGGAGCAGTTTGTAAAGATAACTGTTACAATTGGCTCAACAGGTTCACTGCATTGGTGTCTATTGATCCAATGATACCATCTGCATGAGGACCTGGCTTCGATTTGGCTATATCAACCTTAGTCCTAGGCGCATCAGGCAAGATTTTCTGAAGAATCCCAGACTGAGAGTAAATCAATTCTAGCTGCTGGGCCTAAAATATAGCTTGCTATTCAAAATAGACTCCGGACAGAGAGACATCCTTAGAAATCTCAAGTTGTAACGATTTCAAGAACCATTCGAGACGGTATTCAAGAGGAATTTCGGCTTTAATAAGCCTCTTTCTTCATCTCCATTCCTAAATATGATCAGAAATGTGAGTTGCCATATCCTGATGGAAATTGGTCAGAAGTTCAGTTCCGGCATCATAATGGACGGGCAACTGGAAATGGTTTAGAAAAATGTTAGCCAAATTGGTGAAAAATGTAAAGTTTCCCCCTAGAAACTCTATATACCACTTGGGCACATTGCCAGTTAAGGTGTGTTGAAAAAGTCTCAACCTAACCGAGTCATTGATGAGGGAGTTTGATGAGCACCACAAATGGAATGTGGTTATATGGTCACCGGGGTCTTCACCACCCTTCCCCTCGAACTTTGGAATATCCGATGGGAGTTTGGTTGGGACCAGAGGCCAGGCTAGATTGTATTTGATTGGATCATTTGTCAATTTCGTGAGATTTGGCAAATTCAGCGTTGCCAAAAAAGGAAGCCTAGGAGGACCTTGGGGATTGCACCCAGATTGGGCGAAGTTCCCAAATTTATGAAAAGATTGCCTTGATTTTGAAAGGCACCAGGCTCTTCAAAGTAACTAGCAGAACCCACTGAACCAAAAGGTGACCCTTGTGGTCCAGCAAAACTCAGAGTTTGACCAAATCTAGCCGAAACACCTCCAAAACCAGCGAAGTTCCCTCCTAAAGCATTATAAGGAGTCGATAACCCTTGATAAGGATTCCAAGTAGTAGATAAGGGAGGAATACTTCGAAATGAACTAACTGTGGAGTACGATGCATTCCCTTGTTGGCCAAAAAATGGATTCTTAGTTCCTATGCCACTAACTGCAGGGTTAGTCCAACCTTGAAAGGGATTACTGCCTTGACCTATAGAAGAAAAAGGCATAGATCCTATCGTCGGGTTGGAATGTGGTATATGACCACTTCCAAAAGGAAAACCCTGAAATGAAGCCGATCCACTCATCATGGATGTGGAGGCACTAAACGGAACTGACAGAATACCCTGTGAATGGGTGCCAAACGGGAAGAATCCAGAACTAGATGCATGCGCTTGGGAAATTCCACTCATCAACGGAATGGAAGTAGACCCAAACAAAGATGTGCTAGTAGTAGACCCAAATAAAGAGGTAGAAGGGATGGAAATGGTTCCTCCCCCTTGTACTGATATAGGATTCTGTGTGCCTATAGCACTTGCGGTGGATGCCATGCTCCCAACAGTGGTCATCGAAGGGATGTGTGTGATGTGACCTGGACTTGAAGGTCTATGTGTTGGAGTCCTGACGTATAATACTATGTCTGAATGATCAGAAGGCAGAGGAGAATTCGAAGCTGCTAATGGCTCTGAGAGTTCTTTTACCTCAATAGTATCTTCCGACTAGAAGAGGACTCGAGAAAGAACTAGAGTGTTCCTCTCTGGCTCTGTGGTAGTACCAGGCCTGTCTTGTACACGAATTCCCCTAAGTGGAGGATCAATCCCCGATGCGTCGATTGCCACTAGGTGAAAACCACTGGCAGTATTGCCTCTGCGCCTTCTAGGAGAAGGCTCTAAACTTGGTGGTGAAATACCATGAAGTCTTTAAGACTGTCTAGGCAATCGGTCAACCAATTTGATTTTTTTTTAAGATCTAATTAAAGACTCAAGAAAAATCGAAAGCTAGGCCAACTAAGAGCACAGAGCACACACTAAAAAAATCCGTAAAAGATATCAGCCAGTCAAACAACTTTCAAGTATTTCCGCTCCGGGTGATGAGGACTAGACACCAAAATAGAAGAAAGTGAAGTAGGGGCCTTCCGAAGATAGTCTACGATAATGACAGCCCAGGCCGCGAAGGTATCAGAGGGAGTTACACTGACCTCCAAACAACAGCCTGTGCCGGTGCAAGCTCCTAAGCTTCGCAAGGGTGCCCTCCAGAAGTAATGCTAAGAGTGATACAATGTCAACCTCAGGTGCCACGGGATTCCCCTCCACAGCCACATGTGTATATCCCTAGGATAAGCAACTAAGGTTACCAACTCGTGTCAAAAGCCAGGCAGAACAATCTTAAGGTAAGATTCGACAAGTAGGAGAGGGGGTATCGCTCTTCCTTATCTTCAAAACCCCTCGTGCTTAACTCCCAGATCGGGAGCTTTCCTGGTCTCCCTAATGCTATTGGATTTTCACTCGTTATTCAAACTTCAATGTTTGACAGTTTAAAGTGGCCTTGGAGAGTTTTCTCTCCACTCGCTTAATCCAAGGCCCTAAATATCCCAAAACTTGTTGGTGTGTCTAAATTGACAATATAAAAAAGTTCTAGTATATTTTAGTCAGCGCTTGTTTTTAAATGGGTTGTTATTAAGTCAAGGGATAAATGGAAGTGAAATTTGTGGTGTTATCTCACTAAAAGGCAACGTAGACTCACAATAACGAAAAGACGGGGGACCGAAAGGCAGGGGAACTCTCTCAAGGCGACTAAGCATTCTTGCACGGGTACTTACTGAACTCCGGGAATTGGGTGTTAACTCCGATTAGGGGAATTGAAAGGCCCCGATTCTCGGGTAGGCCCCCTCTCCCCCCCTTCCCGCCTACCATTATTTCATAAGGTGCGAAGCCGCTTGTCCCTCCGGGGGCAAGGATGTTTTTCCTTCAGAGTTGCCTAAGATCGACGAAAGTCAAGTTATGTAGATTGAGAAAGAGTTTCTCTTTCTAGATCCTCTCTCTTTTGAGAGAATTGAAGATTCTTTATCTCGTGTCAAGAAATTAATAAAAACCAAACTATATGCAAATGCAATTGTTTTGTTCTTCGATGAAACAAATTTCTACCAGGGTCTAAGGAACTTCTAAGAAAGCAATAAAATTCTCTTTTCTTTTCTTTCAACAAGCTTCACACTCACAAAAACTAACAAAAACTATGGATGCCCTAAAAGATGCACAAACTATCCTAATGCAATGAGTATATGCTGATGCAAAAAACTTAAAACTACTCTAAAGCAAAGAATGAAAGTAAATTGTTTATCGCTTCTAATTATCCACTTAAGATGTTTAGATAGAATATAAGTTCCTAACGCTCATTTCATCCAAACACTAAAAGAAAATCTCAAGACAAACAAAATGCACTTTCACTCACAAAAAGAAACCAAATCAAAACAAGGCAAAAGAAAGCAAAAACCAAGTTTTTAAGAAGTTTTCTTCAAAAGGAAAAACAAAAAACAGATTTTCAAAAAGTGCTCCAAATACTATTGAAAACTTTGAGACCAAAAAATAGGCAACAAAAACACTTTGCAAGTTATCAACTCAAAATGGGCGAAAACTCAACAAAATAGGTGTTTCAAGATGCTGTTAACAACCAAAAAGCAACAAAAAAGAGCTTGGTGACAATGATCAAAAGACCAAGAAAGACAACTTTCAAAATCGTCACTCAACAATTTTCAAAAAGCGAGAAAAGCAAATGGCCACAAGATGCATTTTTGACACAAAGCAAGAAGATCAAAAAGATAAAGTTTTTCACAAAGATTGAAACCAATCTTTCTGCTTTGGAAGACCATAATAGCCATGATTCTCAGAAAGAAATCTCGTGTGCTAAAAAACAAATGATGACACTTGTGACAAAACAAAAGCAAGACCAAAAATTTCCACAATAGGAGAGAATTCGAAATCGGAAACTCACTGCAAAACCAAAGACTAACAACAAAAATTGACTACTCAGGAAAAACTCAGACCAGCAAACAAATCTTCTGAAACAGAAAGACTTGAAAAAATCTTGGAAAATTAGGGTATACATGACTGTGTCAATACACAATAGCGTGTATACGCGATTCAGCCCAAAGAAACCTACGTATACGTGGGTTCATATGGGGAAACTTGCATACATATGTTACTATAACCTGACAAAACTGCGTATATAGCAGTTCACAAGAAAAAGAAAAAAAGAGGTATGAAGAAACTGCTCAAACTTAAAGTCTGAGTTCCTACAGGAATAGACAAACCAGTTAGAGCAGGAACACCAGTGGCTGAGCCCTGATTGGCTTAAAATAACCCAAACTAGGAACAACAATACTGTTGTCCCCAGTGGAGTCACCAATTCTGTTGAGGGACAAAGTCCCCTAGGGCATTGGGTCAACACCCTAGCATAGCGGTAGTTATCTACAATAAAAAACAAGCATTCCACACAGCCATGATACTTAAATAAGAAAACTACGCGAAGAGAGGTGCACCTGGGGGTCCTTCATTCAGGTAGATCCAACGAGAGTTCAAACCCTCTTGGAGTTCCTCTCGATCCTTGAACCTGCAAAACTACCAATTCAAAGAAGCATAGCCATATATAGACAAAGTATCATATAGAAATCAACTTCATAACATATTGAAAGATGGTTAGTTATACAATTGAAACAATTATTCATATGTAAACCATAACAATAATATTATACGCATGAAGAAGATTGATTTCGGGAACAAGACAAATGTTTCTTTATTGCAGAAAACTAAAACAAAGCAAGGAATGATATCACCTGAATCTTCCTCTTGTCAGCTCCAAGTGGAACCGTCCTCCGGATTCATCCAATCCCAAGTCTTCAAAAGGCTCCTTCCATGACTCACAAAAAGATATTTCAACTAGTGGAATGACATCATAACTCAAGGAAACAAGGGTTTCCTGTAGTGGGGGAAGTTTTGGAAGCACAAGGATCTTCAGACCTGATCAGGGATAATCTTAGTAGAGTAATTTTCTCTCCCTTCTCTCCTCCCTTAGGCCTTCCCATTGAAGCCTTTTTATACTTCTCCCAAAGTAGTTTTTTAGTTGGGAATTTGTTGGGAATAGTTAGGCCACGGGCATTAATAGGTAATCAACAGGTAAAACGCGTGATCTCCATGCGAAATTAAGGAGATTTAATTTTTTTAAGTGTTTTAAGACATATACGCTGGTTGGGTATACACTAACCCGCGTACACACGCATTTAGCTCAGGGCAATGTCGGGTACAGGGAGTAAAACACTGTTTTTTAAGTATTTGGACTAGGTCTGGAAGGAGGAGTTGCCCTAGGCCATAAATGCAGCATCACAAATATCAAGGGTGAGATTTGGAGTTATTACAGGCATGGATCAGATGGAGGATGGGATGGTTGATAGGCTACCCTGCTGCTAGAAGATCTCTGCTGCCTAAAAAATTGACAATCAACCAATGAGATTAAGCAAACAATGGGATAAGTGCATTTAGAAAAACAGAGTTTTGCATCAAACTAATATAAACTGTGATCTATGAAAGGAAATGCTGATAACTACTGCAATAAAGGAAAGCATGGAAGAATACTATGGTAAATAAAGAAGTGAGCATGATGGAGAAGTTTTGAAGCAAAGCAAACTAGACTATTAACCAACTAAAAAGTTGTAAACACTAGAAGTCCTATGAATGAGGAAAATCTGTGTTTTTGGGGCAGCAAGAGGGTCTTTGCCTCAAATCATGGTCCCAAAGGGAGGAAGAGAGGCCAAGGCATTGTTGCTAGCCTTTTTGGATCTTTTCTTTATCACTGCTTAACTTGCTATAGAAAGCACAAATGGAAGCAAAGTATTGAATCATCAAAAGCAACCTATTCTTGACCATAAAAGAAATTCATCTAATAGCAACCTAATCTACAAACTGAAATAAAAAATACAAATACAAGTAAATAGGAGCTTGGCTACTTGGATTGATCCCTAACCCAAGAGCTTCAGCCCTCTGAGGTAACTCAGTGCTAACTCAAAAAGGATTCCATCTTTATTTCAAAACAATAACAATATTACATGGAACTGTAAAAAATAATAAGCTCGAAGTTGAGCAGAGTTTACATAAGCAAAAGTACAACAAAAATCCAACAAAAAAAATTCGACCTTAGTGAGGCCCTGAGCCTCTCTACTTATACAAATGAAGCTACCAACAACTTCCTTAAAATCAGGGAGGCTTGGCTCCCAAAACTCGAGATAGTCATCAGTTATCCTCCACTTGCTCGGCTGCCTGCTAATGCATGACTTGGCTGCTTGTACTCCAAGCTGAATGAAGGGGAATTCGAAGTGAGGAGTAATAAATGAGGGGGACTCCCTCCTATAAGTCCTCTCCTTTGTCCACTTCGAGTTATTGCTGCCATTTGTCCACTGGATCCTTGAATTTGACCACAAAATTCATCAATAATCTGCATTAAACACATATTAGACCACATGGCATCATAACTAACTCAACTCACTCTATAAGCATAAATATAATTAGAAAATCATACAATAAGCTAAGAGAATGGTTGATTTGACTAGGTTAGGAGGTAAAATGAGCCCATATAATTACCCATTTATGAGGCTCATCACCCTATTAAAGAAAATCAAAAGCCTTTTAGACAAAAACTTAGGAGGATCAATCCTATCTTATTACCTTCAATTAAAAAAGAAATTCAGAGGATGTATGGTGCCAAAATAATTGCACCAATCAGGTTTTTTGATTGGGTCTCAAACTTGGTGCCAGCTAGGAAGAAAACTAGTGAGATCAAGCTCTGTGTGGATCTCAGAAACCTCAAAAAAGTGTCACTAAAAGACAATTACCCTCTCCCCAAGATGGATCACATTTTACAAAGGGTAGTTGGATCAACCAGAATCTCATTGTTGGATGGGTTTTCTGGTTACAATCAAATTTTGGTTCATCCAGATGACCAACCCAAGACTGCCTTCACTACTCCTTGGGGCACATTTATGTATGTGAAAATGCCTTTTGGGCTAATGAATGCAGGAGAAACTTTCTAGAGGGCTATGGATATAGACTTTGCAAAAGAAATTCATGATTTCCTTGTGATATATCTAGATGACATTACTATTTTTTCAAAATTTGACAATCAACATTTGGATCATCTAAGATAAGTTTTTATTCAATGCAGGAAATTTGGAATCTCCGTAAACCCCAAGAAATCTTTGTTTGGGTTAGAGGAAGGGAAGTTGTTAGGTCACATAATTTCAAAAGATGGCATAAGAATAGACATTGCAAGAATAGAAGCCATCTTGCAAATACAACACCTAAGGAACATTAGAGAGTTACAAGATTTTTTAGGAAAAATTAACTTTCTTAGAAGATTTATATCTAATCTAGCAGAATTAATTAGATCACTCAATAATATGTTGAAAAAAGATTCGACCATAAAATGGACTGTTGAGGCTAAAAAATCCTTTGAAGACATTAAATTGGCCTTAACTAAAACACCTGTGTTAATCAGTCCAAAATTTGACAGAGATTTCATCTTATTTTCCTTTGCTTCTGAGCACATAATAGTTGTAGTTCTATTGCAAAAAAATGACCAGGGCTATGAACAACCTATTGATTTCTTTAGAAAAGCCCTGAGAGATGCCCCCTTAAAATACAATATAATGGAAAAACAAGCATTGGCTTTAGTCAAAGCCATTAAGGATTTCAGGGTATACATCTTATATTCTCATATAGTAGCCTACGTTCCAAATTCAGTAGTCAAAGACATCCTAACTCAGGATGGTCCTGATGGAAAGAGGGGAAAGTGGATTGCTACTATTTTAGAGTATGATATAGAAATCAAACCTACTAAGTTAATCAAGGGCCAAGGTTTAGCCAAACTCATGGCTGAATCAAACTGTCAGGCCTTGGATATAAACTTTATTGTAGCAATAGATGATGGAGAGGAGATGTCGACTCCACAAATCAGCCATGCCTTTATTGAATCACCTTGGTCTACTGAGATCATTTATGTTTTACAGAACTTACAAGCTCCTCCTAAATTATCTAGGACTAAAAGCAGGTTTTTAAAGATGAAATCCTTGAAATTTTGTATACTAGACAATGTTTTGTTTTGGAGAGATCGTGAAGGTATTCTTCTTAATTGCTTGTTAAAAGATGAATCTGACATAGTTTTACAAGAGTTTCATGCAGGTGACTGTGGAGGACACCTTTACTGGAAGACCACTACAAATAAATCCTTAGAGCTGGTTTCTACTGGCCTACCTTGTTTTCTGATCTCAAGAAATATGTGACCTCCTGTCACAAATGTCAAATTTTTTAGGGGAAGAAAAAGATTTTACCTTTACCCCTCAAGCCAATCTTTGCTTAAATACCTTTTCTACAATGGGGTTTAGACTTCATTGGTGAAATTCACCCACCCTCCTCTTCCTAGCACAAATGGATCCTCACAACCACAGACTATTTCACAAAATGGATAGAGGCCTTACCTTCAAGGCAAGCCACAGACACTATTATCATAACCTTCCTTGAAACCAATATTCTATCAAGGTTTGGACATCCAACTAAGATCATTATTGATAATGCAACAACCTTTATATTCAAAAGAATGATAGATTTTTGCAATAAGTATCATATCACCTTGGGTCATTCTACAGCCTATTACCCTCAAGGAAATGGACTGGCAGAATCCTCAAACAAAAACTTGGTAAACATCATCAAGAAGTTATTACAGGACAATAAGAAAACTTGGAATAAGAAGCTAGTCAATGCCTTGTGGGCAGACAGACTAACCATTAATAAATCAATTGGTACTTCTCCTAATCAGCTAGTTTATGGGATGGAAGTTGTCTTTCCATCCTCTTTGGGAGTACTAGTAATGAAGATGCTTCAAGAATTGCAGGTTGAACCCAATAGTATCCAAAGAAGAATCAACCAAACTATTCACCTTCAACAAACCAGGGAAGAGTTCTATATCAGGTCTCAAGTTGTGTATGTTATAGACATTTTTGTGCCTTACAGCATGAGGCATGAAATGTCGATAATCTGAGGGATCCAAAGTCCCTAAACATGTTTTTCCTACCCCTAGAGGAACAAGGTCAGCAAACCACAGCACTAAATATCAGTTCTCCACCTGAAAACACTCAAAAACAAGCAAATTCTAGATCATGTCAACTGCTCCACTGAGCATCTGCGCTGAATGTCAACTGCTCCACTCTGTACCTGCGCTGAATGTCAACTCTAATGAAGGCTACCTGCGCTGGGCGAGATTGGCCAAGTGGCACAGTCATTCTGCAAGGTGTCAAATGCCCAGGAAGCTTCCAAAATGACACTTGGATCAAGGAATTCGCCTTGTGATGAGTAAGAGGATCTCGATCTCCAAGTGGAAGCGAGAAACTCCAAGTGGACTCAAGAACTGAAGAATAACTGAAGTGGGAGAGGACACTAGTTAGCTTCATGCCAAGCTCAAGCTGACTCATCCTTTCTCCAAAACTCCTATATATAGAGCTCTCTCATGAGGTCTAGGGAGGCTGGAATCTTGTGAAAGTAAGGAAGTGTTGTTGGTTTGAGTATAGAACTATTGGGTGATTTGCTTGAAGGAGGTGAAGAGGAGATTTCTTTCTGCTGGGAGGTGTTGCTGGATTGGGCCTCTTATGGTTGTAACACTCTCAGAACTTTACTTCTTCCATTAATAAAGTATTTGAGGTTCTTCTTTATGCATGTGTCTCAATGGCTTTTTGATACTTGTATATTTGATTTATTCTAATCCTTGAATCAATTATGAATGTATGCTTCTTGTAGTTTCCCTCTCTTGTTATTTTGCAGGATCTTGGTGTAGCTGGGCCAGTGAAAGAGCAAGGAGCAGGGAGCAAGCGGCAAAGAGGGAAGATTGGATCAATCATTAGCGGAAGATAACGGTTAGTGGATCTCTTTCTCCTCTCTCTTACATCTCATAAAGAAGTGATCTCGAATAGCTTTGCTTTGATTGTTGCTGAGGTACTATCACCCTTAGAGTGGGATAGGGTCATTCCGTATTGGATACTTTTCCCAACAAAAAATTGGCGACTCCGCTGGGGATCGTATCTTGTTGGTTGTTTGTGTTTTTGCTATTCATTTCATAAACACAGGGAGTGCCGAATCGAACTGCATTTGGATCTTTCAAATGCAAAGTAGAGGGCAGCTACTCTAGCTCAGTTTCTGGGCAAGTTTATGATTTGAAGAGCTGATCCACAAGGACTCTAATAAGCTCTTAGTGATAGCTTTTCATCCTCCTTGTCATCCCTTAGTGTGTACTTGACTGATAGCTTCTGATTTGGCCAAAAACTGTGAATTTTTGAGCAATCTGTGACCCGGAAACCAAGAGAAACGAAAGTTTCGTTCTTCAGTGCAGGCTGTGTGAAGGCTGTCTGCATTTCAGCGCAGTTCCCGAAGGGGCTACCTGCGCTGAAGGTCAAACTGCCTGTGTACCACTTGTGCAGAACCAGTCTTGCCTTGTGCTACTGGGGTTTCCTGCTGTTTCTTGCCCTGTTTTCACTCTTGTTTTTGCAGCCTGTTACCAGTCAATGTACCTATCTGAAACCAACTTTCCTTGCCACTATTCCACCTCTGTTGTATAAAGAAACTGTGTTTGTTCTTTGTGTATTTCTTATATCATTTGCAGTTTCCCATAACGAAAGTGAACTAGTCTTGCTGTGGCCTCTTAGATCTAGACCTGTGATAAAGTGTCGTTTTGATCTTAAGAGTTAGTTTGTATGCTGTTCATAGTTGATTGAGCTTTTGCTTTCGTCATTTGGTTTGAATTTATATATTTCTAGTGTCAAAACAAGTAAATCTTAAGGTGTCTTTCGATTTTGGACAAGCTTGTTTGCTTTCACTTGAAATTGAATTCGAAATTATACAACAGCTTTCTTTTTGTGTCGCACAAACATTAAGAAAGAGAAAAGAAATACTTGCATTGTGCATGTGCATTATGACAGTTTGCATTTTGATTTAGGGAAAAAGTGCATTAGTGTGTGCTCTATGATCTGTGTGAAAAGGTGTTATCTTTCTTTTCCCTCAGTAGTTAAGATTTTCAAAGTTGAAAGATTGAAAAGCTTGCTTATCATCTTAGACTGCATTTAGGAGTGTTATCGTACATCTCGTGGTGATCCATAAAGGCAAACTGCTAAACAAGATCAACCTTAAAATAAATTGAATTTACATAACAACGCATTGAAACATAACGCAAACACATAGAGGTCTAAGCTAGAGACGTGTTCCGGCGTCGTTAAACGTGATATCTTAGCGTTGAGTGGTTGGGTGATTCCTCCACGGTGAAGCGATAAGTATCAATACGGACTTGTGCTCCCACGTACCGTCGCGTATATATTGGGAGACCCCTATAGGAACAAAGCCTTTATCCATAGGAAGCCGTGTCGGCCGCCCTACTGATCGCAATGCAGTGAACACAGCATTCACGAAGATCGACCACTCGTACCGTAAAACGTATTCTGTGGTTTTGCGAAAAGTTTGGCACACCCTCTGCCTAGAACTCCAGAGCAGTTTCTTTTGGCCTTTTTCAAACTCTATAACTGAAAAAGTCCATCCGAGCATTTGTCACTTCAGGCTCGTTAAAACATCGAAGGAGACTAGAGTC
Source organism: Pinus tabuliformis (assembly GCA_031772625.1). Taxonomy (NCBI): domain Eukaryota; kingdom Viridiplantae; phylum Streptophyta; class Pinopsida; order Pinales; family Pinaceae; genus Pinus; species Pinus tabuliformis. The sequence goes on from CM062804.1 coordinate 1,604,686,618, forward strand.
ATCTTTAGCTTTTTCTCGACTCTTAAAAAGTGAAAAAGCAAGTTGTGTCTAAGCGTCGTTATAAAATTTATTTTAAACGGAACATAATCACCTCCTATTCCTGCGTTGATCTTAGGTTGAGAACATGGAACGCCCCAACCAAGGAATTCCACATGATGGAAATCCTAGTCCTTTCTCCTCTTGGGGAGAAGTTGGTGCGCCCCACATGGCCACATTGTCGCTTCCAGGACTGACAATTGGCCTGCCTATTTGGCTATTCTCAACCAATGTAGTTCAGACCACCATGGTTCCTGAACAGTCGAGTCAACAGTTAGATGAGTCTAGAGCTGCCCACCAGCCTTCCACTTCCTATAACTCTTCCTCTAATCCTTCATCTTCGCAAGGTAGAGCCGGCAAAAGCCAAGCTCCCATGGAGAAGAAGGAGAAGAAGAAGAAGGAGCCTAAGGCGCCTGGGGGCAAGCAAAAGATATCTGACAAAAATCCACACACAGCACAGACCGGGCCTAAATCGCCATGTGTCATATGTAGAGGAGACCACTTCCATAGAGATTGTCCCTGTATTCCCCGGATACTAAGAGACTGGTCCCCTCGGTTGCACAATTCGGGAGCATCAACCTCTGATAGCCATGTTGATTGCTCACCGTCAACCAGCGAAAGTGAAGGTTCAAGACAAAGAGGGGGAGCAAGATTCCTCTGCAAACTGTGTAAAGGCGATCACGCCATCCACCGTTGTCCCTTCTTAGACGAAGCGAAGAGAGTTTTGGAAGATCGTCCGGTTTCACCGGTAATGCTTCCTCCTGGATACAAAAAACTCGTGCCAAGTCCTTCGTTGGTTGAAAATACAGCTGGCCCGCTCAAGTGGTCAGCTGAAGAGTCAGTCATTGAAAATGAACCCACTGAATCTAGACCAGACGAAAGTCTAAAGGTCGATACGGCAGTTGACCCGGTTCTTCCTTCAGAGGTTTCATCCTCAAATGACACCGTCACTGAAGATTCATCTTCAAATGACACCCTCACTGAAGAGAATAAGGATGACACCATCCAGATTCTTTTCATCAACACAGACTCTGATGAGCATCAGGGCAATGCGCCCATTCCTTTATCGCAGGAAGGAACATCGTCAGGGTCATATCCGGCCGTGTATTCGGTCCCACCACCAAGCAACCTGGTTGTGTCCTTTGATTGGAACCAACTAGGCAGACCCCGGTTACCAGCCAGTATACCATTCAGAATCATAGTCCAAATTTATAGAATGGTAATGGCTGGAACTATCATTGATGAAGGGGCATCTGTGAGTATCCTTTCCTCTATTGCTTGGAAAGCACTGGGTTCCCCGGAGCTTTTGCCTGAGATAAGAAATCTCTCGGGTTTTGATAAAGGAACCAGTCGACCATTAGGGATCCTCCCCAATGTACCTGTTACATTGAAAGGGAAGACCGTTCAGATGAACATGATGGTTGTTCAAGGACCCTTGGATTATAACCTACTCCTTGGATGAGACTATATATATTGCATGGGAGCTATAGTCTCCTCACTCTTTAGAGTAATGTGTTTTCCACACGAAGGAAGAATGGTCAAGCTCGTAGACCAACTTTCATTTTCGGGATCACGCATCGCAAATAGTCACATACCAACCCTCAATGGTCTATTCACCCAAGAAATGTCTCCACCCCTAGTCCTCCTTCCCGATGAGTGCGAGTGATTCGGAAAGATGGGACTGGAACCCAGGGGGCATGCATCCTGGTCTGCTTCGGGCAGAGGAAACCTTGGGTATAGGGTAGAATTTCCGCGAGAGAGTACGACTAGTCCGTGCCCCGTCCGTGGATGGAAGAGGGGTTGTTCTGGAATAGGATTCTTTTGTCAAGGTCACGTGTTTGACAACAGTCATTCACCCTTGTCTATTTCGGTAGACAATGCCGAGGAAATGTTTTGTTTGAAAGATTAACGAAACAATCTTTGGGTAACCAGAAAGAGGCAAGCCTCACCCTTTAAAACAAATGTTTTATCGGATAAGTAGGGGCAGCCTTGAAATTGTACTTTATACCTGGGGGCATGCAAACCTTTTGGAGTGCAAGCTAGGAGCGGTTATTTATCTGTTTTTGGGATGAACCGTTTCCGAACTTGCATAAAGAAAGGATGAGAGGGAGCAAAGCTTAGTGAAGATGAAGCTCTATAAAAAATAGAGATCTCACAGGAGACATTCTTATCTTATGACTGGTATTATCGAGCAGTTTTAGCACATAGTTCATGCTCGTTAAAAAATAAACATAAGATTGAGCAGTTTTACCGCGGAATTTATGCTCGTTAAAAAATAGAAAAGCGTGAGCAAGAGTTTCCCCCAGAGTTTAAGCTCATTAAAAAATGAACCTATTCTGGTAAATAACCATTGTGATCGTAAATTTATTAGCCATAAAAAGCCTTGGTCGTGTTTGCACTTGCCACCTCCACTCCATTTGGCCGATCGTTCACCCCCATATGATTGTTTACCTATTTTGAGGAACAGCTGCGAAGAGTGATTTCACCTAGCCATCCTTGTGACACTGTCGTGATTGGAAAATTCCAACTTGTACCTGGAATCTGCTGCTATCCCTGTTTATCACTCATTCCTCAAAAGACGAGTCTTCTTTGAGCTCTTTTCTCCTGACTCGTAAAATATGAAAAGTTTGCCGAGTTTTGGCCTTCCAGCTCGTTAAAGTGACCGGAAGAGCTATCCCTCCTCTAGATTTTAATCTTTTTGGACCGGAGGGATTATTACACAAAAAGGTCGAGCGCTTGTTTTATTCGGCTCGTTAAAGTTATCGAAAATTCATCCCTTCTGTATTGTTTTATACTTTTTTGGACTTAAGGGATTAGATGACGAAAAAGGAATTTTGGAGTTAACTTTCTGTACCTTTTCAGACTCTCTAAAAATGAAAAGGACCAAGTTTTCCTTGTCGTTAAACTCGTTAAAATGATTAAATAGCGACAAACTTGTCTTTAGACGAGAACGAGTTTCCCTATCGCTAGGCTCGTTAAAACATAGTGATGGGCTTGCCCGAAGGGCAGGTTATAGAACAAGCATATGTTATCCTCCTCAAGCTTGACAAAAATAAAGAGGTATTGGTCAGAAATGACTGGGGAAAAATTGGGAGAACCTCAAAGCTTTAATGGTAGCAAGTCGCTCTTGAACATGACACTTTGTCCTCCGTATCACATCGGGTTGGGTTGTTTCATTCACCGGTCTCATCACCATGGTCCTCGCCAAACCATCCACATTTGGGGTAATGCTACCGATCCATCACATCAGTGTCGTTATATGTTCAAGAGATGTTGTTCAGAAAAAGTCAACCGTGTCCCATCCACTGCCATACATTATCCTTCATCCACCCATGATCGCCACCCTGAATCATATTTCACAGATTGTTTTCACCTCCACTAAAATCATTAGCTCCGTTCCGTGTCACTGATGTGGGATTCATTAAGGCCCTCCTTTGACGAATCGCTTCTTGTCGACTTCAGCTCATTATCCAAGAAGTTGATCTAGGGACAAAGCCCCCAGTACTTTGAAGCTTGCATGCCTCAATGGCAAGTTTCTCACTTCCGGCGACAGGTATACATCAATGACCTTCGACCAGAAGATTTTGCGTGGTGTTCGACGCCAAGTCCTATATTCACACCACGTGAATTGTACTGCAGTACCTTGAGGGTCATTATCATTATCGGTGATTCCTCTCGCGCTTGTTAACGGTTTACATTATTGACCGGTAATCAAGCGATGTCTTTCCATGTTCGACTTCAGCGCAATTCTCACATGGATCGACTTGTACTTAGAGTGAAGATCGAATGAGTTTTGAAGACCCCGGATCTAGTTTCATCCATCCGGGCTGCGATATATATTCAGGAAATATAAAGACATTTGATATGTACATCATTGCAGCAGATGATCATCCTACTCAAAGGATGATAATTTCAGTAGAGAATTATCAGTCTACCATCAGACGATCGTCTGTTCTATGCACCAAAATGAATTTATAAAGCTGAGCATGGGAATGCCCGCCTCAGCTAGATCATGAAAGCAGAATGAAAAATAATGTATTGTATTGTATTTTATTACAGGGCGCCTCTCAGCGATTGAATGAACTTCGGATCCTCCTGATAAAGCATTTCACCTGATAAACGACCTCATACTTTAGGGGGCAACTATTATAGACATTTTTGTGCCTTACAGCATGAGGCATGAAATGTCGATAATCTGAGGGATCCAAAGTCCCTAAACATGTTGTTCCTACCCCTAGAGGAACAAGGTCAGCAAACCACAGCACTAAATATCAGTTCTCCACCTGAAAACACTCAAAAACAAGCAAATTCTGGATCATGTCAACTGCTCCACTGAGCATCTGCGCTGAATGTCAACTGCTCCACTCTGTACCTGCGCTGAATGACAACTCTAATGAAGGCTACCTGTGCTGGGCGAGATTGGCCAAGTGGCACAGTCATTCTGCAAGGTGTCAAATGCCCAGGAAGCTTCCAAAATGACACTTGGATCAAGGAATTCACCTTGTGATGAGTAAGAGGATCTAGATCTCCAAGTGGAAGCAAGAAACTCCAAGTGGACTCAAGAACTGAAGAATAACTGAAGTGGGAGAGGACACTAGTCAGCTTCATGCCAAGCTCAAGCTGACTCATCCTTTCTCCAAAACTCCTATATATAGAGCTCTCTCATGAGGTCTAGGGAGGCTGGAATCTTGTGAAAGTAAGGAAGTGATGTTGGTTTGAGTATAGAACTATTGGGTGATTTGCTTGAAGGAGGTGAAGAGGAGATTTCTTTCTACTGGGAGGTGTTGCTGGATTGGGCCTCTTATGGTTGTAACACTCTCAGAACTTTACTTCTTCCATTAATAAAGTATTTGAGGTTCTTCTATATGCATGTGTCTCAATGGCTTTTTGATACTTGTATATTTGATTTATTCTAATCCTTGAATCAATTATGAACGTATGCTTCTTGTAGTTTCCCTCTCTTGTTATTTTGCAGGATCTTGGTGTAGCTGGGCCAGTGAAAGAGCAAGGAGCAGGGAGCAAGTGGCAAAGAGGGAAGATTGGATCAATCATTAGCGGAAGATAACGGTTAGTGGATCTCTTTCTCCTCTCTCTTACATCTCATAAAGAAGTGATCTCGAATAGCTTTGCTTTGATTGTTGCTGAGGTACTATCACCCTTAGAGTGGGATAGGGTCATTCCGTATTGGATACTTTTCCCAACAACAGTGTAGGAAAGGGTTAAAAAGTTTTTTGATAAAAGACCCAAGGTTGAAGATTTCTACCTTGGTGACAAGGTGCTCAAGTGGGATTCAAGGAGGGAAGACAAAGGTAAACATGGGAAATTTGATTTCCTATGGAAAGGTCCCTATGTCATCTATGCTTACAGAGGAAATAATGCTTTCTCCTTGAGAGAACTTGATGGTACCGAAGCAAAAGGTGGGCCAGTGAATGGTCGAATGCTAAAACATTACTTTGAACCTGGTTACTAATTGTCATTTCCCATTTGTACATATTATATTTTCAAAAGTCTAGTTTGGATTGGATGGTGATTTTTGAAGTTGAAGCCCGAAGAGAAGGCCCTAAGCTTTGAAATATCTACTGTCATAAAGTATCAAGAATGCAGAGGCATAGAGGAAAATTTTGCAAGCTAACATCAGCGACAATTCAGGGGCTACTGATCTAGAAAGTTCTTGACATTTCACTAGAAAATTCCATCCCCAAGTGGAGCCACTATTAGGTTCATATACCAATAGGAGTCATAATTTTGAGTGACTAAGGATAAACCTTGTAATATTGTACATACCTTTACTTTCTACAAATGTTTTCCATATTACAAAATTAAAAAATGTAAATAGGGTATGTCCTAGAAGAATAATCGAAGGACAAAAAGAATAAGAAAAGGTCAAAAAATCAAAATATATGAATCCTAAAAAAGAAAAAGGAGACCATGAAAGTGAGCAAGTCAAAATGCCACTACTATTTACTTTTATGCATAATAATGATTGTGTGCAATTTGTTATTCATGCCACAATCCATGGTAATCAAGCCATTTAATCTTGATTATACCATGATTTGAATATTATGTTTATAGTTAGAGAATAAAAGTTGACCAAACAGTTTAATCTTGGCAGATCATTAGATAGGTAGAGTAAATAAAAGGAGCTCATCAGTTTAATCTGAGCCCTTGGATGATATAAGCTTAGAATTAGATAGTTTTCTATTTAAAAGAAAAAGATTGATAAGGGTTTGCTAGCCTAAATGCACCCAAATAAAATGAAGAAAAAATGTTAGGATGAGTAAACGGGTAAGTAGTAGAAAGGTTGTAGAAATATCAAGTGATTACATAAAAGCACTTATGTCATGTTTAAATGCATTCTTCAAATGTGCATAAGCAGTAAACAAAGGAAAGACAATGGTTCACAACTTGGTTTATTTAACATCCCCTCATTCATTTCACCCCTTTACTTACTAATTTCCCACAAATAAGTTCTAAGTGCTCAAATCCTTTAAGTCAAAGAGGCTCAGAGCATTTCTCTGACTTTTGGAGGGACCGACCCTCGACTTGATGACTTATGGACAACAAGTACTAGAACCCCCTTCATGAAAACACATTCTCCCTTCATTTCCCCTCATTTCCCTAAATAAAACCCCACTTTCCTATGGTTGATACCATTTACCTAGGAAAAGTGGAAACCCCCATATAAAACCCTTTCACACAAAAAACCCACCAAAAAGCCCTTTCCTAAGTATAAAGCTAAGTGCGTGAATGTTTACTTTACCCTTGTACTAAGGAAAAACCCACTCTGCCATCACATTTTCATATTACTCACTAACTTTATTATGTAAGTTCCCCAAAATCCCATTATCCCGCATTAAATTAAATCCCTATATAAAGTACCCCCAACCTTTGGTTTTAATAAAAAATAATAGAAATTCCCCATACCCCGATACAATCTTTCTTATTTACCTAATCCTGGTAAACTTAAGTTAATCCCACTATTAACATCACCCGACTCTCTAATCCCTCATTAAGCCAGACCCAATCATTTTAAACCTCCAATTTATCCTTAAACTAATCTTGAACCGCTGTGATTAAATCCCTGGCCCCCCCATCAACTCCTGTCATTTCCCCCCACACAGCTCTTCTGCCCGACTACCGTTGATCATCACCCCCCCCTCATCCAACGACGCATAGCCATATCGTCCTCGATCAATAGCTTAACATTAACCACCCGATAAAGTGGTTTTCCCCAACCTTGGGGATGCTACATGTCAAATGTTGTATCGCATCAAGTGACCCCTCACAAATACCGCCCGCACCACAAAAGCGGTGCGATGGCCCTCCAAAAAAACTTCCCCCACTTAACCGAAAAACCGTCAACTGTTCATTCGAAAGTGAACCTACAAGAATTAATAATTTTCTCTATAAAAGGTTGCAAATCCCTCTTTCGCCCTTTTTCAGCACATTCTTTGTGCAAACTATGTGAACACCAAATTTACCACCAGAATTTCAAGACCGCTCCAGAAGATGTTGCAAACAACCTAGCTGACTTTTCAGTCCGTACCAAGACCACGCCAACCACTGCAGCTGTCGTGAACCACCATTTTTAGAGCCAATTCACCCAATTCTAGGTATTTCACCACAAATTACCTCTTACCCCTACAAATTTCAAAACCTTTAGCCTGTGCAGTCTTTTAAGTTGAAAATTGAGTAAGAATACTGCCAATTTAAGAAACTGCTCACCTAAACCCTCTAAAAAGTCTCAAAACCTCTGATAAAACCCCCCAGAGAATAATTCAAATCCACAAGAACTGAATTATGGTTGCCCCTATTTCCATGGACATTAGACCCATTAGCACTCCACATTTAGACTTGGACCACCTTCCCCTGGCTGACAGGGATTTCCAAATCAAAGACACAACTGCAATAGAGCTCTTGTTTAAAATTCATTGCTTAAGCAAAGATAGATACTTGAACCATACAAATGATATTGGCCTTTGGGAGTCCAATTTACCTTAAGCATCCTTCTTATCAGAGCATTGGGCTCTTCTTTTGCCTCCTGAACCATTGCAATCACAGGCTTCACAAGTTGACTTGGGAACAAAGCTTGAGTTCCATACACTAACTCAAAAAGTGATTTTGCCATAGAGCTTTTGGTAGTCACTCGGACAACCCATAGAGCAAACTTTAATTCCAAATCCCAGTCTTTCTGATTCTCTGCAATAGTTTTCTTAAGAATTTTCATCAATGTTTTGTTAGTGGATTAAGCCAATCCATTTCCCCGTGGATGATAAGCTGTTGAATGAGATAAAATAGCATTATACTTTTGACAAAAAGCAACAAACTTACTTGAATTGAACACTTGAGCATTGTCTGTTATGATTTTGATAGGGCATCCAAATTTGCTGAAAATATTTTCCTCTAAAAACTTCATCACCACTTGGTCATTTTCCCTTTTAGTAAGTATAGCTTCTACCCACTTGGTGAAATAATTAGTAGCTGTAAGAACCCGCTTGTGCTGTTCACTTGAAGGTGGGTTAATTTCTCTAACAAAATCTAGTCCCCATTGTATGAATGGTTCTTCTATGAAGACTAGGATCAAAGGCAAGGGAGCTAACCTCTTCTTCTCAGTAAAAAGCTGACACTTCTGACAGCTTCTGACAAACTTATATATATCACCAAATAGGGTGGGCCAATAAAACCCTACCTAGAGGATTTTATGTGCAGTAGCTTTCCAACTATAATGTCCACCACATAACTTCTCATGATAGTCTTTAATGGTCTCTGTAAATTCACCCTCTGTTAAACATAACAATAAAATTCCCACAGGATCCTTCCAATGCAATCTTCCCTCTACAATCACATATGGTTGTGCTTTGATTTTTAATGCTCTATATCTTGTTCTATCCAAATATTGAGGACAAGACAGAAAACATAAATAATGGACTATGTTCTTGTACCATTCTGAACATAAAAATTTATATCAGATCTTCATACCTGGGTTTGATTTTTCTTCACCTTCTTCAATTATTTCCTCATTTACAGGTGTTAGCAAGTTGATTCCCATTGTCTGAAAATTTGACTCTGTCAACATCTTTGCCAATCCCTGCCCTTTCACCAGCTTTGTGGGCTTTATGTCCAAGTCATACTCTTGAATCTTGGCTATCCATTTTCCTCTTTTGCCTTCCACATCACTTTGGATTAGGACATCCTTTATTGCAACATTTGACACATAAGCAATGATCTGTGACTGCAACACATAAGTCCTGAAGGCCTTTAGGGCTTTACCAAAGCATATACCTGTGTTTCAAGAATATTGTACTTTAGTTCAACATCTCTAAGAATCTTTCTAAAGAAAGCAACTAGTTGCTCTTTTTCTTCATCATTTTTTCGAAACAAAACAACAGCGATTGAATTAAGTAATGCAAATGAAAAAAATTGAAAAGGCTTTTGATAATCAAGGCTAATTAAAACTGAGTTGCTTGTAATGCTTCCTTAATCCTAGAGAATGACTCTCTAGCTTCCTTGGTCCAATGCAACTCATTTTCCTTCTTCAACATATTGGTAATTTCTTTTAAAATTTCAACATAATTAGACACAAACCTCCTTAAAAAAAAATTCCCAGAAATTTTTGAATGTCTTTCTTACTCCTGGGAAAGGGTATTTTCTGCACAGCTTGCACCCTTGCTGGATCTATCTTCACTCCATCTCTAGAAACAATGTCCCCCAACAGTTTCCCTTCTTCTAGAGAAAAAATAGACTTCTTAGGATTCAAAGAAGCCCAAATTTTCTACATTTCTCAAAAGTCTTTTTAAGATGGTCCATATGCTCCTCATCGGACTTAGAGAAAATAGTGATATCATCTAAGTATATCACTACAAACTTATCACCTACAAATGAAATATCTATAGCACTCTGAAATGTTTCACTTGCATTCATCAACCCAAAAGGCATTCAAGCATACAAGAAGGTTCCCCAAGGAGTTTTGAATGTAATCTTTTTATGATATTCTTTATCAATAGCCACCTAGTCATACCCAAAGAACCCATCCATCATTGACATTATGAATGATCCTGTTACCTTCTGCAGCACATGATCCATTTTAGGTAATGGATAGTTATCTTTCAAGGAAGCCCTATTCAGATTTCTAAAATCCACACATAGCCTTATTTCTCCATTTTTATTCCTCATAGGTACTAGATTGACCACCCAGTCAGAGTACCGGAGTGGAACTATTATCTTGGCCTCAAGCAACTTTTTGACTTCTTTCTCAATCAATGGTAAAAGCAAAGGGTTTATCTGTCTGAGTTTATTCTTAAATGGTTTAATCCCTTCTTTCAAGGGCATCTTGTGCTGATAGGACCAAGCAAAAACATCTATATAGTCCTTGAAAAGCTCAATATATCTCTCCTTATAATTAAGAGGAACTCCATTAAATAATTTGACTAAGTTGGGCTCCTTCTGGGTTCCAATATTGTGATCTTGAATCTGTTCGTCCTGTGGAATTTTCTCTGAACTAACAACTACATCATTGGAGTTAAAAAGTATTTCAAGAGGGGAAATCCCCCTTGGCAGAATATTATCTTTCAATTGAATAATTTTTTGATTAACTATGGAATTTTTAAAACCACTTACTTTTGCACCTTTCATTGTTTCATCTCCATCTTGATCAATCTCGGTGCCCTGAAAATCTTCAATCATAGTCAAGAATTCTTTAATCTGCTGATCATCTTCAAAAACCTACCATTTTTTTATATTCTCTGGAACAAAAGGCCTATGCCTCATTTCAAACTCATATCTTAGCTTTGGATTTATAGGAGGCCTAAAAGTACTAGCAGCCACAGCTAAAGAGTCTGCTAATCCGTTTCCATCTCTTGGAATGAACTGTATGTTGAAAGCCTCAAATAAGTTCTCAACTAAATCCCACACTTCATTTCTGTATGCCCTAAGCCTAGGGTGTTTTGTTTGATAGTGGTTCTTAACTTTCTTTATAATCAGCTCCGAGTCTCGAAAAAATGAAATTGACTGGACTCCCATTTGTTTTGCTATTTGCAGAGCAATGATCAAGGGTTCATATTTTGCCACATTATTAGTCGCTTCAAACTCCAATTTAAAATAAAAAGGGATCATATTACCTCTAGGTGTAATTAAAAGGAAACCAACACCTGTTCCTTCTTTAGAATAGGCTCCATAAAAGAAGCCCTTCCACACCCCTTCTATTTGCAGCTCTATATTTACACTGGCTAAAGTAAGCTACCTCTGGTTATCTTTAGCCAACTCTGCGTTGTCATGCAACATGAAGCAAGAAAAGTCATCTTTCTCTTGGCTATATACTAGTGAATTACTTGCTTCGTTCTTTGTGATTGTTTTAACAAATATTGTTTCTTTGTACAACCTCCCTTCTTCTCCACCAAAAATTGGTATGATAGCATAAGCAAAATCCAGTTTCAAAACACCACCCAATTTAGCCCCCCATGACCTAGATAACAACATTGCAAACCTAGCAAGGATATCTTCTACCACTACATCCATTACCAAGCTTCTAGCTGGGATCTAGGCTATTGACACCACCATATCTTTAATGACCCCAAGACACTTGAATTTATATGAATCAAAAGAATATAGATCTCTGTAAGGTTTAGTAACTCGTAGGTTTAGTTTTTTCATCACTGATAATGGCATAAGGTTATGTGAAGCTCCTGAATCAACATACAATTATGCAAGAGGAAATCATGAATCAATAAAGAAATGTAGGAATGAGGTGTTGAATAATCTACCTCCTCCACATGTGGACCAAAAACCACTACTAGTTTATCCTCCTGCAGATTCATAGTGTCATTTATATTCACATTCTGAGACAGGTTGATAAACTCAACAATCTCTCTTTGATAAACTGGTGTTTTGACCAACTCTGTGAGGGGCACCTGAATTCTGATTTTTTCTAACTCTTTAGTGAGACTAAATACATGAACTTGTTTAGTATTCTTTTCATTTTCATCTTCACTTTTCTTCATCACTGAAATCTCTTGTGGAATGGAAACAATTTTTTCTAAAGGAATTTTGTCACTTTTATCTTGAGAAGACTCACCTTGAAGTATTTGAGTCTTGCTATTTGTATTCTGTTGTTGCTTTCCTTTATTTAATTGTTTTGCAGGCTGTGGTTCTTGTGGAGTCACCTTTTGTAGGGGAGCTGGAACTTGCTTCTCACCTTCATTTTCTTGAATTCTAGATCTTTTCCTTGATCTCAAGTCATATTTCTTATGTAATTCTGCCTGCATAAAATCAATAAATTGCTTCCAATATTTATCAATTTGATTCTCATCATAAATGGCATCTGTTTCAATATATTCTCCTCCCTCATCACCTAGTTCATCTTCATCTACTGCATACAATATGGAAATATGATCATCATGGTCCCTGGATTGCTTTGTTACTTCATCAGGATCTGCCTCTAAGTAAAGTGGTGCTTGAACCTGATCTTGGTCTTTTCTCTCCTTCTGCAAAATTTGCAGAGGTTGTCTTCTTTATTGAGGATTAAATTTTATGTTCTGTTGTACTTGCCTCTGAGAATTCTTACTCTCCAATTCCAATTTATCAATTTATTAGACAAAATTTTAATTACATTACTCATATCCTCTAATTTTTTACTTTGAGAGGATTCCACTATAGCCGTTCCCTTATCTTGAGTAGGTTGTGTCTTTGGTGCTTTACCTGTAGCCACCAAATTTGTTTCTATTTGTTTCATTTGATCAAGGGTTGTGGATCTTCTCTCGCTCAATGTGAACCCAAAATCTGAATCAAATGCCCCTGCAAAAGTTATTTTTGCACCAGCAGGAGGGGGCTTGATCTCCACTGGAAGACTGTTGTAAAGTTTATTAATCCTTCTGATAAACTCAACGACACTTTCATCATATTTCTTCTTCATAGCATTAAACTCTATGAGTGAATACCCATGGTCTTGTTTCTCTCCCCATCTCTGGGTGAACAGGCACTCCATCTCTTCCCATGTAGGAATAGAGTTATTAGGAAGCCCTTTAAACCACTTTCTTGTTTCTCCATCCAAGGATTGCACAAAAATTCTTAAAATAACATCTAGGTGTTCAACATTGAGGTTCTCTGCAAAATTACAAAACACTGCTATATGCTTCTCTTCTATTTGTTCATCCTCCCCTGAGAAACGAGGAAGAATTTTTAAGTATTCTTGAGGCATTGAATTCAACTGTTGTGGCAACTGAATAGGTGCATACCTATTCAACAAGAATGCAGGTGCTGCCATGTTTTCTCTTGAACTTACTGAACCTTGAGTACCAGCAGATGTAGAACCTGCCTGAGGAGTAAATGGAGTATGAAAAGGTGGCAATGTAGTTATAGGTTCAGGTTGAATAACTATAGCAGATACTGAGAAAGAAACAGACTCTAAAGACTGTTCTTGACAGTTGGGTTCTTGAAATGAAGTGGATGTAAAAGGTAGCTCTTGGTCAAACAAAGGTGAATATTTGGATGAAAGATGTGTTGAACTGTTGCCAGGTGCAGACAATGTAGGACTTGGTGTAACTAGAGTTTTTGGCCTTCCAACCCTCTTGGAAACTAGTCTCTCAGGGTCTAAAAGGGCTTGAACTTTTTGTTGTGAGGTATTTGACCTCGTATGAGGCCTCTTTGAAGCCAGAGTTATTATTTTTTGTTCAATACAGCCAAATATTTCCTCCTCATTGAACAACTAGAGGAAAATATTAAAAATGCAGGGAAAAGTGTTCTTGATTTCGTTCCCCGGCAACAACGCCAATTAATGTTGTCCCTTAAGAAACCAATTTCTTAGCTATGTAGAAATTGTTCTTAAGACATTAATGTTTATTATTATTGTCACTTATTTGTATGATGTATCCTCAAGTGAAGGGCCTGAAGGGCATGACTTTTAACCCTTAATATTTAGCTCATATGAAAGTCTCAAAATGCCATATGATTGCTGAATATAAATGTTGAGTGAAGAATGCTTTGAGAAGTTAGAGACAATATGTTGTTTTTGACAGAAACTATTATCTGTCACTTAGAAGAAATGTAGAAGTAGGAACTTTAAATATAGCAGCTCTGTTTAAGGAATTTTAACTTCATTCACATAAGTAAACAAAGATCTGCAGCTTCATTACCATACTTAAAGAAAGGAAGACACATGATGACACATAACAAAGAAATTACAAAATCATACCCAACAATGTGTGGAAAACTCCTGATTCTTTCATTAATCATCAATTTATCAAGAATACAATAGCATAGCCTCCAGGCTCTTCAAAATTCAGACCTTTTTCTATAATTTTTCCTCTTTTTATACATCATGGGACAGTTGATAACCACCAAAACTTTCAAACTACTTAACTATCTCCTAAGTGTCTAAAGTAAAAGTCTTTACATAATATTACATTGGAGGGTAAAAGACTCCTCATTCTTCTTAGGAAAACTAGATAAAAAGAAGTAACATAAATTAGAATATGATTGGTGATTGCTGCTTGATGTTCGAATCTGTGGCTTGAGTAGGTGGTCTGACGAAAACTAAATTGCTTTAACGCAAAAAAGCTGCATCCTTACAAAATTCTGTGCGTGTACTTGTGGGTTATGGGCCCACGTATATATCAAAAGCGTTCTAATTAGCGGAATCACAATGAAACCCAGCCAATCACCTTCAGTCCTTCCTTAAACGTCTATCGCCAGAAACAAAGGAATTAAGACTCCAGTTCATAATCTTATCATGTCTACCTTTTCCACAAACCTTTACCTTCCCCACAGAAATGAAAGGAAACAAAAATGCAGTTTATAGACTTCTTGGGTCCGAAATTTATAATAAAACTCGTGCACTTTTTTACGTGATATCCGTCGGATCTTGTCCCTTCTTGATGAGTGGTTGTGATTGATCTGGACTTCAACGAATTAAATCACATTCCATAAACCATCACGTCCATTTTTTGGATTAAACCTCGTCCTTGTTAACCACGCGATTACCGTCGGATCTAAATCCTTCAAGCGGACGGCCCCGATTAACTGAGGTTTTAACTCAGTTTTATAATTTCTCGCATCTGATTTTGGAGTTATCCTCCGCGTTTGTTAGCATGCGATTACCATTAGATCTGCATCCTGTCAATCAGACGAATCAGATCTTCTCTTGGGTTTCTCATGTTCGAAAAATATAAAACAAATCACTTCTTTCAGACTTCCACATTCTCTTTTAATTCCGTTAGAACATCATATTTTATTTTTTATTTTATTTTTTGGGATAAAATTGAAAACGAAATTTTAATGGTAATGGATGCTACAACAGTATGTATAAATCCTATATAGAGGCTATAGACTCCCCATTAAGAGGTGTCAAGGAATATTGTATTGAGAAGCATATGGCTTGTGGAGTGTTCTCCTTCCTTAAGGAGTGAATGTAAGGTGTTACCCTACCTCAAGGGTTTGATCAATAAAGAAGCATTTATATATTTCAGATCTTATTTTTTCTGGGTTTATTTCTATTATCATATATTTTCAGGGTTAGATCTATTACAAGTGGTATCAGAGCACTTTCTTGGGCAAAGCAGAGAATTTTTTTATTTTTTATTTTTTTGCAGGAATTTTTTGGGGCGGCGAGTTTGCAGATTAGATATGTAACTTCTGGTGCAAAATTTGAAGAAAAAATTACATATCTGGATTCTTTGAGAAACAATAGCCAATTTCCAAAAAAAAAAAATTGGCCGAATCAGAGTCCAGATGAGGGAGATATCGCTGATTTAAAAATCAGCTGTGTTGCAGAAATGTTTTGACGAAAATTCGTGGACGGCGGATCTCCAGTTAATTTTTGTCATTTTTGTGGGGAATTTTGAGAAAATAATTACATATATGATCCTCTTGAAAAATTACCCAATTTAAAAAAAAAAAAAAACCGGCTGAATCAGAGTCTGGATGAGGGAGATAATGCTGATTTATAATCAACTCTTTTTTCAGAATTTTTTGTGACGACGGGACCGTTGCAGCGCAAATCTGAAATTCCAGTGCCTAGATCGGGATTTATATCACATGGGAAGATGTAGAATGAATATTCCATTTTCGAAAACAAGTCATAATAAGGGTTCCGAGCAATATTGACTGAACTGTGGCCATTTCAAATTTTTGCCAAGTGATTTTTTTTCAAAACCCTCTTCATGGCTTCTAGCAAGGAATTTTTTACAGGGAAAGATAATGGTCCTACTATTGAAGAATTCATAAAAGACCTTAAGAAAACCTCTCCAAAATGTTGGACATATTTTGTATGGCTTTGGCTGAAAGATGAGGCTGCCATATGGTGGAACTCACTTGACAGAAAGAAGTTGTCCAAACTTTCGGATGAAGAATTTGAAAAACTCCTTTTGGACAAATGGTCTAATACTACACAACAGGAGAATGAAACACAGAAAGGGTTATTTTTTGATGATATCTCCTTATTATAGGTTCATGGATGTATTTAAAAAGAGAAGATAATTGTGTATATCAATCCTAATAGCAAGCATAATTTTATTAATGTTCATTTGGCTAAAAGGCTGCAAGTCCCAACCAAGCAAATGGAGCACACACGGGTTAATAACGAGCAGGTGCAAGTTTATAAAGATTTAAAGATTTCTATGGATAAGTATGTATTGCATTCTGATTTTTATGCCTCAGATATGGATAATGTAGATGTTGTTTTGGGATACCCTTGGATGCAATCTGTTGGTACTATCAATATTAATGTGCAGAAGAAACTCCCGAAGCTCTAGTATAAAAAGAAGAAAATTACATTACAAGATATTTCCATTAATAAATAGGTAGAGTCCAAGGAGGCTGAAGTAGAAGATGTTGTAGGTATTGACACATCAGATGAGGAATCTGTGGTTGAAATAATATTGGAAGGTAAACAACAACTGCAGGTGCCACAACATGTACCAGATACCAATCAGGCTCCATTAGGTGGTGAATTAAAGAAAGATACACCATTGGTTAAAACTTGAGCATATCACCACTGACATCACCTAGAAAGGACACAACCAACAAGATGGAAATGAATTAGCAAAAAGGACAACAACCCCTTCCCGACAGATAAAGAGGTGCGAAGATCCAACCACAACACACTGACATCACCTAGAAAGGACACAACCAACAAGATGGAAATGAATTAGCAAAAAGGACAACAACCCCTTCCCGACAGATAAAGAGGTGCGAAGATCCAACCACAACACATTAATACAAAGGAACCACCAAGATCAACTCCCATCTCAAGCAAGCGAGGCACCGGCTAGATCGAGTAATCACCTATACCTGGGATGGCTAGATGCATATGCATGGTACCAGTGGACTACTCTTTTTAGTAGATCTTATTATTTGTGTTCTTCTTATGTTTCGGCGATGAAACATGTTTAAGGGGGGTGGAATGTAGTATACCTAGGGGGGATAGTATGGGGTACAGAGGGAAGTACCCAAGGGAATAATGTAATAATGGGATGGGCCATAGTTAATAAAAAAAGTGGTTAACCAGCATAATGTAAGGGACCACAAGTAGTTAGCAATAATGTGATAAGCCCATGGTATTAGATGTATGGTATTGAGAGAACCATGGTAATGACCCATGGTATTGTATGTATGAATCCTATATGGAGGCTAGAGACTCCCCATTGAGAGGTGTCAAGGAATATTGCATTGACAAGCATATGGCTTGTGGAGTGTTCTCATTCCTTAAGGAGTGAATGTAAGGTGTTACCCTACCTCAAGGGTTTGATCAATAAAGAAGCATTTATATATTTCAAATCTTGTTATTTTCTAGGTTTATTTCTATTATCATATATTTTCATGGTCAGAGCTATTACACCGCTCCTTCCAGAAATTACGCATATTTTGTTTGCCTAGCCTTCCTGCAGCCCGGACTGCTCCTCCCAAAAACTGCACAAATTTGTCCTCCAACCGAGCCAAACCCTGTAGACAGTCACTATCGATCTAGATTTCTCGTCACCATCTCCTAATGACTTCTGCACAGTTTTCACCAGCAGTGCCCAGAACCTCCATCCCAGCTCGAAGCTTACCTCGTGTAGTTTCATAACCTTATCTTCTCTCCCGGTCACCTGCATCAGTAATGATCATGCATCATGGTATAATAGGAGGTTTATGGATTTGATGTCATCTTGTCAGGAGTGACTGCAGATAGAGGTACACAAACAAACATGGCACGACAATGGATGGGATTAACAAGGGGAGTACATGCAAGAGGAATTGTTCGTGAATGGATGAACAAACGATGCATGCAAAGAGATGTGATAATGAACAGATGATCATGCAAAGATGTGTTCGTAGATGGATGGACGAACATGTGAATATGTGTTCACGGATGGACAAACGGATGAACATACACCTTTCACGAATGGACGAACCTGTCAAGCATGCCAACATACAAGAAAGGAGCAACTTGTGAATGCAACATCAAGCGATCCTAATGACCATCGAAGACTCCATGCACCTTTCCATGCAGAGGTGAAGCTATGGCACACCATGAGGACATCCATCACCCAGCAACATTGTAGCTCAACATGCACACCAGTAGTAGCATGAATGTACCAACACTGTCATGTCGAGTCTTGTCATAAGTCATGTCATCCACATCTCTACTGTGGGGTATACTATCAATCACTGTAATGTAACATGGAAGTCCAAGATACCCACTTATCATATGAAGAGTCATGTAAAGTTGAAAGGTCATGGAAGTCAAATAGTCATGAGGGAAGTCAAATAACCACAAGGGTTAGTTTCACCCTTGGCTATAAATACCCCTCATTTGTACATGCAAAAGAATTTTCACCTTGGCTCTTCCCACATAGGCTTGAGAGTCTGTAATATTTTCCTTGAGAAGTAAGTAGTGGCTCAAACACCCCGCCCACGGGGCTAGTGATGTATGGTGTATCAATGTGTCTCAAGACTTTTGATTAATTCAGAAGCCTACTAATAGGCCAACACATTTTCACACGTGTTGTAATTGTCTGTAAGATTCGTCTTGAACACTTGTAATGCATGTTGGTTTAACCTGTGTTTAACACTTGGATTCACTCAAATGTTCTAATACATATATATTAATGAAAATGTGTTGTATAAGTTGTTAACACTATCCTTCCCATGTTGGTTACCTCCTGGACATCAGACAGAACCTTTCACGTAAACTTGCTATAATGACCGTCACACTCGCTTGGATTTCTCACTGAGTGTTGTATGTGCTATCTTACCTTGTGTGTTGTGACTGTTGCGTTCATGTGGATTCCTCCTCCAGGAGTTGTGCATGTCCTATTGTGTTATGTGTTCCTAACAGAGGTGGGTTTCCTCCCATCTAACTTGGGACTCACTCCCTCACTTTCTCTCTCCGGTGAAAGAACCTTGACACAAGTAACACTATCGATCACAAGGCATGCAAACCTAACTACTTGAAGATAAAGCAGACCACTCTCCTATTCAGACAAGCAAGAGCCAAGGAAAACATTTAAGATAATGTCAATCGGGCCATCATACTAGATGGGACTCCCACACCAAACAGTGTGAGGTATAGTTGGGACTTCATACCAAGGTGATCCCATGAAAATGTTGGCGGGTCCAACACCATCAACATTTCTAGTGCTAGAAGGAGGGCCGCTAGTTGTTTATGGCTTAATGTCCTCTCACACTCACTCATTAAACACCTGGTCAAGGCAGTAACTCACTCTCCCTCTCACCTATGCACAACTCAGTAGTTGGTTACTCCTCACCTCCCAGGACTGAACACAAAATTCCATATCACCACCTTTGCTCCGTCCATCCCATCACCCGCCAGTTCGCAAAAGCAGTTGGACTGATCCCAGGAATACAACATCTTCCATATGCATCGAGGAAGCCAAAAACCACTCCCACAGGGTTTGTTGTATCATCAGTGGAAGAAGTAGTTCTTGCCACACTCGAAGGTTTGGTAGAAGCTATTGAAGATGTAGAGGAGCCTTTGATCTTCCAACAAGGAGAAAGTGAAACCCTCATAATCTTGGGCTTAGACTTCAGTGTAGGAGGTGGAGGGGAAGGCAACGAAGGAGGCGGAGGCGAAGACGAACCAACAGAATTAGTGCTTGAACCATCAGATTCTGAAGAAGAGGGGGAGGACGAAGAAGAAGAAGAGATGGATGACTCAAGGACCATTTTCTCTCCCAAGTTGTTTACATAAGATTCCAAAGCGACTGGAGAGAATGAGCATCAAGTTCAACCCTGCCAACACCGTGAAGGTAGAAGACCATTTGGACAACTTCTACCTGTAGCTGCAGACCCTTGAGGTACGATACGATGACATAGCATGTAGATTGTTTCCATGTACCTTGGATGGTGGTGCAGCTGCATGGTATCACAACCTTCCGGCCAACTCCATACAAAACTAGGGTGCGTTCAAACACATGTTTCTTGAAAAATTTGCTGATGACAAGACCCCAGCCATGTTACTCAAAGAATTGGGAAGCCTGAAGATGGAGGGGAAAGAAAAGGTAAAATAATTCAATCAGAGGTTTATGTGCATATTGAACAAGTTTGCAGCGGACACGAAACCTCATGACTCCATCACTGTTGATTACTACACATCCTCACTATGGACCAGCATTCCATAGTCTGTCAAGCGAGCTGCGAAACCAACATTACTGGAAAACTGCAAAGAGGCTATTATTGTTGAGGAAGACTTGCACACGATTGGAGTTATCAAGGATGATGAACCAACAAAGGACTGCAAATATGTGAGCAGGAAGTCCTAGGTGGTGGCGAGCAAAGGTAGAGACAAGGAAAAAAGTGATATTGAAACGCTCACTCACCTTGTCAAGAACTTGACAACAAAAGTGTCTGAGCTTAAACAACAAAAAAAAGACACATCTACAAGAAACCATCCGCCCAAACAGAGACAAAGAAGTGTGTCATCAGGCAGCAACCGTCTCCCTACAAAAATTGCGCAGAGCTCTATGTTCCAGCTCGATCGGTGTGCAAATCTAGAATTCTATTCATTTCATGAAGATGGTCATCGAGAGAATCCTTGTTCGGACTAAAACTGAGTTGCATGCTCTGTATGTAGTCACACATTTGACTTTGACAATAGTATACGGAAACAACAGGGAGATATGGATAATAATGAAGATGTTTCACATCAAGTTCTAGGCATGTGGTAAACATGTATTAGTGCTCACAATTAGCACTGAAGACGAACACCGAGAAACTGCCCTAAAAGAAAAATGACTGTTACAATCAGACGAGTAAGGGGGCTCCCCCTACGGTTGGGGAAGTGAAAGAAAAGATGAGACTGTTGATGAGGAAGGTTGATCCACTAGCCACCCCAAAGCAGAAAACACAAAGAAAGACCGGGAAGACACCGACAGACAAGAGTACGTCCATGAGTGCAAACTGTAGAATACTCCGTCGAACAACATGATCACGAGTCTTACCCTGAACACCTCGGTGATTCTACCCCCTCTGGACTACAACATTATGGATGACATGAAGAAAAATCGTGTGAACATCAGCTTGTTTGAGTTAGCTAATATCTAGAGTCAGCGAGACAACCTGCTGCATGTATTGGAACAAACAACAACAGACATCACAACCTCTACCAGCAAGGGAGCAAGCACACCTCCGAGATCACTTTCAATTGTGATAAACACACTCCGAATGGAACAAGAAAACTAAGTTTACCCTCCATTCCTACTCCCATTTGAAATCTTCAACTGTAATGGTCACAACTACTTGGTTGATTCTGGCATGACAACCAACCTCATGCCTCTCTCCATTGCCAAGAATATCAATGCGCAATGGAGCAAGACATCTGCACAAATCATCCAACTTGATCGAACATCTGTACCAGCCATTGGTGAATTTTGAGATGTGATCATCTGACTATCTCACGACAGCCGAGTCCACCAATGCATCAACATTATTGATGTGGACATACTGGAAGCATACGGTTTACCACTCAGCAGAGACTAGTCTAGCAAGCTGAATGGATATTTTTTTATGGACTGGTTGCACATGTGGCTTCCATACAAGGGTAAAAAAGATCAAATCCAGGTGTTATCCAAGAGGTATATGAGGCACAATGTTACTCCCATTAATGGAGAAAATGAACTGTTGGCCTTCGCAGAACTCATGTTTGGCAACTTCCTCTTGGAAACAATGCTAGGGCATTATCCTACATGACCAGCTCCAACCCCACCAGACATGTAGTTGGGTCCCCTTCCTTGCCCAACTGATGGAAATGAAACATGTACAGTACATTGTAACAATAGAAAAAACAATAGAAACAATAGTAGCATTAGTGCAAGCACGACGAACGGTTCATGTACAGACAAGTTGTCAACCATGTATTTCGATGGATCAAAGACACACGACGGTTCAGGAGCCAGGTGTGTTTTGATTGATCTAAACTATAGGAAACATATGATTTTGAGTCACTTGGAGTTTGAGTGCATGAACAATGTTGTTGAGTATGAAGCACTCATGTTGGGCTTGCAGAAAGCCATTAACCTCAATGTGGTTGTGCTCAAAGTGGTAGGTGATTTAGAGATAGTAGTACGGCATGTACGTAACACCATTCACTATTTATCACTGCATCTCAAAAGTTACCAGCAAGAGGTATGATGACTGATCTCTATCTTCTAAGCATTTAAAATCAATGTTGTACCACATACGCATAATGCAGCTACCAATGCTTTGGGAAACACAGCCTCTAGGATGTCACCAATTAGGGATAGATTTACTATTGAAATTTTGTATAGACCATCTATCTCGGATAACATAACTAACTTACGAGTGTTTGACAATGATCAAAAGATACTGCATTTCATGGCCAATGCTGACACCTTCAAGGATGCAACGATAGACAAAGGCGAGTACGAACGATCTCTACAAGCAGAAGCTGGTAGCAAGAGAGGCCACCTCATCCCTGAGGGAGTGGCATCATTGGAAAAGATTTATGACTTGCAAGAATGTTTTCAGGGGTCGAGGAACAACAAAACCCACAGTTCCACCATAATGCACGAGCTGATGAACTTGGGAACAGAAAAAGATCCAAAGTTTGTCAATCTTGGTACATGATGCACACAGAAGAGCGACAAGCCTTTGTCCACTTGTTCAAATAGTACCAGGATTTGTTCATGTGGATGTATAATGATCTGAAAACTTATGATACACGAATAATCCAACACATCATTTCGATCAAAGAAGGGGTCAACCCGTGTTTGAGGGGAACCTTCTCAAACACATTATTTCCAAAAGCGAGATCAAGGTTTATATAGACCAGGTCTGGACTATTACAAAAATGCTTCACCTGACCAACAAGAAAGCCCTACAATCCTTCTTGGGCAAGATAAACTTCCTCCGGAAGTTCATCTCGGATTATGCGTAGATAGTCAAATCCATGTAGGACATGATCAAGAAGGATGCAGTCTATAGTTGGGGAAAGAGGGAAAAGTACACATTCACCCATATCAAGAAGGCTATTACAGAAGCGCCTATACTCTACATCCTAGACTTCAAAAATGATTTCCTGCAATACACCTTCACCTCCGATAATTCCCACAATGCAGTACTCTCTCAGAAGGACAAGATGAGTGACGAACATCCCATCTCCTTCATGAGTGCAAGCATGCTAGGACCTGAACTCAACTACCCCGCCGTTGACAAGCAAGCATATGCAGTTTACAAGGTAGTGAAACACTTCATACCCTACTTGCTAGAGAACCACTGCATAGTCTATGTCCCTCACCTAGCAGTCCGCACACTACTTGTGCAACATGAACTGGATGAACGATCTACTGACTGGATGACAGCCTTGCAAGAATATGACCTTGACATCAAGCCAGTTTAGATCGTCGAAGGAAATGGGCTCTACAAACTTGCAGCTGAAGAAGTACATGCACCGGAGGAGGAAGAAGAGATCGCCCGCTGGGAGCAGGAAGTTGAAATATATGATGTAGTGCGAGCAACACCCACTGAAGACGAAACCTCTTGGTACGAAGATGTGTGGCAGTACCTTGAGCACGACACAATACCCTCTCACTCTTCCTTCATACAGAATATGGATTTGTGCCTCAAAGATTTAGCATATCAGTCGGTGCACGAAGTGCTTTACAAGGAGCACAGTAATGGAGTTTTGCTCAAGTTCTTGGAGGCACATGAATTAGAGAAGACACTATAAGATTTGCATGACAAACCCGCCGGCGATCACTTTGTGGGAAACACCACTGCACACAAATTTATGCGAGTTGGGTTTTACTGGCCCACATTATTCAAGGATGCACATGCTTATGCTCGCAAGTTCCCAATCTGTTAGCGATGCACTGAGAAAACATGAAGGTCAGCAGTGCCACTGCACCCTGTTGCAGTGACCGAACTGTTCCAACAATGGGGCCTGGACATCACTAGGGAAATTTTCCCACATTCATCAAAACAACACCGCTACATTCTAACAACAACTGATTACTTCACGTGGTGGACAGAATCAGTTCCGCTCAAACAAGTGAATGACCAAGAGGTCATCAGCTTCCTCCAGCAGAACATTATCTCATGCTTTGGCATTCTGGTATCACTTGTTTTTTATAATGCAACGTACTTTTCGTCTTTGAAACTTTATGATTTTGCATTAAAAAATGGTATTGTGTTGAAACTCTCATCTAACTACTACCCGCAGGGAAACAGTCTCGCAAAATCGGTGAACAAAAACCTTATCCGCATAATCAAAAAGACCGTTTAATCTGAGCAGTGCAACGGGCATACCACCTTGATGAATTCATTATGGGTTGATCGCGTAACACCCAAACCCTCTTTGAATACCTCACCTTACTTCCTGGTCTATGGAAAAGAGGCCATCCTACTAACCAATATCTACTTGTTCGCACTTCAGCTATCCCAAGAATCCTAAGGCAAGCCTTGCCAGCTAGTTCAGCATAGGATGGATACACTCCACAAGCTTCAGGAAGAAAGGATGAAAGCAAAAGAAAAATTTACACTCAACCAAAACCGTATCAAGAGATGGTCCGATAAGAAGTCTACAGGGAAAGCTAAATTTGGTGTTGGTGACTTGGTCTTGAAATGGGATAAAGCCCATGAAGACAAAGGCAAGCATACGAAGTTCCAGTCCCTGTGGATTTGTCTGTACACAGTCCATGAGAAGCTTGGCCCACACATATACCGTCTGCAATCACTTGACAGGAGGATTGACAACCTTCCTGTCAACGACCAAGATCTCAAACACTACTTCCAGTAGGCCGAGCCATGCCCTACACCATGTACATAGTTCGCTTGCTGCTTGTTGTTTTCATTTTGTTTGCCTTTCTTACTATTTTTTTTTGTTTTCTTTGGTTTTCTTAATACCTTACTATTTTTGTTTTCCATAAGTAAGTGTTGCCATCTACTGAGTTCTAACTTTTGAATGAGTATGTGGCTAAGATATGAAGAGACTTGTGACACTGCAGCACTTGGCTAATCTTGTGCCCGTCTTCTCTGTGCTTGGTTATAACCTTCGACAAATGAAGTCTTGACAGAAAATACGAGCCGTCTGCAAGGGGAGATTTGGTCCAACCATGAACGTGTGTCCACACTAGGAAACCCCATGTCTGTACTCAGCCTTCTTCTCTGTGTGTTCAAGCTCATCCAACTAGTAGAAACGGAGAAGGGGAAATCTAAACGAGAAAACCTATGTCAGAGGTCTTACATGATTCTCTGAAGGAACAACCTCTTCTTCTCTCAATAAGTCGGGATCCCTCTTCTACCCCAAAAATAAATAAGTGCCTATGCACAGTCCTCTTAAAAAATACAAAGGTGAAAGAAGAGAAAGGCTTCCTGCACAGAGAGGTGAAGCATGCAACTCCACCAGGGTACTGACCAGGCTTGCTGGCAGTGGAGCAATGTGTGTGTTCCTGCATGGCTCCTCCAGGGTACAGTCCATTCCTGTTGGCAGCAGAGAAACACTAGAGATGAAAAATTATACTTTGAAAATCTTCAACTCGTGAGCCAAACTACCCTTCCCATTTTCGAAACACTGTGATCAAGCTAAAATTTTGATGTGTTTGACTGAGTTGGAGAAAGGTGAACCATGTCTGTCCATGGCATAATCATGGAAGCCGAAGTAACCCACACAACAATTCAATACTCCCCGAAAGACCAAGGCCCTGTGCTATCAATGAACCAAAATAGAGAAGATGGAGTTCTACCAATGTGTCGCTAAGTGTTGTAGTGGCTGCAACACCCTCCAAAATTCTGGCCTGCATCCAATTTCAGAGCCTCCTTTAAGAGTTTTACTTCATGTTTTCACGCGCTAGGGTTCACCCTGTGAGCTCGAGTGAGTCTTTGCACCCACCTTGCTTAATCGTTCAAGAGATAACTTTTGCATCTTAGTAACAATGTCAAACTTGTGACCATGTTCTGGTCATACACAAAGTCTCCGCTTCATGTGTACATGTTGTGTTCACTATGTAAACGTCTGTCATGCTCACACACGAAGTCATATACACTATCGCATAAGCATCGCCGCATTTGTCCAATGATCAATCACAAGCGTCGTGCTTGTCGAATTAAACTATTGGTCAGTCATGTTGAGCATGTGTGTCTAGATGGTTTGAGTCGTCTCATTGTCAAGTCATGTAAGTGTGTATTTGCAAGTTCGCGTATGCACCTTTTCACTCGCTCATACACTTAGTCGTTTTGCTGAAGTTCTGATGACCAGATTCCCCTCTAATAGCTAGACCTTCACCCCACCATAGACTTGATTGAATGCCACCTAGAACAGCGCAGAAGCACCCAACAAGCCATTTCAAGCTGCGCTACCCACAAGTTGATCAATCAACCCTCCCGCTGGTCAACCGGAGAGTTTGACCCAACAGTCACCTCAGGACTGACTCTCCTAAAAATTTGCGCAGAGGCTGTAGACCATCCCCACTCTGCTGACTGAGAAAATTGTGTAGACAGGATGAACAGACACCCAGTGCCTGTCCCTGTCTCCTTTAGAAAATTGCGTAGTTTTCCCAGCCAGCCCACCAGTCAGCCGGCCGACTACTCACCTAGAAAAATGCGCATATTTCATGAGCAAGCCCTCTGCTACCTAGCAGTCCGCTGGGCTCAAAAACTACACAGAGGTGATCAGTAGGCCAGCCTCCTAGCATCAACGTAGTTTTTCCCACTAGCAGCTCCCAACAACCTGTTGCTAGTTCCCTCCAGGAATTACATAGTTTTTGCTATGAAGCTCCCGGCTGCTTGCTACCAGTTCCCTCCAAGAATTGCGAAGTTCTTTCTACCAAGCCTCCAGCAGCGTGCTGCCAGTTCCCTCCATGAATTGCGTAGTTTTTGCTGCCAAGATCCTGCTACCCGCTCCTTCTAGAAATTGGACAGATTTGTCCTCCAGCCAAACCAAACCCTGTGGATAGTCACTATCAATCCATATTTCCCATCACCATCTCCCAGTGATTTCTACACAGTTTTCACCAGTAGTGCCTGGAGCCTCCATCCCAGCTCAAAGCTTGCCTCATGCAGTTTCGTAACCTTATCTTCCCTCCTGGTCGCGTGCATCCGAAATGATCATGCATCATGGTAGACTAGGATGTTTATGGATTTGATGTCGTCTCGTCATGAGTGAGTGCAGATTCAGGTACATAAATAAACATGGCACGACGACAAATGGGATGACCAAGGGGAGTACATGCAAGAGGACCTATTCGTGAATGGATGAATAAATGATGCATTCAAAGAGATGTGCTTGCAAATGGATGATCATGCAAAGATGTGTTTGCAAATGGACGGATGGACGAACATGCGAAGATGTATTCGTGGATGGATGAACGGATGAACATACAACTTTCACGAATGGATGAACCTGTCAAGCATGCCAACATATAAGCAAGGAGCAACGTGGGAATGCAACATCAAGCGAACCCAATGACCATCAAAGACTCTCTACACCTTGCTATGCGGAGGTGAAGCTGTGACACGCCATGAGGACATCCATCATGCAACAACATTGCACCTCGACATGCACGTTGATAACAACTTGAATGTACTAGCACTGTCATGTCGAGTCTTGTCATGAGTCATGTCGTCCACATCTCTACTGTGGGGCATACTGTCAATCAACGAAATTTAACATGGAAGTCTAAGAGACCCACTTATCATATGAAGAGTCATGTAAAGTTGAAAGGTCGTGGAAGTCAAACAATCATGAGGGAAGTCTAACAACCACAAGGGTCAGTTTCACCCTTGGCTATAAATACCCCCTCATTTGTACATGCAAAAGACTTTTCACCTTGTCTCATCCCACATAGCCTTGAGATTCTGTAATCTTTGCTTTGAGGAGTAAGTAGTGGCTACAATTCCCCACCCATTGGGCTAGTGAAGTATGGTGTATCGATGTGTCTCAAAAATTTCACTTAATTCAGAAGCTTGCTAACAGGCCATCATGTTTTCACACATGTGTCGTAATTATTTATAATATTTGTCTTGAACACTTGTAATGCATGTTGCTTTAACCTATGTTTAACACTTGGATTCACTCAATTGTTCTAATACATATTTATTAATGAAAATGTGTTGTATAAGTTGTTAATGTTGTCTAGCACGTGTTGGTTACCTCCAGGACATCAGATAAAACCTTTCACATAAACTTGCTATAACGACCGTCACACCCATTGAGTGTTGTACTTGCTATCTTACCTTGTGTGTTGTGACTACCACATCCATGTGGATTCCTCCTCTGGAAGCTTCACACGTCCTGTTGTGTTGTGTGTTCCTAACAAAGTTGTGTTTCCTCCCATCTGACTTGGGACTCACTTCCACCCTTTCTCTCTCCAGTGAAAGAACCTTGACACAAGTAACACTATCAATCACTAGGCACACGAACCTCACTAATCGAAGACAAAGCATACCACTCTCCTGTGCTGACAAGCAAGAGCTAAGACAAACATTTAAGATAATAGAAATCGGGCCATCATACCAGATGGGACTCCCACACCGAACGATGTGAGGTCTAGTTGGGACTTCATATTAGGTTGATCCCCTGAATGTTGGTAGGTCCATCACCATCAATACAAATCCAATAAAAAATATTCTACATAGAGAAGAAAATAGAGAATCTGACCCAAAACATTGAAGAGATCCTTACATAATGATTTTTATTAGTTGATAGTATTTAAATGTTGATACATTGTGTAGAGTGCGAAGGTGTGGAAGAGTGCCCCCCCATCCCCGTTTTTGCCCTCAAACCTCCACACTCTACACAATGTAACAACGTTATGGAGCCCCACCCCCCTCACCTATGTAAGGGACCTAGAAGCCCATTAGTTTTGGCATCATTCGGCAGAGCAGTAGTAGTGTCAGACATAACAATGTCAGTGTTAGAGCACTCACCAATGGAATGGCCACTCAAAAACTTAACACTTTTGTATTTTAAAATTATTTGTTAGGCATTGAAAAATACTGAGAATAAAATGCCCTCCATCAGGGTAATTATGTCCCATCAAATTTCGCTCAGCCAATAAAAAATTAGAAATAATATTTCCAGAAAATTAGATTTTATTTTTGAATTTACGAGAAAATAGGAATATTAAGAATTTTCTCAAAACTTTAGTTAAAATTGAAAAAGCTCAGCAAAAATAATGAAAAGTCAATGCACTTTGACGCAAGGCGATTTCTATAGTCCCCGACAAGGTAGGGAGTAATAATATACCATTGATAATTGATGATTATATTTCATATCTTAATTCAACATTAAATCTATAGTTGAGAAACATGTCGTTATAGTGCTAGCATCACCATGGATGGAAACATTGGATACCTTAATCTTAGACCTAAATAAAATATATATGACATTATCTAGCAAGAAGAATAGACAAACCCATGAGCTACTACAATGGAAACCATGTTGAATAACATTGTAATCAAAAGACTTGAATGATGTATTAGAATTCGTCCTTCAGTTTAACCATGAGGTAATACAAAAACTATTGGATTGCTAAGAAGGAGTTGACAAGGTTAAGATCAAGAATTTTTTTGCCTTGAAAACTAGACTTAGGTTTGCTTACACAAATTAAAGATCTCGAAAATGCTAAAGAATACCTTCAATGTGAAGTGTATTTAGATTTGGTTACACAAATTAAAGATCTTGAAAATGCTAAAGAATACCTTTAATGTGAAGTTTATATCCTACAATGAAAATGGGAAGAGTAGATTAAATCGACAAAAGAGTTTAAGAGACAACTATGAACATCCACCAAAAAAAATGTGACTTATAAATCAATGATCAAGAATCAAGTCAACAAGATTTTGCAATTCATTATAATCAAGAATCAAGAAAGAATAAAGATTCCAATACAAAATTTAACAAGATATTGTTAAATAAATAAAAGGAAATCAATTTTTCAAAAAATCATAGTCAAACTATATATATATGAAAGTACACAAAATAAATAAAAGGAAATCAATTTTTCAAAAAATCATAGTCAAACTATATATATGAAAGTACACAAAGGAACATCCATGGATATGAGCAATTTAATAAATATTTTGATAGTTGAGATTGTAGATAAAGAAATCTAAATCAATATATATTGTTTTATTAAAAGTGTTAGAAAATGAAATTTCACATCAAAGGACCTTAATGGAATTAATCAAAGATAAAAGTGAAAGTCTCATTATTAATGAAGTTTTATAAATAGAAGAGAATCTATAAAAATGAGTTAAGAAAACAATTCAATAACAAATAAACATCTACACATTTAGTTATTATTATTTTTATATCAATCACCACTACTAAAGTTGTTAATGCACTAGTGAAAATAAAAATATCAATGATTAACATGAGAACACGAGTAAATCTTAAAAATATTAAGAAGGATCAATTTTGGATTTATTGCATGAGATTTAAAATTTATCGTTGTTTCCAACTTGCTTATGGGCTTAATAGTCATACAAACATTCCTAATATAAATTAACAATATTAAAATTAATTAATATTGCTTCGAAACGTACAAGAAAGTTTGAAACGGTGATAAATCTTAAATCTCATGCAATGGATCCAGAAACAAATCTCCAACAGTTGTGAGATTGGCACCCAAATTATAGAAGTTGTAGAATGCAAGAATCAATGTAACAATATCCAAATATATTTAACTAGTCTGAGTGTTGCACTTAAAGTCAACAACAAAGAATATCAAGTATAGAATTTTATCATCAAATACTTTTGGAAAGAATCTAACAAGAATTAATCAATCCTTTTTGAATGTGGAAATATTGTTCAATGATCTGAAAATCATATTGCCTCGTCTCCTTAACCTTATTAAAATAAGAAAAAATTATGGAGATATGGATCATTGCATTAGAAGAAATGTTATTTTTCCTTGCTTTGAGGACAACATGTTTTTAAGCTGGAAGCTTTGTAATATACATATGGTAAATTGCTAATATCATTATTTGTAATAATTATCATGTATGTAGTCCTTGATTAAATATAAAATTAAAGATTAATAATGATAAGCCTTGTCTTTTCTAGAAGACATGACTTATCAACCCCTACATTTATGTGTATACTCATGCAATAATCAAATATATATATATATATATATATATATTCATATGAGTATTACTTAATATGGATATATAGGATTTTTATACGCTTTCATGATAACTTCATGAAGCGAAACATTAAGTTTTCTTCAGAAGCATTGAATTTGGATCCTAGATCAAAATTCATGAGATATTGTCCATTCAATCATAGAATAAAAAAATACCATTTAAGGCGAGTGCTGCTAAAATGTTTAGGAAACTGGGCTATAAATCAAAATAACTCAAAAATCAAAAGTTGTTTCGATGATTAATCTACTACATTGGTTTTTTCATTCAGTGGGATATGTTAGAGGTGCCCTTATTTATGGGTCCTTGGAGATATAAGCCTGTAGAAGAAATGATTTGGTACAAAGTAATTTGCACATGTATTAGAGCTCTATAATTATATTTAGATGTCAAATAATGAGATCTCATGCATTTGACATTTGTGATTAAATAGGGATGATGGACGAATTAAAAATCACAAACCACAACAACTATATGGGTTTTAAGCAATGACTTGAACCTGTTCTCCCGATACCATTTAGAGCAAGTATTTATGAATTGTCTAAGAAGGCTAGTTACAAGTCAAAAGAACTCAAAAAATGTAAATCAATTGATGAAGATTGATGTTCATTAAAATAATGTGAAATCTATAGTATGAGGATAAAATTTCTTTAGAATCTAGATTTGTTAATTATTGATTTTTTTCTTTTTTTCTTATGCATGAAATAGATAAAATGTGAAAACTAGAGAACAAAAATCACACACCATCCATGATGAACACAATTATTTTCTTTGGAATACCTTTATGACAGAAAACCCAACTAGAATGTGAGGCTACTGTATTGTCTCTTTTGATGTGGAAATAATGAAAATACAAAGGAGAATGAACTCTCTATGCCTTCTTGTCCACTACAGAACACTAGCCCCCTCTGTTATTCTCTTTAATTCCCACTTCTAATTTCTCTACTCTACTATGGAATGAGAAACAATCGAATAGAATGGAACCCTTTCTCCTTTGAGTGGCCCAGTTGTAACATAACATTATAGCCAACCAACTCTCAATTAGAGTTACATCTTTGATTCTTGTATATTATTCTTCAAAGTTGCCACATGGCTAGCCCCAAATGCATGAGTACTAGTGGATGACATGGCATCCACTCTTACCATGGTGGTCAAGCATGGTATATCAAATTATGGGAGACATAACTATCGTATATGAACTTTAATTGATGCAATTATTACAATATTTGAAAGGTATATAAGTCTAAAAAACATCAAGGGGCTTGGTGCTAAATAAAGAAAGTTTTGACCACAAAAAATGTTGTTTTAATGACCCAAAATAGCTTCAAAAGGTTTATAACCCAGTTCTCCAAATTAGGGCCCACCAATAAAAATGAATTTGCAAGTTGATTCCTCTATTTTTCCACTTTGAAATCATTGAGATATATGAAAAAAAATATAATGATCCAATCTAGATCAATCTATTGCATATTATGATACCATTGATTTCAACTGTAGTGTCATTGATTTCAAAGTTTAGTAGCATGAGAGATTGTTGCAGTTTAGGATAACATATCGTTGAAGGCATTTCTTTTATTGTCCCTAGTCCAAATAAGAATGAATGTTGTATGGTTGTATAATCCTCTCCAAGAATTTTCCAATGACATATGGAACTTCTCCTATCTTCACAGGAATCAAGAGGGAAATGAAGATGAAGCGAAAAGGTCATGCAAGGTTCCAAGATTGGATAAATTTCCTTCTTTAAGTAGTATCCAGATCTGAGTAGTGTATATGAGTTGTCTCGGCATATCCAAATGTTTCAACATATCGGATCCTTCAATATATCCAAAATTTTTCAGTATATCTGAGCCTCTTCGACATATGCGAGACGGGGAAGGCTAACAAGGTGCAAGACACAATTTGTGTTGACCAGAGGATCAATCTCTCGTCTTAGGGAGGGAAGTGCTACCCTGCTCTAAGTTCTAAGCTTAATATTTTGATTTTTTTTGCTTTCATTATTTTTGGGCCGAGTTGCTTCCATTGGTTAAATGTTCTGAAGTTTTCTGCATTGTTAAAACCTGATCTCTCGTCATAGGGAGGGAATGGTCCTTTGACACCCTACTCTAGGTCACGAGCTTTAGATTTCCTTGTATGTGTGTTATTTCCTTGTTCAGTTTCTCGTTATGGGGAGGGAATGGTCTTTTGACACCCTGCTCCAGGTCCTGAACCCTAAATTTCTTGTTTGCTAAAAATTGATCTCTCGTCCTGGGGAGGTAATGGTCTTTTGACACCCTGATCCAAGTCCTGAGCATAGTGGCTTAATTTAGACATTTTCCTCTCACCAACTTGCATGAACAAAGATTCGAATAAAGGGGGCAGAGGAAGAGCCCTAAAGAAGGGAGGACAGGATTTGGGAAGGAATACTTATAACCAGCAAACCATCTCAAAAGTTGAATCAGAGGCATCTTCTTGTGCTGTTGTAAGGCCAGGTACTTGAGAAAAATCTAAGGGACAATTTGTAGAACAACCAGTTCTATCTATAGTACCCCCCGTTGATTCAACATAGCAAACCCTTCCAGCAGCAGAAGGAGTGTGCAACAACATACCTGATGAAGGAATACCACTGCTGGTAACAAAGGAAGAAGAATTTGTACGTAGAAGATCAGAGGGACTAGCCCATTCCAGTAGGAGGGAAAAAGTTGCAGAGAACGAGTCTGAAAAATCAATCCATTGTGATAGGGAGGAAGAAGTTGTAGGGGTATTCATATCACCAAGGGATAAAGGGAGTGTTGTTAAAGCAACTCAAACTTCTGTGATAAGCTCCCCTCCATCATTCCCTGCAGAACCTGCTGAAATCCCTAGTGATTATTGGAGGGTATTCATGGCACCCACAACCTCTACTATTGACTTCCCAATTGAGGATCTTGGGATTGGTGCACCAACGAAGCCCATTCCTTTGACAACTTTACCTATCTTTCATGGGCTGACTTCTGAATATCCCGACACATTCCTGTTTGAATTTGATATTGTGTGTTGGGGATATGATTACATAACCGATGCTCAGAAACTGAAAATATTCCTTGCTACATTAAAAGGGACAGCCCTGCGATGGTTTATGGGTCTAGGAGGAAAGACTATCTCCACATGGGATGGTATGAAAACCTCTTTTCTGGAGAAGTATCAGGATTACTGCAAATCTCAGGATATTAAGGAAGAACTTTTCAAGTTCATGCAGAAAGAAGACGAGAACATGGAGGACTATGTGGAACGTTTTAAATACACATTACAAAGATCAGGTCATTCTACCCTGGATAAGGACATTTTGAAAATTATCCTTCTTCAGGCCTTTCGAGAAGACTCTCTGGAGCTCTTAAACATAGTAGGAAAGGGAGACATATCAAAACAAGATTTTGATACCATCTATGAGCTATGCATTCAGTGCTCGAGGGGAGTTGCAAGTAATAAATAGAGAATTCGGTCAACAAAAGTATCTGGTGGGGGTGTCACGAAGGCAAAAATTGGAAATTTGCTGGATAACTTAAGGACTGATATCTTGAGTACCCTATCTGCATAGATGGATACATTACAAGTAAAACAGAAATAGATGGAATTGGAAAGGACTATGGCTATATTTTTCCCGAAATGTAGAAAGAAGCTTCCACAAAGTGAATGTCCATTGAACTCTGTAGAGGAGTGCGCAATATGTGAGCTGAGTCATGCAACAAGTTCATGCCCCTCCTTGCCAGGATTGAAAGCAGTTTTTCAAGGGACAGGTGAAGAGATGTACCAATTGTATTTTATGGGATCTAAACATCCATGGAAACCTTGGCCACCAAATGTAAATCAAGGTATGTTTCTAGATCCATCTCAGTATTTCAATAATTTTAATATGGGTCCTCAATCTATCCCTTATCCACCTATGTGGCCCCAATATCAGTTTCCACCCTGGCAGCAGTGGGATCCTGAAACTAGTTTGAATTCTTCATGGACTTCAAACTGGAGTGGACCCTCTCCTCCTAGGTGGTTTCCCCAGTCAATACCACACCAACAACTTCAATTGCCCTCTAATTTTCCTCCTGGTAATCAGCTCGTTCGTCCTCAACCTCCTATCCAACCCAATCTGAATCCTAACAATAAAGGGGCTCAGTAAGCTGACACCCTCAACCTGCCTTCATACAACATCTCCACCGCAGAACTTTATGAGATGAATTTGAGATCCGGGCGGGTAGTAGATGCTCAACCCTCACTTGTTATTATTGAACAAGTTGGTAGTGAGGCAAAAGAACCAGAAACAATTGAAGAGGAATCGAACCAAGTTAGTAAAAATCAGACATCTCCTCAACCACTAATTACTCAAGAACACTGAGCTGACCCGCCTTATCTAGAAAGATTGGCCTTGAGTAAACAGATCCCTCAAGCTGAGTTTGACTTGTTAGGGGAGTTACAAAATTTGTTTGTTAAGATCCCCCTGTTACAAGCTATGAGGGATGTACCTATATATGCAAAAACTCTCAGAGAATATTGTGCTAAAAAGCCTAGAAAGAAATCAAGGGACCCACTCACCATTCATGTGATGGGAAAGCTATCAGATTTTATGATGGGAAAAGCTATGCCTGTGAAATATGGGGATCCCGAGAACCCAATTCTAATTGTGCAAATTAATGGAGTAGAAATTCCAAATGTGCTGGTAGATTTGGGTGCTGCCATAAATGTCATTACTGTTGAAGCTATGCATGCACTGGGTCTTTGAAACTTGAAACATACACCTACTGTGTTAGAGCTGGCAGATCGATCTACAGTCAAGCCGGTAGGGAAGTTGGAGGACATTACAATCTCAGTTGATTCATGGCATTACCATGTGGATTTCCTAGTGCTACAAACGCAATCCCTAGCTGGTGGCCATCCCCTGATTCTGGGAAGACCATGGTTGGAAACCACAGACACTTACATTGGGTGTCGTTCTAGGCATATGGTTATCTCAAATGGGCAGGTTACTAAAAACCTTGTGTTATACCCTCCTGCAGAACCTAGCTCATCAGTGAAGCCAGCTGGCCGCAAGAAACCTCTACCAAGGGAAGAGTCTAAACCTGAAGATGAGGAATTAAGACCAGTCCTTACTATTGGACAAGCCCTTCAGCTAAAAACAGAAACAAAAGATGACACAATTACCACTTTCATTAGTGATCCCTGTTCTATTTCAGATTCGAATCAACGAATTCTAGAATCTGTCTTGAGCTGTGAAACGCAGGAAAATATTGAAACAACAGATGGATTTGAGGAACTTCCCACAACTGTGTCCCATGACAATATTTCTGTAGAGATAGAGCTAGGGAAGACCCTAAATATTAATCCATATCTATCAGAATCCCAGACAAAACAACTCCTAGATGTTCTCCGAAAACACAAAGAAGCCTTTGCCTGGGACTACACAAACATGAAAGGGATTCCTGCCAATTTATGTACCCATCATATATACATCAAAGAGGATTGTCATCCTGTAAGACCGCCCCAGAGAAGAATGAACCCTGCTCTGAAAAGCATTTTCAAGGAAGAACTTCAAAAGCTGTTGGATGTAGGATTTATTTACCTAATTTCAGACAGCCAATGGGTTTCCCCATTGGTGATTATTCCTAGGAAAAATGGTAAATGGCAGATATGTGTGGATTACAGAGAATTAAATAAGGCAACATAGAAAGACCATTTTCTGTTACCATTCATTGATCAAGTCTTGGATACTTTGGCTGGGAAGAAGTTCTTCTCCTTCCTGGATGGATTTAGTGGGTATAACCAAATCCAGATAGCTCCTGAGGATCAGGATAAAATCATTTTCACATGCCCTTGGGGAACTTTCGCACACTGGGTCCTTCCATTTGGTCTCTGTAATGCACCTGCAACATTCCAAAGGTAAATTTTAGGGATTTTCTCTGATCTAGTAGATGATAGTGTTGAGATTCATATGGACAATTTTACTCCATACAAGGACTCATTCAAAGAAGGGCTCGTAAATCTGGAAAAAGTTCTTGAAATATGTAAATGGGTGCATGTCTCTTTGAGTACAATAAAATGGCACATGATGATGGAAGAAGGAATATTCTTGGGACATTTACTTTTAGCTACTAGAATTCAAATGGATCCATCTAAGATAAAGGTAATATTGCACTTCCCAATACCCAAAACACCCACATAGGTACGTAGCTTTATCGGTTGTGCTGGTTATTATAGGCGCTTTATAGAAAATTTTGCTAAGATAGCACATCCACTTTTTCAATTACTGACAAAAGATGCAGATTTTGTGTGGAAAGATGATTGTGATGTAGCCTTAGTGAAAATCAAGGAACTTGTCTGTAGAGCTCCAATCCTTCGAGGGCTGGACTAGACATTACCGTTTCATATTCATGCTGATGCCTCTCAGACAACAGTTGGGGTAGTTTTGGGACAACAAGTGGACAAGATGCCATATGCAGTTTACTATGTTAGTAAAAACTTGGCTCCCGCCGAGTTAAACTACTCAGTGACTGAAAAAGAATTTCTTGTTGTCATCTACACCATCAACGAGTTCTGGCATTATATTACCGGGTCTCCCACCTTTGTACACACTGATCACACAATAATTGGGTATCTGATGAATAAAACCATTACTCCTGGTCGTATTATGAGATGGTTGTTGTTACTTCAAGAATTTGACATCACCATAGTAGATAAACTAGGAAAGGACAATGTGGTTGTTGATTTTCTGTCTAGACTAGATAATAATGCTGAAGGTACACCCATAGAAGATAGTTTTCCAGATGAGCATCTCTTTGCAATTTCTACTAACACTTCGTGGTATGCAGATATTGCTAACTATCTTGCCATAGGGAAGGTACCTTGTCACTTGTCATACATGGAACAACGAAAAATTATTCATCATAGTACCTGATATTCATGGATGGCAGGGTACCTTTTTCACACAGGGGTTGATCAACAAATTCGGTGCTGTGTATCTGAGGATGACATCTATGAGATATTGAAGGCTGCCCATGATGGCCCTTGTGGAGGAAATTTTGCAGATAAAAGAACAGGCCACAAGGTGCTGCAAATGAGATATTACTGGCCTTCCATCTTTCATGATGCTCGTAACTATGTCCGAAGATGTGACAGTTGTCAACGCATGGGGCAGCCTGGAAAATTAGATGAAATGCCATTGCAACCCCAGGTAGTCCTCAAACCTTTTGAAAAGTGGGCAATTGATTTCGTTGGACCTTTTAACCCGCCTTCTCATAAAAAGGTTCGCATTCTAGTCTGCACTATTATGTGACTAAGTGGGTGGAAGCCAGAGCTGTTGCGAAAGCAACAGAACAGGTGGTTGAAAATTCTCTTTTTGAAGATATTTTTGCTCGATATCATACTCCAATGGAGATTGTTTCAGATGGAGGGGCACAGTTCACATCCCACATGATAGCAAGGCTTATGCAAAAATATGGGGTCAAACACAGGGTGATAACTCCTTACCACCCCCGGGTGAATGGATAGGTAGAAAGTACAAACAAGGTATTGGAAAATATCTTGATAAATACTGTAGCAAGCCATTGTCAGGATTGGTCTCAGAAACTTCCAGAAGCTCTCTGGGAATACAGGACAACATGGCGAAATACAACCAAGTTTTCACCATTTGAGTTAGTCTATGGGAAATCCCCCTTGTTTCCAGTATAATTTGAGATCAGCGTGCTCATAATAGCTTTGAAAGTAGGATTAGATGTATTAGAGGCCCAAAAACATCGGCTAGAACAACTCAACGAGTTAGATGAAATCTGTTCAGTGGATGTCCAAAAAACTACTACTATTCAACAACAGAGAATGAAATGGCATGATAAATTTATCAAGAACAAGGTGTTTCATACAGGAGATTGGGCACTGCTCTATGACTCCCATTTCAAAGATTTTAAAGGGAATATTTCAACTCGATGGATGGAACCCTATGAAGTGGTCAAAGTGTTTGACAATGGAACAGTCAGATTGGTTACAATAGATGATACTCGTACTTCTTTCTTAGTGAATGGACATCGTCTAAAATTATACCACCGTCAAACTTCTAAGGATGCCTTCATCAAACATCTCTCTGATAAATCTGGTTTAATGGTTGTTGGTGCAGAGAATGTTCTCTCTACCTTTTGATCTTCAAAAAAAAGAAAAAAAAGGAAAAAAGAAAAGAAAAAAAGAATAGTGTAGACCAGAATGTGAACCTTGTTTGTCTTTTGCAAGGATAATGATCAAAATCTGATAAGGAGGAGCTGACAAAAATTTTCCAAGTAATAGTTGATGTTGTTACTCCATCGGTGATGTTACTCCACCATTGTTGTTACTCCATCAGTGTTGTTACTCCACTGTTGCTATTAATCCATCGATGTTGTTACTATGCCACTGCTGTTACTCCTAAAATTTTTTCTAAGTGTCAGATGCTATTACTCCATCATTTCTGTTACTCCGTTGGTGTTGTTACTTTGCCACTGCTATTACTCCTGAAAATCTTTCTAAGTGTCAGATGTTGTTATTCCATCGTTGTTGTTACTCCATCGGTGCTGTTACTCCACCATTGTTGTTACTCCATTGGTGCTGTTACTCCACCATTGCTGTTAATCTACCGATTACTATGTTGTTACTCCACTGCCAGGTAGGTCGCCAAGTACGTCTCCGTTGACTCTTATGGATTCAATTAAAATATTCCATTAATGAGATACATATGTGCTATAGATGACCACATTTAAGTTGGGGGGGTCTCGTCATAAACAAACAACGGTGCATTAAAACCATAATAATGGCGCATCATTACTAAATCTGGTGCGAACGGTAACCCAAAAATTCTGTGATTTCGTAATAATTGCTCGACACATTGGAATTTGAATTATGTATGTTCAATAACCAATTGGTCTTTTCTGATTACATCCGAATTAATAACTATATCATTTCACCATATTACCTTGATTTGCCATTATTCTTCATGTTTTTCAAAAATTTACTGACCGCTTTCATCGCTTTTCACCACGTGCTCCACCATACTGTTACCATTGTTGTTAATGTGGTTGCTGCTACTCTCTCCCCAACAACTGATTGCGTCCAAGTGTTGTTACTATTTCCATAGTGATGGGTGGGTTGGCTGTGCGTCACGAACCAGAGGATACCACATTGGTCCGCAACGACAGAGAACTGTGGTAGATTTTTGTCAATGTAGGTTGGGATGTTTAGTTTAACAGGTTGCAGGGATTTGACAAAGGGATTACAATGGAATTCACACTCCATTTGGGTGAAGAGAGCTCTCGGGTTAGAGGGATAGAAATCCCTATCACAGAGGAGGCTATCATAGAGGTTAGTAGATTTCCCCAGTAGGGACAGAGCTGGTTTTCATGAAGAACCTCCCTCCTGGAGTTCCCTGAGGCATTTCTGCAGGCTGGTGAAAATGTTGTCCAAAAACGCTGGGGTTATGACTAGAACTCATTACCGCATCGATGGGGTGAGGTGGCAGGTTTTGTAATGAAATACATAACTTGAGGGTGTTAGCTCACCTTCGATTTCCACAACGAAAGGTCTTCTCATTGAACATGTTGTTCTTTACACTAAAGAGGCTTCAATTGATGGTGCAGTCCGCTCAGCGTTCGTGACAAGTTGCAACAGTCACTACTAACCATGGTCTAGCTCGGCTACTGGTTATGCATGCGCTAGCCCAGTTTCAAATTCCGTGGGTAACATTCCAGGAATCGACAGAAGAGGAGATAACAACTGTTATAACTACTAGAGAAGAAGAACCAGAAGGAATGGAGGA
Source organism: Pinus tabuliformis (assembly GCA_031772625.1). Classification (NCBI taxonomy): domain Eukaryota; kingdom Viridiplantae; phylum Streptophyta; class Pinopsida; order Pinales; family Pinaceae; genus Pinus; species Pinus tabuliformis. The sequence continues at coordinate 1,604,728,022 of CM062804.1, forward strand.
GGAACCAGCAAAGGTTGAATACGTAGACCAAGAAGAGCTGGAAGAGATGGAAATGGAGGACAAAGAAAGGGATCTTGAAGTGGAAGAAACAGTTGAGGTTGTTCCACAAGAACCAGCCTCGACTGTGGAACCGATGGAGGAAGAGGTACCAAAGCCAGGAAGGCCTAAGATGGAAGAAAGTTTCAGTACCACAGCCTAGACTGTTCCACAAGAACCAGCCTCAACTGTGGAGCCAATGCAAGAAGACAGACTGGGGGAGGAAAGATTTGAAACAAAAGAAATTGTTAGTACCATAGGCGACGCTGTTCCACAAGAACCAACATCGACTATGGGACCAATGGAAGAAGACAGACCGGAGCAAGAGAGGCTCCGAGCAGAAGAGACCTTGGAGCTGACAGAGGAAGGAATCATGGATATGATGGACAGGGTTGACATAGTGATACAAGAGTTCACCTTTATTAATGACGTGCCAGAGGGGACAGTGCCAACACCATCTGCTCAGGAAGTGTTGGATATGTGTGATGGTGCCACACAAGAACCACCACTAACTGATCCGGTACTAGAAAATGTAGAAGGAATAAATCCTAAGGTTGACACTACTCCACAAGAACCAGTGTCAACCGTGAGACAGGAGGCAACACAAGAAGAAGCCCCGAGCCAGAGCGGAATTACTACAGATGAAGGGAAAGAGCTCGAGGTTACAGTCAGAACTGGTACAGACTAGGAAGAAAACATTTTTCAATTCGCTTTCCATGCCTCCATTCCCAGAGGAGCGAGAGTGTCTCGTTCTCCCTAATGCTCAGAAAAGGAGGTTGTTGTTCCTCCCATTATAAAGTTTGATGGGTGGGTTAAAGGCCCGACTGCTGTTAGTCTGCTGGCTACTGACTCTTAGCATGGCTATTCTGAAAAACAGAGGGAGGAAGAACATCCCGCAGAAGAATAGGGACAACAAGTGGGTGAAGAGGGCATTGTTTGGGCAACAGATGCCCTGGAGCCCAGAAGGGAGGAAGAAGCGGATGCTTCTAAAACAGGGGGACCAGGAAGGGAAGTTCTGATCAAAAAGCCAGTGGATACTCCTTTGATCGATCCACCACCTACCAAAATAGCTCCAGAGCAGGTTAAGTTAATTATTAAAAAGGAATCACTTGCTCCTGAGGAAGGGGAACCAAGCAAGGAGGTCCCGACAGATGGACCTATGGATACTCCTCTAAGTAATCCACCACCTGATGAACCAGCTGCGAAGCCGGTTGAGTTGGTTGTCAAGCAAGAAGTGATCGAGAGAGAGGAACCAAGGGAGGAGAACCTGACAGAAAGACCAGTAGATACTCCTCCGAGAAATCCACCACCTGCTAAACCAGCTGTAGGGCCAGACGAAGTGGTTGTTAAGCAGGAGTGGATAGAACTGTGCGAGAAAAGGAGGTCACCCCTTAAAAAGAAATACTAGCTACAATTCAAAGAGGTGATGCGATTGAAAACAGAGGTCCGAAGACTAAGAAGACAGGTGCATCGACTTAAGAAGCAGGTAAGGAAGTATAAACAACGGGTTAAGAAGCCTAAGGCTATGGTGGTCGAGGAAGAAACATAAGTAGAAGATGTGCCAATGACCTCTGCTGCTACTCAAATGGATCCTATCGAGCACTTGTTCAAAGGCCGTGAATTCTATTTGACAACCGAGATTCAAACTTGGAAATCCACCGCGGCCCGCTATCAAAATGAGGTGAAAAAAGTTTAGGAGCAATATTCCAAGGCTATCTTCGACTATGTAGAACGAGTGGACATATTATGGCTGAGGCATGCGAAGAAGCAAGTCAAATTAGAATGGTTGGAAGGGAAAGTGATGGAATTGAAGGTTGAAAAATAACAGATGTTCAGCCTGGCATAACAAGTAATGGCATGTAGCCCTCTTGCTTCTAGCTATGCCCTGTTCTTGCATGAGCAATTTCTTTTCTTCTGTTTGGAAAGCATTAAGAAGGAGGTCATTCATGAGATCGAGGACTCTATACAGTTTCTCCATATATTGAGAATACATGACGTAGTAACCCAACATTTGATGTGGAAGCTCTATCTGCATGGATACTTCCTGCGTAATGACAAAGAATTTAACCCAGTACCATATGCGGGGGAAATTCATTTAAGGGCTCTCACCCCCTATACTGTCAACTAGATAAACTGGCAAAAGGCTTCTAATACGTTTGAGTCAAATCATAACACAAAGCCTCTTATGATGAGAGGAGAGCACGAATGGTCCGTAACTGTTAGTGTCAGTATTTGCATCCTACCATCAGTGATAAAAAATCCTCTTTTCATATCATTTTAGGGGCCCAATTCAACAATTTTTTATCATTCCACTAGGTCATGAAAAAAATTAGTCACTGATGGTAGTCCCAATCCAAAAACATCACTCTTCCCTAAATGTGGTTACTTGCTGGCATAGTTTCATATCTTGTTGGTTGTACATCATCCATAAAGTTATTTTTATCATACCATTTGTATCAGTTATGAGGTCATTATGTCAACTTGAAATTCAGTGCTTCAAGGTCTCACTAGGTCTTTGGGGTTTTTCAAGGTTTCATTAGGTCATTAGGGTTGCCAAGGTTCCATTCCATTGCATAAGACCAACAAGTAAATGGTGACCAAATAACATCCCTTCACCATGTGAAGATGATTTGTAAATAGAAATGCTTATTTCATTATGTAATTTTATGTCTTTAAAATGTAATAATTTCACCATCCCAAGCTGTTAACTCAGTGTTCCAAAGATTCCAGACCATCAAAAGATCAATTTTTCAAAGGAAATAGTCAAGTGAAAGGGTAAAGTTTCAAAGAGTTAAGTGCATTCCAAAGGGAGTTGTTTTTCCCAAGGGTGTCTAAATCATCATTTTCCACAAGCACTAAGCCCTAATTTTCTCACCCATTGAGCTAGGGTTGGCTATGGAATCAAAGACATCTGAGTATATGAGGCATAAGGGAGGTCATTTCAGTGAGTATGAGGCCATTCCAACTCATACACATCATGTCTTCATCATTTTTCGATAAGTCATTCCAAGGGACAAATCATTTGCCACACATAGGGCCGGTTTTTCTTCAAACTATGTTTAAGACCAAACACGGAAGAATTTAGAAAAAGTGAGAGATTTTTTTGTCCAAAATAGGCCAAGGAAGAAAAACCTCATTCACTTTTTACACAGGTGAAATGGTTTTAGAGAAATGTCAAAAATATAGTTTCCTCAGGGGAGTTGTTGCACTTCTGGAGTGACTTTGTGAAAATCAGAAGTTCTACTACTTGAAATGCCCCAAAGACTTGCTTGATGAGTCCAATGATAACTCAACATAGAGAGCTTTCCAATGAGCTATCATGAGCTCAATTTGGAGTTGAGGAAGACCTCCCAAAATTGACTGAAACAACACTCTACATTTTGGCAGCCTCATTATGCACATTTTGACCAGTCTTGGGAGATTGAGCTTTTGACAGGGAACATGAGCTCCAAATTGACAAATGAAATATGTTCTGGAAGGTAGACTCAACGAGATTTCCAACAAGCTATCCCACATTCAATTTGGACATTAGGAAGTCACTCAAAAGTTGATTTGAAGGCGGCATTGCGCGTTTCCTTAAGGTGCTGTGCATTTGTCCAGAAGAGCTAAAATTGGTTCCTCGGCTATACTAAAGTGCTTTCAACCCCAAGACAAGTAAGTAGTAGCTAATGGATGTGCCTTTTCCTCCTCAAGTCAATTGCTAATATTTGGTTTAATTTCACATCTAAACCCTAGATTCCCCCAACACTATCCTTGTATTCACAATCCCTTTCATATACTCCCCTATACCTTCCTTCCCTCTCCCTAAACCTTTACATCCAACACTCTCTAAACCTTTGTCCCATAACCATAAACCCTAGGTGCTACAACTACTTAGGCTCCTAAACCCCAACCCTCATATCCATCATACTAATACTCCCTATCTCCTCCTCCGTTACATAAATTCCAACAACCTAATACCTCCCTAGGGTTTGACATTAAAACACCATGGCAGAAGAAGAAAATAGACCATACAGTGCGGCAGACCTAGAACTAGAGGTTTCAAAAAATCCTTGGAACTTAAAGGGCAAAGGCAAAGAGAGATAGTTGATGAAGTTATGCTTGATGATCATATGATCAAAGAAGACAAGGAAGGTTAGCTTCAAGCCTTCAGTGATAACTTGGAGAAGTTATTGAAGAAATGAAAAAGGAAAAACTTGACACACTTGCAAAGGCTTCACTCCATGCCTAGATACACCAAACATCAACTCCTTGACCAATTTTTAAGACTCTTGGCACATTTTAGCAAATATCGTCTTTTTCTGTGTTTTTTGAGGCAATTTTATATCAGCAGCTTGGTCAAACGCACAACGCCCTAGGCGCTGCGCACTTTTTGGATGCACTTTTTGGAGGAATGGCCACCACCATTAGATTTAGAAGGCCCAAGAAAGTCAGGAAAACAATGTTTTCAACCTTGCAAGGAAAAACTGGTTTGTGGAAAAGGCAAAAAACTAGCAAAAAATCATATTTCTGCTTCATTTTTGGACCAGGCACTGCGCGTTTGACCAGTCTTGGGAGAATCCATTTTTAGAGGGTCAAATCAAGCTCATTTTCAAAACTGAAGATAGATATGTAAACTAGACAGGATAAGATTTCTAACGAGCTATATTGGGCTCAATTTGGACATTAGAAAGGCAGTCAAAAGTGGGTTTGAAAATGGCGTTGCGCACTTCCTTCAGGGGTTGCACGTTTGACACTGGCGCTGCGCATTTGACAGGCAGCCATATTTTTCATTGCTTCTCTCAGAAAATACTTTTCACCTATGGGATTTTGATTTTTCATTGATGTAATTCATAATGATGATGTAATTAAAGTGTATTTTTGTTACTTAGGGTAGATACATTAGATGAATGGCCTAAGTCGCATGTAATGAATTAGTTTGCTTCATATTAGGGATGAGTCAATTTGACCACCCTAGTCTTTAGCTTTCAGTTCAATCTTTTGTGCAACTGCTCCTCCTCTCATGGATTCGACCCCTGAGGCTAGGATTAGTTGTTTTGAGGCCTATATCATGTATTTTCTTAGTCATTTTGTTGGTTGGACTCAGTGTGGATTCTCAAAACTTGATTGTACATCTTTGTAAGCAGTTTGGCGGGAAATTAATAAGATTTGCAGCTATTTTTATGGGATCCCTGTGGTATGGAGTTCTAGTACAATTTCTTCTTCTGTGATTATATGTTTATATTTTTTATGTGTGCCATCAATCATTTCATTGCTTCTAGTTGAATGTTTTCAAGTTTGATAGGTATAATCCATTGCATCAATGCTTTGCCTTGGGAAACCATTCAGCACTTCATGTTTTCTGCAGTCAAGGAAGGATCCATGATTGTCACATGCCCTTATTAGCTTCTCACCAGTCTAAAACATCTCACACCATCAAGCCCTAGAGTGCTAAAGCCTATGCCTACCTTGCCCCATAGAACACCCTGCATTTCTAACCTAATTTCCCAGACCTAAACTGCCATGCTCCTCCTGATCCGGCAAAACCCCTACAAAATCTAATCAAAAATTTCATGCTACTATACCTAGCCTAAAATCCTTTACTTGATCCAGTCATCTTGATTGAGATCCTTACGGAGAGAGCCCTCTTCCAGCCTAGTAGGGCTAGCTACTTGGCTAAGCTTGGTTTGTGGTTACCCTGGCATTGCCTCCCTTCAACCTGAGGTCAATCTAGGTGCTAACATAGTGGCAACCATACTGGGGAACATAGTTTTATATTCCTCAGCAAAATGTATCAAGTTTAGATCTGATTGTTGATGGTGGACAAGGATCAAACACCGGAAGGCTGAAGTCATTCACCCGACAACTCTAAATCAGTTTCGAGATCAGATCCAAGGACTCCACTGGAGGATGAACCTTACCAACAGAAACATGAAAGAACAATATGGAAAGATAAGGTATTCAAGTTGAATTTCATCCAAGACATTATGTTCTTTGTTATAAATTATTTCTTCTCTTTTCCTGAGAATGTCAAGAAGGATTTACAAAGTATATTGTATTTGAGAAAAGATCCTAGACCTGCATTTGATTCTTTCCCTTTGAAAATTGTGAATGCAAAATATTCGCAGGCCTTTGATCTTGATCAAGACCCTTCTTCTAAATATTATGATGACCATCTCCAGACTGATGAGCCTCAAGAGACCAATACTGATTCTACACCTTCTGTATATACTCCTATACCTTGTAAAATTCTAGATAGATAGAAGCCTCTGATTCTACCTCATATATCCCATGCTTTCCCTAAAAATCATTACCTATATCTACCAAGATTTGATGGTGAATGTGACAACATCACTGTTGAGAGACATGTACTGAATTTTGAGTCTTTTCTTGACCTTTTTGAAGTTTATGAAGGGGATGTCAATATTAGGCTCTTTGCTCTTTCTTTGCAAGGCAAAGTCAAGAGTTGGTTCAAAACCCTGCCTGATGTGAGCATCTCAGATTTCCAGTAGTTCGTCAAAGTTTTCCTCAATAAGTGGGTGATCAGAGAGAATCCTTTCTTGATTCTAGAAGAGTATAACCAGCTGAAAAGGCAGCCAGGGGAGACAATACAACAATTTTCTGCTAGGCTTAACCAAGTCTATTTTCTGATGCCTGCTAATATAAGGCCTCCTCCTGGATCCGCTTTCTTGCACTACCTGGATGCCTTTGATCCGGAAATGGAGTTTCAAATGAGAGAACGGAATCTTGCAACACTTGAAGAGATGAAAAACAGTACAGTAGATGTAGAGGCTAATCTACTGATCAGAAGAGAAAAGTTGAAGGAAGAAGAGGGGAAGAACATAAAACCAAAGGAATCGACATCTTTAGAGGTAAAGCTCGACATTTTGGTAAGTGCAGTGGAAGAGATGATGCAAAAGATCACCACAAGGAATGAGTATGATGTTCAAGACCATGGATCGCTGATTGAGGAAAGACAAGTCGTTGATCCAAAACATTTCCTTTCTTATCCCAGTTGTCATAGATCTGATAATGATTGTTTTATAGATCATCTTGGAGAAGAGAGATCTGTTGATCTGACATGTATGCTTGATGACGTGTTTTATACTGGTGATTTTCCTAAGTTTGATCAGTATGATGATGATTATGTTCTCCAAGCATAAGCTAATCTTACAGACAAATCAACAGCTAGTTTGTGGAAGGAGGAAGTTCACTTTCAGCAACTCGAATACAGTGATCAGCCGATGCATATCAGCTATGGAAGTGAGGAGGAAAGTGCAGAAAATCTTGAAGTAAGTGAAGGATCTTTTCCTCTTTGTTTTACTTCATTTAAGTTCATCAGAGACAAATTTCGTGCAATCATAAGTCAACCGTCGATAAGTTTTGATCTTGACCATCTAGAGGGCAATGAAATCTTTGTTCAAGACTTCTCATATCTAGATTTGCAGCCCCCGAATTCCATTGAATGTCTAGTTGCAGATGAAGACTTGGAAGCTGGAACATATGATCAAATGATGCAAGATGATTCCATACCATTTTGTTTTGAATCATTTCAGTTTTTGAAAGGAAATTTGCATAGTATATCTTCAATAAAGGATGAGTAGCCTGTAGAAAATCATGCAATCTCATTGGAACCAAAAGAAAATGGATTGCAACAGTCTTTTCAAGTTTTTCATGATCCAATAGCTAATGTGTTGGATGATATCTACAGTCAAAGTCCTTCTCCATTAGCTAACTGTGAGCTTGGGAAAGGTATTGATACAAACTTGATTCAGCACCCAGTTTCTTTGTCATTTTCAGCGGGAGTCTCGTCACAAACCTCAGATGAAAGTTTGCATTCATGGTATGAGGAGAAGCAAAGTAATTCATTGGATGAGATAAGTCCCAGTGCACATTAATTTAAAGATCCTCATGTAGTATTTTTGGAGTCAGATAGAGCATCCATATTATTCAATCTAGGAAAATTTGGATCTGTTTACAAGTTTTCATGGGAGTTGCATTTCAATAGTTCTCTCTTGTTTCTCATAAGCAAGCACTTGCAGAGAATTAAAACAGCAGCCATAATGCTTACTTGGTTGCATTGGTTGTTTCATTTCACTTGATCAGGTGAGGAATGGATCACTTAGAGTAGGGTGTGATTAATAAGCTCACAGAAGTGAGCATGGTTCAGTCAGTTTCAGAGTTAGTTTGTGTCGTCAAGTTGTCAGTTTTTAGTCATGCATTTCAATTTAAGTTTTTGACCGTATTGGCCCACATGGTTAGGCACTTGGTCTACGGTGTTCTTGACACCTCCAAGGAGCTGCCATCCCCAATAAGGCCGATGTTAGTGTCAATATTTTCATCTTGCCATCAGTGATCAAAAATCCTCTTTTCATAACATTTAAGGGGTCCGATTCAGCAATTTTTTTATCATTCCACTAGTTCATGCAAAAAATTAGTCACTGATGTTATTCCTAGTCCAAAAACATCATTCTTCCCTAAATGTGGTTACTTGCTGGCATAGTTTCATATCTTGTTGATTGTACATCATCCATAAAGTTATTTTTATCATACCATTTGTATCAGTCATAAGGTCATTATGTCATCTTGAAATTCAGTCCTTCAAGGTCTCATTAGGTCTTTAGGGTTTTTCAAGGTTTCATTAGGTCATTAGGGTTGCCAAGGTTCCATTCCATTGCATAAGACCAACAAGTAAAGGGTGATCAAATAACATCCCTTCACCATGTGAAGATGATTTGTAAATGGAAATGATTATTTCATTATGTAATTTTATGTCTTTCAAATGTAATAATTTCACCATCCCAAGCTGTTAACTCAGTGTTCCAAAGATGCCAAACCATCAAAAGATCAATTTTTCAAAGGAAATAGTCAAGTGAAATGGTAAAGTTTCAAAGGGTTAAGTCCATGCTAAAGGGAGTTGTTTTTTCCCAAGGGTGTCCAAATCATCATTTTCCACAAGCACTAAACCCTAATTTTCTCACCCATTGAGCTAGGGTTGGCTATGAAATCAGAGACATCTATTTATATGAGGCATAAGGGAGGTCATTTCAGTGAGTATGAGGCCATTCCAACTCATACACATCATGTCTTCATCATTTTCCAATCAGTCATTCCAAGGGACAAATCATTTTCCACACATAGGGCCAGTTTTTCTTCAAACTATGTTTTAGACCAAACAGGGAAGAATTTGGAAAATGTGAGAGAGGTTTTTGTCCACAATAGGCCAAGGAAGAAAATCCTCCTTCACTTTTTACACAGGTGTCATGGTTTTTGAGAAATGTCAAAAATACAGTTACCTCGGGAGAGTTGTTGCACTTCTAGAGTGACTTTGGGCAAATCAAGATTTTGCCTAGCTGGAATGTCCAAAAGACTTGTTGATGAGTCAAATGATACCTAGACATAGAGAGTTTTCCAATGAGCTATCATGAGCTCAATTTGGAGTTGAGGAAGACCTCCAAAAGTTGACTAAAACAACACTCTGCATTTTGGCAACCTCATTCTGCACATTTTGACCAGTCTTGGAAGATTGAGCTTTTGACAGGGCATATGAGCTCCAAATTGAAAAATTCAAGTTCTTATGGAAGGTAGACTCAACAAGATTTCCAACAAGATGTCCCAGTTTCAATTTTGACATCGGGAAGGCACTCAAAAGTTGATTTGAAGTTGGCGCTGCACATTTCATTAAGGCGCTACGTGTTTGTCCAGGAGAGCTAAAATTGCCTCTCAGCGCTACTGAAGTGCTTTCAACCTCAAGAAAAGTAAGTAGTAGCTAAGGGATGTGCCTTTTCCTCCTCAAGTCAATTGCTAATATTTGGTTTAATTTCACATCTAAACCCTAGATTCCCCCAACACTATCCTTGTATTCACAATCCCTTTCATATACTCCCCTATACCTTCCTTCCCTCTCCCTGAACCTTTACATCCAACACTCTCTAAACCTTTGTCCCAAAACCCTAAACCCTAGGTGCTACAACTACTTAAGCTCCCAAACCCCAACCCTCATATCCATCATACTAATACTCCCTATCCCCTCCTCCATTACATAAATTCCAACAACCTAATACCTCCCTAGGGTTTGACATTAAAACACCATGGCAGAAGAAGTAAACATATGATATAGTGAGGCAGACCTAGAACCAGAGGTTTGAAAAAATCCTTGGAACTTAAAGGGAAAAGGAAAAGAGAGGTAGTTGATGAAGCTATGCTTAATGATCATATGATCAAAGAAGACAAGGAAGGTTGGCTTGAGGCCATCAATGATCACTTGGAGAAGTTATTGAAGAAATGTAAAAAGGAAAAACTTGACACACTTGCAGAGACCTCACTCCATGCCTAGATACACCAAACATTAGCTCCTTGACCAATTTTGGAGACTCTTGGAACCTTTTAGCAAATATTTTCTTTTTCTGTGTTTTTTGAGGCAATTTTATATCAACAACTTGGTCAAACGTGTAGCGCCCTAGGCACTGCGCACTTTTTGGAGGAACTTGTTGGAGGAATGGCCACCACCATTGGATTTAGAAGGCCCAATACAGTTAGGAAAACCATGTTTCCAGCCCTGGAAGGCAAAACTGGTTTGTGGAAAAGGAAAAAAACTAGCAAAAAATCACATTTCTGCCTCATTTTTGGACCAGGCGCTGCGCCTTTGACAAGTCTTGGAAGAATCCATTTTTGGACGGTCAAATCAAGTTCATTTTCAAAAATGAAGATAGATCTAGAAACTAGATAGGATAAGATTTCCAACGAGCTATCCTGGGCTCAATTTTGACATCGGGAAGGTAGTCAAAAGTGGGTTTGAACATGGCACTGTGCACTTCCTTCAGGCGCTACGCGTTTGACACTGGCGTTGCGCACTTGACAGGTAGCCAAATTTTTCACTGTTTCTCTTAGAAAATACTTTTCACCTGTGGGATTTTGATTTTCTGTTGATGTAATTCATAATGATGATGTAATTAAAGTGTATTTTTGTTACCTAGGGTAGATACATCAGATGAATGGCCTAAGTGGCATGTAATGAATCAGTTTGCTTCATATTAGGGATGAGTCAGTTTGACCACCCTAGTCTTTAGCTTTCAGTTCAGTCTTTTGTGCAACTGCTCCTCCTCTCATGGATTCTACCCCTGAGGATAGGATTAGTTGTTTTGAGGTGTATTTCATGTACTTTCTTAGTCATTTTGTTGGTTGGACTTAGTGTGGATGCTTAGAGCTTGATTGTACATATTTGTAAGCAGTTTGGCAGGAAATTAATAAGATTTGCAGCTACTTTTATGGGATCCCTGTGGTATGGAGTTGTAGTACAGTTTCTTCTTCTGTGATTATATGTTTATATGTTTTATGTATGCCATCAATCATTTCATTGCTTCTAGTTGAATGTTTTCAAGTTTGATAGGTAGAATCCATTGCATCATTGCTCTGCCTTAGGAAACCATTCACCACTTCATGTTTACTGCAGTCCAGGAAGGATCCATGATTGTCACATGCCCTTATTAGCTTCTCACCAGTCTAAAACATCTCACCCCATCAAGCCCTAGAGTGGTGAAGCTTATGCCTACCTTGCCCCATAGAACACCCTACATTTCTGACCTAATTTCCTAGACCTAAACTGCACAGCTCCTCCTGATCCAGAAAAACCCCTACAAAATCTTATCAAAACTTTCATGCTACTGTACCTGCCCTAAAATCCTTTACCTGATCCAGTCATCTTGACTGAGATCCTTACGTGTTGTGGGGAAAAATGCCTATGCAGGACGATCCTATCCACCTAAGGTGTGACAGTGCCTTAGCAACAAACAGAAACAGCTATCCTAGTATTCTTCCTTTATGAATTAAGAATGAAGAGAGATGGATGGACTAACCGGTGTCTTCCGTTTGTCCCTCGATCCGGTTTCTCTTCTCTTTGAGAGCTCCCAGCTACTTGCCTTCTCGCTCGCCCAGCTTCACCAAGTTCCTGCAAGATCACAAGAAGGGAACACTACACAAAGACATAGATTCATATTCATAACTAGTTTAGGATTAGAAATAAACTAAACATACTAATGCAATCATACATCAAAGACACATCAGCATGTAGGAGAAACCAAAATAGCTTTATTGATGAAATAACAAGGTTCAGGAGGAGATACAACCAAGAGAGTTCCAATCCAGCATCTACCTCCCAGCGAATGAAATCCTTTCTTCACCTCCCTTCAAAGCATAAAGCACCCAATGATTCCAATCTCAAACCAACAGCAATTCTTTGCAATATCCAAATTCCAGCCTCTAGATCTCATGGAGGAGAGATCCATATATAGATGTTTGGAGAGAGGATGAGTCAGCTTGAGATCTGACTAGTGTCCTGTCTCTCTGTCAGTTCTTGCTTCCACTTGGAGATTAAGAGCCTCTTACTCATCACTTAGTCGAACTCAGCAAGGCAAGTGTCATGGAGGAAGATTCTGGAAGCTTCCACAGTCTTTACACCTCGCACAAAGGACCCTGCCATTGGTCATTTCCCGCTCAACGCACCTTGGTAGTGCATTTGGGTGCGTTGCAACACACCTAGCTAGTGTACTGGGGTGCTTTGCAATGCAGGTGGCCAGTGGGGCCACTGAAATGATCCTGATTTGACTTGTTTTTGAGCAGTTTCTGGTGGAGAACTTCTGTGAATTTCTGTGGTTTGCTGGCCTTGTTCATCTAGGGGTAGGAACAACATGTTTAGGGACTTTGGATCCCTTGGATTATGGACATTTCATGCTTAGAGCTGTAAGGCACAAAAATGTCTATAACAGTTGCCCCCTAAAGTATGAGGCCGTTTATCGGGTGAAATGCTTTATTAGGAGGATCCGAAGTTCTTTCAATGCTGGGAGGAGACCTGTAATACAATACAATACAATACATTATTTTCATACTTTTTTCATGATCTAGCTGAGGCGGGCATTCCCATGCTCAGCTTTATAAATTCATTTTTCATGTACATATAACAGACAATCGTCTGATGATAGACTGATGATTCTGATAGAGCCATCATCCTTTTGGTAGGATGATTATCTGTGCTGCAAAGCTGTACATTTCCATGTCTTTATTTTCTGAATATATATCGCAGCCCGGATGGATGAAACTAGATCCGGGGTCTTCAATCTCGTCCGATCTTCACTCTAAGTACAAGTCGATCCATGTGATAATTTCTCTGAAGTCGAACATGGAAAGACATCGCTTGATTACCAGTCAATGATGTAAACTGTTAACAAGCGCGAGAGGAATCACCGATAATGATGATGACCCTCAAGGTACTGTAGTACAATTCACGTGGTGTGAATAGAGGACTTGGCGTCAAACACCACGCAAAATCTTTCGGTCGAAGGTCATTGATGTATACCTGTCGCCGGAAGTGAGAAACTTGCCATTGAGGTATGCAAGCTTCAAAGTACTGAAGGGGTTGTTCCTAGATCAACTTCTTGGATAATGAGCTGATGTCAACAAGAAGCGATCCCCAGCGGAGTCGCCAATTTGTTGTGGGGAAAAATGCCTATGCAGGACGATCCTATCCACCTAAGGTGTGACAGTGCCTTAGCAACAAACAAAAACAGCTATCCTAGTATTCTTCCTTTATGAATTAAGAATGAAGAGAGATGGATGGACTAACCGGTGTCTTCCGTTTGTCCCTCGATCTGGTTTCTCTTCTCTTTGAGAGCTCCCAGCTACTTGCCTTCTCGCTCACCCAGCTTCACCAAGTTCCTGCAAGATCACAAGAAGGGAACACTACACAAAGACATAGATTCATATTCATAACTAGTTCAGGATTAGAAATAAACTAAACATACTAATGCAATCATACATCAAAGACACATCAGCATGTAGGAGAAACCAAAATAGCTTTATTGATGAAATAACAAGGTTCGGGAGGAGATACAACCAAGAGAGTTCCAATCCAGCATCTACCTCCCAGCGAATGAAATCCTTTCTTCACCTCCCTTCAAAGCATAAAGCACCCAATGATTCCAATCTCAAACCAACAGCAATTCTTTGCAATATCCAAATTCCAGCCTCTAGATCTCATGGAGGAGAGATCCATATATAGATGTTTGGAGAGAGGATGAGTCAGCTTGAGATCTGACTAGTGTCCTCTCTCTCTGTCAGTTCTTGCTTCCACTTGGAGACTAAGAGCCTCTTACTCATCACTTAGCCGAACTCAGCAAGGCAAGTGTCATGGAGGAAGATTCTAGAAGCTTCCACAGTCTTTACACCTCGCACAAAGGACCCTGCCATTTGTCATTTCCCGCTCAACGCACCCTGGTAGTGCATTTGGGTGCGTTGCAATGCACCTAGCTAGTGTACTGGGGTGCTTTGCAACGCAGGTGGCCAGTGGGGCCACTGAAATGATCCTGATTTGACTTGTTTTTGAGCAGTTTCTGGTGGAGAACTTCTGTGAATTGCTGTGGTTTGCTGGCCTTGTTCCTCTAGGGGTAGGAACAACATGTTTAGGGACTTTGGATCCCTTGGATTATGGACATTTCATGCTTAGAGCTGTAAGGCACAAAAATGTCTATAACAGTACGGAGAGAGCCCTCTCCTGGCCTAGTAGGGCTAGCTACTTCGCTAAGCTTGGTTTGTGGTTACCCTAGCATTGCCTCCCTTTAGCCTGAGGTCAATCTAGGTGCTAACAGTAACTATGTACAATAAGCACACCACATTTTTAGAGATCGAGTGAAATAGAGAACGGATGCTGAGAACACAGAAGTGGTGCATTGATCTTTGTGTCAAACAAATAGTCACGTTTCAAGATGAGGCCCTTCATAGTTGTCAGAAAAGGTGGATTATGTCACCTACATCTGTCTAGAACAAGGAACCTTTTGGAGCACCAAATTTTGCATGGGCACTAAGTCAGGTGCCAAGGTATGTCACATGGGTCCAAACATGCGGGGTCCAATGGATGGGACTCCGGTTCAGGTTCCTTGTCATTTGGCTACCAGTGGAGCATTATACCCAAGCATATAATGTACCAGGTGATTGGTGGAAGGAAGTCCTCCTCTCAGAAGGATACAAGGTCCCAGGAATGAATATGGCATAAGAATATGATCTCGCCCAGCCCCACGAGGATTACAACCGTTCTAACCCAAACCTGCAGAAGCGGCGAGCTGCATGAGGGCATGCAGAAGGATAGTTGGGAGGAGATGTTGGGCACCAAATCTGCTTATCTTTTCCTTACCTTTTTACCCATCCTTCCATCCTTTTTGCACCAATTGATATGCATTTTTTGTGATAAACTCATGAGGTAATGCTTCTTTCTTTGTGTCTTGGAATATTTAATTGATGAAGTAAATTCAGGGGGGTTTTGCATATGCGAACTACTAAAACTTTTTATTTCCGTAGATTTCGGTGAACAGATATCAATTTCATAGCACACAGCAGTAGTTCTGTGATTCACAACACCTGTTTGACAACGCTGTGACAGCATAACCAACTCGCAGCTGTTTTCAAGCTTATTTTGGATCGTTTTTGTTCTCGCTCTCTCGGCAACTAGTTGTTGTTCTGAACTGTGCAAAGGGTTAACCACGCAGAGATATGTATTGTAACAACTCTTTTACAAATTAATATAATACAAGCAGTTTTGTTTTTCTTTCTTTAGCTATAAATTAACGCAGCCCTAATTAGAGAGTTGGGCCCGCTCTTCTGATCAGATGTTGCATATTTCTTTTGTGTATGATGTTTTACTCTTCGTGTGTTTATTCTTATTTCTATTACAAATCTCCATTAATTGTTGTATATACCTTTTAAGTTCTAAAATTTATTTTCTATTACTATTACAACGATGCTTTAATTTATTAGTCATGAATCCATGGTTGATGTGACATTGTAACCTTGCCCCTACATATACCTTGCACGCTACCTTGAAAATTGTATGCACCCGGATTGATGAATTAATGTATGAAAGGGTTGAATAGTTTATTCATACCTGGACACCAACACTTTGCCAAAGAGAATTATCAGCCGAATATTGACTATGTTTCTCTGCATCCATGCATCCATGTCTTCAATGATGTGGTAAATGAGCCATTTAAAAAAATCACTAGATTTACAAATTTATTTGGTAGACTATAGGTGGACCCCAACTTCCTTGGCAGTACAAGTAGGATGATAGATGATGCCAATTGTCAAAATATGATGATGCAGTGCCCTAAAATATGGACAGGTGGCAGGTAGTTTAGAACTTTTTGGTGTTCAAGTGGCCCTATTTCGAGTAAGACATGGTGATGACATGACATGACACGTGGCATAAGTCGATGTGGTAGATGACATGTAAAATTTTGATTGGTTCTTGGAGCTTCTATGTGGAAAATACTAAAGTCTCAAGATTTGCGACAAGGATTGGTTTGGTGAAGGTTTTCTTTGTGTTTTGTTTTGACAAAAAATGGATAAGAATAAAGAAAATGTGCTAAATTAGCAGTGGGGCACTTTTCTAGCTATCCAACCATCTGAGAGCATGAAGATCCATCCAAGATTCGACATCTAGATTAATTCTAAGTGATCCATCCATATGATGGTCCAAGGGTGCAAGAAATATGCACATGATCTTGAAACCCAAATATGGATACATTAGAACCAAAGGTTTTGGTTGAGGCTCCAAAGATTGTCAAGGTTTCATGTGGATAAAGGTTATATGACTGACCGAGTATCCTAGAAACAAAAATGCTTTCAAGTTAAAGGTAAGATTGGATCTAGATTTGAGCAAAGTCAAAGGAAAAGGTCAAATTTCCTTTGAGACATGGTTTTGTGTTGTTCTAAGATACATGGCTTATCGAAAATCCAGGGTGCACATTGCATTGACCCCATCAAAAAGACTAGATCCAGATTCATTAAAAACTACTTTGATAAGTTATTTGAGAATTTGGTAGTCTGGGGGTGCATGTAGCTTCCACATACGCTTGAAACTAAGATCTAGATACAATTCAAAAAAAGCTTGGTCAAATTTTCAAAGTCATGGTTTTGTGTGAAAATTGTATTCAACCATATAACAGTGTCAACTAGTACTTAAAGAGCCAAATTTTCAACTATAAATGAAAGCATTGTTACGTTTGTGGTATTTCCAGTTGGTCATATTAGTTAATAATCTAAGCCCCAAGTAGCCAAGGATCCAATGATTCATGTTGTGTCTAGGTTATTTAGAGTCAATATCTGGCAAGGAAATACAATATCTAATATGGGTCATTTTTTTAAATTTTCAACTTTATCATGGTTGGTTGTTTTGAAAAACTATAAATAAGCTAGGATATGTTAGATTTGAGTCAACATTAGATTGTGCAAATAAGAAGAAGGATTTTTAGTGCGACGTATTTTGTGGGAATAAAGAGAATGAAACAATTTAGTGGAATGAAGTTTGTAGAAGATGTGTGATTGGGGAAGAGGATAAAGGAAAAATATCAAAGTATGTCCATGAAGATGTGTTGAGTATTTAGAACAGGAAGTAAGGTACAGAATAGAGGAGTAGTACAAAAAAAATATAAAATTCATACTCAAGGAGTTATGTTAAGCATTCATCAAGTTGATGCCTGTATTTCTTAGGGGGTGAGTGCCTCCTTTTGGTTAGTGCTAAAAAAATAGTTTAGGGGATTGGTGCCTCATTCTAGTTGGGGCCAGAAAATGATTGTAAGAATAGGTTGGTGCCTACAATATCATTCACTAATAAAAGAAGTTTTTCACATATATCTAGTGTATCTCTTTTTGTTAATATGATTTCTTTTATATTTGAATTAAAAGTTTTTTTATTGGTTAATATTGGCTATTATACTAATTCACCCCACACAACCACACCCCCCCCCCCCACCCCTCCTTAGTATAGTTATATTTCCAACAATTGGTATGAGGGAAAGGTTCCTTAAGAAATAACTAATCACTAGAAGGTAGATCTCAAAGGAATATGGAAAATCACAAGGAATTTTCTTCAATCAAGGATCCTCAGTTTGATGGATCAAACTATGCCTTTTGGAAAATATGAACAAGCATCTACATTTTATCTTTGGGTATTGATGTTTGGATGGCTATTGAAAATTCTTATCAAATACCTTCACTCCTCCTTATGATGCAAATGGAAAATAACTCTATACATATAATGATATGAAAAATAATTCCATATTAAGTGGTTTATCTGATACTCAATTTGTCAAAGTAATGCATTGCAAGTTAGTCAAAGATTTTTGGAACAAGTTTCAAAGCTTTTATGAAGGAGATGACAAAGTAAAAGAGGTTACACTTCAAACTTTTAGAAGTCATCTCAAATGTTTGAAAGTGGATGAAGATTAAAATATTACTTAATTCTTTCTTCGTGTGGATGGGATGGTCAACACTTTTGGAGGTCACGCTGAGACAATTAAGCAATTTGATATTGTTCACAAAATATTAATATCCCTTCCCTCAAGGTTTAATCCAAAAGTTTAAGATGTTGAGGAGTTATCAAACATTCAAAGTATTAATATGGATACATTTCATTGAGCCATTACTATACATGAACTAAGAAAAAAGAAGGAGAAGACAGGATCCATAGAAACTGCATTCAAAGCAACCAAAGAAATTAACAAGCATAAGGTCTAGGAAGACTCTAGTCATGAATTAGACGAAGAGGAAGCTTGTAACAGAGATGAAAAAGAGAACTGGAAAGGTCAAATGTAGGCTTCCATTCAAGGGTTTCAATGTGGTAGAATAGGCCACTATGCGTCTGAAATTCCATATGCAAAATTTAATAGTAGTGACGATGAAGTAAAATGAAAACCTTGTGATTATAAAAGAAGATGGAATATCAAAAAGAGAAGCTTGTACTCCAAAGAAGATAGTGATTCTAAAAGTAATGAAAGCATGTTTAATGTTGAAAGAGGAGAGATCTTATTCATAGATATGAGTGATCAACATGTTGAATAAGAGATTGAAGCATAAGTAGACTTTGAAGGAGAACTCATAAGTTCCTTGGAAGAATTAATACGTCTAATGAAAAACGTAAAACAACTAGAACATCAACTCAAGAATATAAGGATAAAGATTGTGATGTAGATTATGTCAGTCTTCTAAAAATTGAACTAGAATAAAATAAAAGGATAAAGGATATTTTGTCAAAGAAGGTTAAAGAAAAGGAAGAACATTGTGAAAAGTTGGAGGAAGGAATTGTTCTTTTAAGAAAATAATTAGAGAAGGTCTCAAATAATTTCAATCAAAATTTGAAGCTTATAAAATGTTTCAAGTCATTAGATCACATCCTTACCATTAAAAGATATCCATTAAGAAAGACAGGTCTTGATTATGAAAAGAACCCAAATAACACTAAGGGAGAGTCAAGGTCAATAAGAAGAGAAAATGAATGTAGGAATCCCATCAACTACGTTGATGCACTCAATAACAATATAAAAAGATAGCAAAGTCATGAATCTTTTTTCATCAAAAAAAGGGTGAGTCATCTAGAAAAATCTAAGGGAGATGCAAAGAAATTAACAAAAGGAGAAGATGGCAGCCATGCAAGCACACTAAAATGCAAAAATTCAGCTATGAATCAATATTTTATAGCAAAATAAGGTGGGAAAGAAAATTAGGAAAGTTATTCCTTTCAACAAACAATATTTGTCCAAGTAGAAAAATTTATTTTATGGAAAATGTTACTCATGTAATAATTTTTGGTATAAGGTAGTTTATTGTAGAAGCTATGCAAGAATAAATTATGGAAGAAGAGAATTTATGATAACTCTAATGAACAAATATTTAAGTAACAAACTTAAAGGTATGTATGAAGATATTTTTTGTTGGCATAATGACTCTATTGTAGTCCTTGATGGAAACGTACAATGATGTCGACCCTATCTTGATGATTGATGCTTTTGTGGATTATATGGATTGATGTGGATATATGTCATAGTGCAAGCTTGATGTACTTGATTAGAATAGGATTGTATGGTTGTCAATATGACTACATGAAGGATTATTTTATAATTTGTTCATCTCTTGTTGATGGTCAACAATTGTCTAATGCAAGATTGATATGTCAGTACAAATTAATGTGCAAGGTTAGTTTTCATACTTGAGGTTTGGATTGATGATACAGAGGCTTCATATAGGTACACAGGTGCCAAAGAGCATGAGCGAGAATTTGGGAAATTTTTGGACCACAGGAAGGAGTTTTTACCTAGTCCAAGCCCCAGCTACATGAAAGGAGACTTAAGAGTGTGGATAGCAAGCCCCACCCACATGAAATAAGGTCTATGGGTGTGACTAGAGGCCTCCCAGTCGTATAGAGGAAGGAATGTGGGTGTGGTTGAGATTGTAGGATGCGAAAATAAAATAAAAAACAAGCATGAAAACTAGGGTTTCGACCAAAATAATTCATGCGCACGAACTAGATTAATTTGGTCAACTAATACATTGGTTTATCTACTTGTGGTATCTTAAAAACATTGGTTTTCCCCTAGGTATTGATGGAATCAAATACTTATATAAAGGAGGTTGATCAAGAGTGAAGTGTGTGCAATTGTTGAGCTCCTTTGTGATATATCATTGATGCATGTGTACACAAGGACATATGAGGAGATATAGATCTCAATGATCTAAATAGAT
Organism: Pinus tabuliformis; assembly: GCA_031772625.1. NCBI lineage: Eukaryota > Viridiplantae > Streptophyta > Pinopsida > Pinales > Pinaceae > Pinus > Pinus tabuliformis. Next base: position 1,604,748,599 of record CM062804.1, read on the forward strand.
GTAGTTAATACAATGAATGATCTACTAAATAATTTGATTGCAGGATGGATAAATATATAGATATGATAAAAATTGATATGATTGCAGGGCAGAGACTCATATGATGAAAATATCATAAAGTTATGTGTTTGATTGATGGAAGAAGGATTTTGTTTCAGTAACTAAGGTTTAGATGACAAAGTTTGGTCTTTTATTCTGAAATACGCATGTAGAGAAATATTTGACAATGTTTATATCAGTTTGAATGGTAGAGATAGAGTAGATTTTTTGTTGAGTTAATGAATAGTGGAAATGGAAGAGACTCTTGGGTTTATTGCTAATGACTGACATAGGTGATTACAATTATTTTTAGTATGCCTTATTAACTAGTGAACCAATTGCAATATGAATAACGGTGTATAACACAATATATGCAAAGATCTCACCACAAAGGTTATAGAGTTATTTTAATTGTATATGCATAAATTGTGACAATCTAGGAATTAGTGAGAATGGTTGAATGAAAGCTTGATTTACCAAGTTGTTAAAATCTCTAATTGCCTTAAAGAGTGTTGTAGTAAAGTTATTTGACTGATATATGTTGCAGAGGTTGTTGTCTATCAATATGTAATGTTTCTCTTTGACATGTTGGGTCTTGGTTGCATGTGTTACCTTGATTGAATTTGTAGAGATTTGAACATATTGTGGAGGTTATGGTTAATGAGATGATGCATGATGGTGATGTGATTTTGTAGATGGAGTTTGATGAGTTTGATATTCTTCTTAGATCAGTGGAATGGCTTGATGAGATAATGTTTGGATTTAAATATTTTTATGCTTGACACTTGTTTGAGCCATGGTTGGACTAATATAATGCTCCAAATATTGTAGAACTTATTGTTTGGCTATAGTGATAGAAATCATCTATATATATGCTACTGATTGTAGAAGGGTTTGGTGAATAGTGATAAAACTTATTTGTGACTTGGTAAATGATATTATTTTCTTGATGAGTATTAGCTTGATGATATTGGAATTTGACTGTGTTAGACAACAAGAATTTGGCATGATTCTTGACAAATTTTGACTAGGCTTGACTTGACATGGTTATGTGACTTAGTCTATTGGTATTTTCATGATGTTCTATTGAGCTTATTAACGAGTGAGGATTGGAATTCTTGTTGAGATTTCCTGGTTTCTGGAAAAATCTATGACAAACTTCTTTACTACAGTTGAAGTGATGGATAATTCCTTATGAGCACAAGAAACTAGAACTTGTTGGATCTTTGTTGATTAACAGTGTTATGGCTTGAATGTATTATTGAGAGGGTCTACTTGACATATTGATTTGGTTAGTTGATTGACTTGGTTTGCATCGGGATATTGGTTGTTTATATTCACTTCTTAGTATTGGAAACATTGGTATTGTTATTCAAGAGTTTGATTTTCAGTGATTTAGCTATTCGGTGATTCAGTCTAGTATCCCGATTTGAGATTATTGTAGGGTGTTTGAAAATATGATGAAAGGTGGTTCACATGGTTGATTGAGACAAGTGGATCCAGTATGAATTATTATGAAACGTGGTCCATGAGGTGCTAAGGATCGTAGCATTTAGTAAGGGAGTTGAAGATTCCTTCCAGTACGAGTCATTAAACTTGACTAAAGGGTTGTATATCCCTTCTAGTGGGTGCTGGAGAATGAGTGGAGGTTGTAGCCTACACCAAGTAGGAGCCTGCATGTTGGTAAGAGTCTGCACCAGTGAAAGATTGTAAGAATATTTTTTTTTATAATAAAAGAATAAGATAGGACAACATCAGTGGTAGTTTTATCACACTGTATGCTTGTAAAAATTGTTGTGCAAGGTTGGTATGCATAATTGAGGTTTGGATTGATGATATATAGGCTTCAAATAGGTATACATGTGCCAAATAACATGAGGAAGAAGTTGGGAAAGTTATAAACCAAAAAAAGGAGTTCTTAGCTAGTCTAATCCCCACTGCATGGAAGGAGACTTAAGAGTGCGACCAACAAGCCCCAACTGCATGGAAGAAGGTCTACGGGTGTGGTTAGAGGCATCCCATCTGTAAAAAGGAAGGCATGTGGGTGTGGTTGAGCCTGTAGGATGTGAAAATTAAAAGACCAAGCACAAAAACTAGGGTTTCTCCCACAATATTTTGTCTGTGTCAACTAGATTCATTTAGTCAACTAATACCTTGGTTTATCTTCCTGTGGTATCTTAAAAACATCTAGTTTTTCCTAAAATATTGATGGGATCAAATAATTATATAAAGGAGGTCAATCAAGAGAAAGGTGTGTGCAATTGTTGATATCCTTTATGATATAACGTTGATGCAGTTGCGCACAAGGGCATAGGAGGAGATTCAAATCTCAGTGATTTGAATAGATGGAGTTTATACAATGAATGATCTGCTAACTAATCTGATTGTAGGATGGATTTGTTCAAAACAAATCATTGTACTGGGGGGGGGGGGGGGGGTGAATCAATATTAAGGCTAATTTTAACTTTTATGCCAATTTACTTTTTTGAATAAAAATTTGGAACCATTCACATAATTAGAAGCAATATGAAATCAACAATCAATCACACACCATGAGCATCATACACATGAGACACAAGGTTTTACATGGAATCCCTTTCGGGAAAAAACCACCAAAGCTTCTTTTTGTTATTGATGTAAATAAGAGCACCTACTCTATTACATCAATATGTTTTGTGATCACCCACTCACAGGAAGCACCAACTCCATTTGATTGTTTTCTAGCACCCACTAGCAGGAAGCACCAACTCCCTATTTATGTAGACACCTATCCATCTTACCAAAAGCACCATGTGAAGCACCAAATTCACGGATTTGTTGCAAGCACCAACTTGCAACTCCTCGTATTTATGCAAGAAACAACTTGCAGGAGGCACCAACACCCAAGCCTTCTCAAGCATCAACTAGAGATGGAAGCACCAACTTCTTGTATGCAGGATCCAACCCACACAAAAATAGGAATTAAATGTTCTTTGTAATTGGAAGCCACTCTTCTTGATCTCAGCTCTATTCTCTACCCACTCTGCAGCAGCACACTGATTTGCTCAAAAATAGTCACTCATCACATCTCCTCACAACACTCTAATGTTCTCGGCCCTCTCCATGATCTGCAACAACACGTTGCTTCACTCACATCACTCATCAGCTCAACGAGGCCACGTAGTCCTCTCTGCTCTTTTCTCTTCAACTGCATGAGATCATCTCTTAGCCTCTTTCTCTTCCATGGCACACACTCAAAACTCAACCTTCTTTAACCACATAGGCACCTTTAGCCTTTCTCATGCAACAATGCAACTCTTAGGGTCTCTTACCTCTACATAGGCACTCTTGACTTTTTCTGCAGAACAGGCTCTCTCTCAGCCTTAAACAACAGTGCACTCTCATAGATATTTTCCACTTAGCTCACTAGTAACTATGCTGCTTCCCCCCATTTTTCTCATTTGGGCTCTTGGGTTATTTTCCTCTATTGCCCCTCGATCGTTGCTGCCACTATGTCCTGAATCCACACTATACGAGTGTACCTTGGCATGGTTCTACCTTTCTTCTGTCGCGTATGACTTGGTCTCTACCACTGCATTAATCATGAGAATGGGCACTTGACTATTTCTACATATTGAGAATGGATTCTAAGTCCACCTGCACACTCCAACCAGGCACAATCCTCTCTGTGTGCAACTCTCCTATCACTGAGGCTCTCCATTCTTATTCATGGTTTTGCATGACTTGGATGTACTTTGATATGCCTTCTCTATGGACCATTGTACTTATTGACTTTTCTCAAGGTTTTCTGCTGATCCATCTGACTCCATAAACCAACTCATAGTTGTCGATTTGCATTTTTTCTATGGTAACCAACCCATTCACCCATTTAACTAATTGAGATGTGAATCAAAGCGCATGAATAACTTGTCTCACCTCAAGGCAGACCCAACACTCTTTCTCAAAGATTGTGGTCCTTGCTTCCTTAACCCAACGATCTTTGACAGTGGCCATTTATTCCAGTGACCAACTCCTCTGCGCTCATTTACTCTTTATCTTCTGACTCATCCAACCTTTAATACTCCTCTGTGTTGCTATATCAGATCATTTACACCACAGTGAAATTTCAGAGCCCAAACATCTCGTAACTCTATTAAGAAGATCTTACAATATTAAAATATCCTGATTGTCCTTTAGCCCCTTCTGATTAGCTCCTTATCACATCTACACCATACAAAGGTTTCCTGTGACTATCGGTATAGAACTTAGGTGTTAAGTCCTTTAGCATCATGTCAAGGTCCTTTCTCCTCATGTTATTGCTCTGTGCCCTTGGTTTTTCGGGCTCCACAACCAAGCCCCAACAACATTAGAAGCTTCACACATCGTAAATTTCTCCAAAATTCATTTAAAGTGGAGTTCCCAAATCTCCAACCTCCAATATTCTCCACAATGCTTAGGTGCTAATCCTCACTCTACGCTCTTGGCTCTATTAGTTCTTCTCGACCATGTTCCAGCCCTAATATCGGAGCCCCCTTATCAACACTTTTTCAATTTCCAACTGTTATAAAGTGTCAACATCCTCAACCTCTGATATGACATCATCAATCCACGTGGAACTTCCTAAGTAGTGACACGTGTCACCCAGATTTGCCCCCTTGGGCCCCTCAAAATGCCAAAACTGCCTACCACGTGTCCTGTTGTACCACTATGTCATACTGATTTCACCTGCCACTTGTCCTTATCAAAGCCAATCAAATGCTTCCATGTGTCCTTATCATTGCCAACCAGATGCTCCCATGTGTCCTTATCGGAGCCAATCATATGCCACCACGTGTCCTTCTAGAGGAAAGAGAAAAAGGCTCACCCACCTTTGGTTTTGCGATGAAGTCCTTTGTTAATTCTCTTTTGGAATTTCTGGAGGCTTTTAAGGCTATCAATGCTTCACCCATATCACAACTTTTTAAAGGGTTCACATGAAGAAGTTTCGATTCTTTGATTGCCGATATGCTTGAGTTACCGATGCTCCGATATGCAGGACCTCTGATAGGTGATGCGCCGATATGCCTGATGCTCTGATGTGCGATTGTCAATATGCCCAATGCTCCAATGTGCGATTGTCAATATGCCCAATGCTCCAATGTGTGTTGCCGATATGCCTAATGTCGCTGGACCTCTGATATGTTGATATGTTGGCACCCTGATCTTCGATATTCCAATATGCTAGACTGCGGATCTCCATTATGTCGATATTATTTCTTGCCTAAGGCTTCAAATCCCTGAACTTCAGCAAGACATAACTTCTGAACCAAGAATCCATTTATTGACTTTCTCGTATCCTTAGAAATATCTTCCAGAGAGCTTTCCAATGGAGAGGGTCTGATGTAGGCTTTGAGCCCATATTCTACCTCTAAGATGGATTCAAACTCTCTGCCACTCTTCTTCTCCTTTACTCTCTAGACAACTGAAATCACACCCACCATGGTTGTCCTTTGCATGAAGGTTGTTGTTGGGTACCAAATCTGCATAATTTTTCCCTCCATTTTCACTCTCTCTCTCACTCCTTTTGTATCATTTATATTCACTAATCATTCTAAATGCACAAGGTAAACCCTCTTCCATTGTCTTCCTGGAATATTTAATTAATGAAGTAATAGTCATGGAGATTTTACCTATGCAAGTTACTAATCTTGACATTTCCACAGATTCGGTGGTCAAAGGTTACGGGTGCAAATCATAGAAGCAATTCCAAGCTTCCAGCACCATATTGGCAAGTGCTATAACAACATAATGGATTTCAGGCCTATTCCAGACCTTTCTTGTCTTTCTCTCGGCAACTAGTTGGTCGTTTCAATGATTGTATAATGATAGACATTAGCTACCATATTGAGAGACAATTTTCTCTGTGTATTGTATAAGAAGGGTTTCAATGCTATGAATCGGGGTTAGCCATGCAAGAGATTGAGATTGTAACAAAAGACTGATTAATTAATTGAATGCAAGTTATTTTGTTGTTCTCTCTATAAGCTGCAAATCCACCATAGCCCTGCTCAAGGAGTTGGGCCCACTCCTCTTATCAAGTGCTGTGTTATTTCTGTATGTTGTTATTTCATTTGTGTTGGTTTATTTTGATTGTTGTTACAGTCCTTTAATTAATTGTTGTGAATTTTTTTTATAGTTTTATAATTTATTTTTATTTTTAGTCACAGTGGTTCTTTTCTTAAATCAGTTATTGAATCTAAGATTGGTGATTGATTGTGTCATTGCTACCTACATATATTTTGCGCATTACACTGAAATAATGTACACACCTGGATTGATGAATTAAATGTGGAAAAGGGTTGAACTGGTATTCACACTCGGACACCAACATTTTGGTGTTGTTTTTCAGGAGGCTAACAAGGTGCAAGAACATGATCTACACTGATCTACAGATCAATCTCTCGTCTTAGGGAGGGAATTGGTTACCCTTCTCTAAGTACTGAGCGTAGTGTTTTGTTTTGTTTTCTTTTTGGTTTCTTTTTGTTTTGCTGATTTCCAAGAAACCAATCTCTCGTTCTGGAGAGAGGGGGGGGAATTGTTACCCTACTCTAGATCTTGAGCCTTAGCTATTCTTTTTGGGTTTTCCTTTTGTTTTCATTTCAATTTTTGTACATAGGGCTAACCTTCGTTGAATAATTGTGTCTTCATATATCGACAAACTCATAGACACTCGCTCAACTGCTTCTCTAGTTATGCTTATGTCGATGTCCTTTGACCCTGCTCTCTTGGAGGCCATTGATCCTGAACTATTGAGATATGGATGAATGCTTGCTATATCTGGAGACATGGAGACATGCATGGCAAGAAATATGTCAGTTAAAACCAAAGCAAACTTGAGGATTGACATGCAACATATAACCCGGGGAACTGCTGGCAAGGATTGCACAATTTTCATTGGGAAGCTGAGAGACTAACTGCCGGAACATCACAAAAGGTAGTCTGAATTGTCGAGAGGTGTTGACGGTGCTGGACCCACCAACATGTCAGGGAATCTCCTTGGTAAGAAGTCCCAACTATACCTCAGATCGTTTGGTGTAGGAGCCTGAGTAGTGGTCCGTACGGTATCGCCTTGACCGTGATGGTGCGTAGAGGCAAGTAATATTTCCTTGTTGGTAGCAACGGTGTGACATATAAAGTAAGTCAAGGAAGGTGCATGAGAGGTTCTAACACACGGGGGGTGAGGTGAGTTCGCCCCTTGGAAACTTGTGAAAGCACGGAGTTAAGAAGGGAACACACGAGAAAATATGCATCACAAACTGGAAAGAAAGTGAGCTAGCAATCCAAAGTGATTGTTAAACCAACAACACATTTCAGTAAGATTCATACATACTTATATAGGAAATACATACATGCATGTGTAAGCAAACAGATACATATATTATTATAGTAGACAAATTAGCTAACATATAATAACAACATATGCATGAAACATGCTGGCTCTTTTATATTAAGAAGTGAAATTTCCAGTCATACAATACAACCATGGCCAACCACTAGTTCCGACAGTGGAGAAGCCAAGGCTCGTTACAATATTGTCCAATCTTTCTCTAAGATACTCCTATTGGAAGCTTCGCTGACAAAAAGCCTCTACAATGAGCTATGAGGTACTATATATAGAAAAGGGAGGGGTGACCCTTGACATTCCCCTTTGTGACTATTCACCTACCCTCATGACTTTTCAAATACTCTATGACTGTTACATTCAACTATCGACACTTGAACTTCCACTTGATAAGATGTTACATACAATATGCACATGTACCCATGTGAGACCAAATAGGCTTGAGCAAGCCATGCAAGACATCACTAACAATCAGACAGTTATTGTAAGACCAACTCTTTGACATCCTTGCGATGATCAATGGTGGTGAACTGATGCCAAGCTTGGTTGTCCGTGATGGTGTTCGTGCGCTCGATGGTGACATCTTGTTGAAAGCAAACTCTTGCCTTCGTTGCATCCGAGTACACTTATATGGATCCTCTATTCAACTTGTCTAATAACATGCACATCATCATCTTGAGTGTAGCTAGACCAGCATTACATTGATTCATAGTGTCTCTGATGATCTCCAAGTGTGTGCTAGTGACCATGCGCATCAACTTGTCAAAATAAATGTTCAGCTCGAGTCAGACTTGCTTCTTGTCTTCACCTTGATGAGTGTGCCAAATGGGTGGGATCACATGCATGTGCACAATGACATCCACACTCCTGAATACCCTTGCATGCAATCAACAACACTTCTCACCTTGTCTGCTCCATGTCGGCTACTGAATGGATCTATAACTTGTATGGGAGCAGTTTCATTAGTTTGTGCATGTTGTGCCTCCTGTTGTACTTGTTCCTGCTGCAACTCCTTCTCTCGTCTATGCAACTCCTGTTCTTCCTTTGCACGATCCTCTTGTCGTGTTGTTTCCTCATAGCCTCAATCTCCAAAGCTGCTTTCATCACAAGTGGATCTGCTTGAACTTGCAACTTTGCTCCACCTCTACACTGTCAACAACCTTCTTCTTGCATGTGTCACATGCAGGTGTGCTACCTTCTACTGCTACTTATGGGGATACTCAATGTGATGTCACTGAAATTCCTTATTGATATCCTTGTCCATGAATAACTTGATGTCTTCATAGATAGGTAAGTTCATAGACACTTGATCGACTGCATCCCTAGTTGTGCTCTGAACAGTGTTATCGACTCTGCTCTCCTAGAATCCATTGTACCTGTGTTGTTGAGAGGCAGACAAACACCTATGATACCAGGAGACATAGCAACACTCATGACAAGAAATCTGTCAGTTGAAAACCAAAACAAACTGGTGGACTGACATGCAACATACTTGTGTTACTGCCTATGAAGATTGTGCAATTTTCACCGGGAGGCGGGGAGACTGACTACCAAAACTATGCAAGGCATAGTCTAGGTTGTCGGGAGGCTGACTAACTGCTAGAAATATGCAATGCATAGTCCAGCCTGGCCTACTGAGGACTGAAACTGTGCAATGCGCAATTTCAGTCAACAGTGACATGTAAACCAGCAAACTGCATTACGCAATTTCTGGGGCCAGCAAGGCAATGCCTCCCAGAATTGCGCAATGCTAGCCTGGAGGTCAATGCTAGGCTATATTTGCAAAATTTCTAGAGGGAAGGCAGAGCCTTCACTTCCAGGAAATGAGCAATGCTAGCCAGGCAAGGCAAGGTCCGGGCTAAGGCAGCCCAGACCCGCCGATGGGAAACTAAAAACATGAGAAGTCTGAATGCATGGTGATATTGATTGTAAACAAGAGTGAATAATCATGCATGCAAACAGCAATTGCAAGATTCAGAAAATGGGAAAACATGCATGCGTGTGAAGCGACTCGCTGCAACAACGACCTTCGATGCAAAAACAGTGTCATGCATGCGACAGCAGTGAGATGCAAACGAAAACTGAAACGATGCTCCTACAAGCTAACATACATCAAAATGATAGCAAGCGCTCACTGAAATCAAGTAGACAGCACTCACACAAGCCGAAACACAAAAAGCGACAAAAACGTACCACAAGACATGCAAAGCCAGCTTACCTCTAAACAACTGAGTTGAATGTGCCGATGACTCCTAGATGTGATGTGGGAAGTGAGAGTTGTAAGATCAATGTGAGGGATGAGTTCTGTAGTGTCTGATTCATAAGTTTTGATAAAATAGAGGTTATGACGCGTATGCACAAATCTAGCAAAAGCGACACTTGGAAGGAGGTTTCTAAAATGAGCATTGCATGTAACCTCTGGCTGCTAAACATAGATCCCTAAATCAAGGGATGCCTTTGCATGCTTCCTTGGGAAAAGTAGTCCATGCATGCAAATCAATTTTTCTTGGTCCTAAAGGGAACTGGTCAACCTGAAGGTACATGCATTGGTCTGCGAGCCTAGGATGAAATTTTGTGTTGTTCCTAGGCTGAGCTGGGCTAGCTATCCCATAGGGATTGCATAATTTCTGGGGTAAGCAGGTGATTGCCTCCCATAATTGCGTAATTTCTAGGCTGAGCAGCAGTGTTTTGCTATATTGTATAGTTTTCTGGAGGAAGTCTACCTGACTGCTCTACGCAATTCTAGAGCCCAGCAGGCTGCCAAGCGGATTTGCATAATTTATGGAGGGAAGGTTGGTTTCCCTCTATAATTGCACAACTTTCTAAGGGAATCCTGACAGACTGATTTGTGCAATTCTTGGGTTGAGCAACTGTCCTGGGATGAATTGTGCAATTTTTCAGAGGAATCTTAATAGGCAACATTGTGCACTTCTTGAGCTCAACAGGCTGGCCAGCAAATTTGTACAATTTCTAGAGGGAAGGTTGGTTCCCCTCCAGAATTGTACAATTTTCTGGGGGAGCTGCTTGTCCAGCACATGGTCTAAGTCTGGAAAGACAACCTGTGAGGGGAGTGAAACAAACTGACATGCACACGCTGACAAGACATTGAGAAATAGTTGAAGCCTATATGCTTGACAGTGCAAGACATGCTACTGAGGATGGTTGGCATGGAGGCTCCAAAACAAAGCTAAGGAAAAATTTTGGAGGGTGTTTGTAGTTGCTACAATACTTGGCGACACACTGGTAGAACTCCAGCTCTCTGCATGGACCTTGTTTGTGGAAATCAAGTCTAACACCTCAGGAAGTATTGTTATGTTCTTTTTTTTTCTTAGTTTCCACACTTGCTTGATTGTAAGATGTAGCATCTGCCAAGCTCTTGCTCGGTCGACACACATTACAAGCCAAGTCAACACAGTTGTTTTGATTGGGGATGAGGGGTATATTGGTCCACAATTCATATGATTGACAAAGGTTTAATTTCATCTCTGGTGTTGCTCCACTGCCAGTAGGCCTTGACAGTATCACGGTGGAGTCATGCACGAACACAAGGATTGCTCCGTTGCTGGCAAGCCTGGTCAGTACCCCAGTGGAGTTACTTGTATCACCTCTCTACACAGGAATCCTTTATATTCTTTCGCCTTATTCATTTTTCATTTTTTTCAAACATTTTTCACATTTGCATTTTTTTTATTTTTTCATAATTGTGCATAGCACTTATTCATTTCAGAGGCGGAAGAGGGATCCCGACTTATTGAGAGTAGAAGAGGTTGTTCCTTTAGAGAAGTCATTTATATATACCTCTGACGTGCTTGTTAAGGTTTTCCCCCTCACCTTTCTCTACTTGACTGAGATGGCAAGGATTAACCCAAAAGCAACCGACTAGAGTCAATGATACTAGTTCACATGCAAGCGTTGTGTTTTCACCAAGGTTCACTTCGAATAGTATGTATTTTCCATTCATGTATCATGGACTGAAAGTAACAAGTTCTTCATGAGAGAGTGGAAAACAAATAAACAAATGTTAATAGTTGTACAAGTCTCTTTGTACTTTACCCAGGCTTGTTTCAAGAGTCGCACACAGTCCATGCGAAACTAACGTACGAATGAAAAAAAGCAAACAAAAAAAAATGCAAATCAAGAAGCAAAAGAAAATGCGTATGCAAAGCGACTAAGAAAACAAACAAGTAAGCAAGAAAACACACAAAGAAAGAAGCAAACATGCATGCAAGAAAAAAACTCAAAGAAAAACTACTCCTACTCCTAAACTAACAGTGCATGGGTCATCTCGCGTGAAGTGCTACTTCCAATGTAGCCACCGACCCATTGGTCAACCCATGTTGGTGAAGGCATGGTTCGCGAACATCGTAGTTACGTAAACCAGCAAGCATGAAAGATATAACGATGAAGACGTACACACTCTGAGCTTACAAGCGTCCATAGAACAAAACTGAGTGAAAGCGCATGACATGCACTTTGTGGACTTGCCATGGTGTTGTCCTACACTACATGCAGATGTTGAGTGTATGCATTCTCTTGACTATGACATGCAAGAAAATGTGAGAAAGGTAGACCACTTACGTTGTGCAAGTGTGCTTACTGTGTAAGATTCCTCCAATGCATGAGCGATTGGATCGTGTAGTTCGAGCGGAGGAAGTGAAATCTGAGTGTTAGATTGATCTTGAATGCAAAGCAGAGAGTGATGAGGAGCCTTGCGTATTTCAAAAATTTCCTGATCAGAAGTGAAATAAACCTTAGGACAGCGAGGGCCTAACATAACCATCATCTTAGGCTGAAGTGCCTCGATAGTCTGCAGGGTTTCAACTTTGTCAATAGATAGATCATTGTAGACCAGTGGCTTAGACATATTAACAACGAGTGAATGAACATCATGATCGGATGAAGAAGTAGAGAGATCACAACAACCAAGATTAGAAAATCTAGGATGTTCGTCAACATCCTCATGATTTGATGAATCATGCAAAGGGGTAGATGAGAAGCAAGGATTTCCACCCTCTATGTTTTCAGAAATGATAGATTGAATGGATTTTCAGAGGAAGATGTGTCCTCTCCATAATATAATGACAGACTAACATCCGACATGTCCTGTGAACAGTCGGAAGTCGAAACATATGGAAATGAGTTTTCATACAGGAAATCAGCAATGGAAAAATCACAAGGGATGTTAGGATAAAGTGGATGAGGCGGGGCTAAAAGGGAGTCATCCTTCACTGCAAATTCTTCTTTGGATGCCTGGACATACTCATCATGAATGATAGCATAGGTTGGTTTCACAACACTAACTCCATCAACAGCTTGATCCTCATTCACAGTAGGTGAGGATTCCTAAATGGAATAACACAAGACAATTCAATCCGGAGGATCAATAGAACCCAGGGACGGAGGTTGAGGGAATGAATCCACGTGACAACCAACAGGCTTGCAAGCGAAATCTACGCAGATATCAAGAGAAGGTGGGGTGGGAGGATGTGACAATTCGACAAATGTGTGGGCATAATCTCCCACATCACTCTGCGGTGGTGGATCTGTTTGATGAGATGAAGGCGAACAGTCACTTGTGACAGCAACTGTGCCTACTAGTGATTGTGAAACTCCATTAGCGAAGTGTGTTGAGTGGGATTTGAATGATTTCAAGAATTGCGGATTTTTGGAAATGTGAAGAAGATACTCAAATCTTCCATCGATAAATTCCCAATCAATTGTTGGCATTATGTTTCTGGTATGGCTATATGTTACAGATGTTGTACTTGATGGCAACCCCCATGGCAAGGCTCTCAATATATTGAAAAGTACGCAGGAGATCGGTTCAGAAAGTGCGTACCCGCAGGTACACCGTGAAGGGACCGCGGCCTGATACGCAGATAAGCCGTCCAGGAGGTGCGTACCCCAGTGCACTCATTTCAAGGCAAAGAAAAGCACACGTGCGGTTTCTTATGTTTAACTAGCTGACGGTATTTGTGTTTCTATGGTTTTGGCTCGTGGTATTGATCCATGATTTTAGGAGGAGCTTGCCTATATAAAGCAAAGGAGATCACTTGGCTATGTATCTTTTGCAATTGAATATCTTAAGATCTGAAATTTTGGGTTATGGTCTTAAAAGCTTGATCTATATGAAGTTGAAAGTGAATCTGTGAAGGGTGATCTCTCGAGCGCATGATCAGATCTGGGCATCTGAGCATCTGTGCCACTCTAGTGGACTGCCTATTTGGCCCTAATCAGAAGTACGCAGGTGTTTTACAGGAGAGCAGCGTGGGTACGCAGAGCAGAAACAGAAGATCTGCGTGGGTACGCAGAGCAGAAACAGGATAACTGCGTGGGTACGCAGAGCGATGAAGGTTCAGGTGCATACGCATAGTAACTATACGCGGCGCGATAGTATCTCTGGGCGCGTACCTGCAGCAACAGTACGCGACGTAATAGCGTCTCTGGGTGCGTACCTGCAGTAACATTAAGCAGCGCGGTTGAAGAAACAGTGCGTGGACACGCAGTGCGGCAGAAGGGTCTCTGCGGGTATACGCAGAGGAGCAGAAGGTGAAGTGTGTGCGCACGCAGACCAGAGAAAGAAGAACTGCGTATCTGTCTTAATATTTTTTGTTTGGCTGTATTTTTCTGTCGATAAGGTGATCTGGGTTTGGTTCTATTATTGTTGATCTGGTTACCACAGTTGACTGGGTGATTTTCTTATACTTGATGATCATTTGATGCTTATGGATCCAGTTTGAAAATTTATGAAAAGTGGTCCTTGTAAGAAAAGAAGTAGGGGGTTGTAGCTCCCTTCCAGGAGAGTCTGGAAAACGAGAGAGAGAGTTGTAGCTCTCTGCAGGTTGCAGCCTGCGTGTTGGTAAAGGACTGCACCAGTACAAAACCATTGTAAAAGGAGTTTCTAATTTGAAAGAAGATAGAGACATATTGCAGCAGGTGGTTTTCACCCACATTGGGTTTCCACCTTACATCTTGTGTTCTTTGGTGTGACTATCTGTTTTCCTTGTTCATGCTTATTATTTTATGGTACTGACATGCAAAAATAATTCAAAGAACAAATAAGGAAGATTTATTAAAAGAATTAGATAATACTGATTCACCCCCCCTCTCAGTATTATTTCCAACAATTGGTATCAGAGCAGGTCCTTCAGAGAAGCTTGATCGCTTGAAGGTAGATCGTTCATCATGAGCAACTACGAGAGAGAAGCATCAATCAGGCCACCGGTTTTTGATGGGACAAACTTCAATTATTGGAAGGTAAGAGTTACTGCCTATCTTCAATCTCTTGGTACAGAAGTTTGGGACATCGTAGAAACAGGCTACGCTTTTCCTTCAGCTACTCCTACAGATGCAGCCGAGAAAAAGAAGTATGAAACAAATGCGAAAGCAGTCAGTACTCTATTAGGATGTATATCCCAATCGGAATTCATGAAGGTAATGCACTATAAATCCGCAAAAGAGATATGGGACAAAATTGTCACGAGCTATGAAGGAGATGAACAGGTAAAGCGTGCTAAACTTCAAACTCTCAGAATTCAGTATGAGACTCTCAAGATGTATAATGATGAAAGTGTGGCTAACTATTTTCTTCGGGTAGATGAGGTTGTTAATTGTATGAAAAAATTGGGTGAAGAAATAAAAGAGGCTATTGTGGTTGAAAAGGTTCTAAGATCATTGTCCCCCAAGTTTGAATCTAAAGTATCTGCAATAGAAGAAAAGGAAAATCTACGAATTCTTACTATGTCTCAGCTACATGGAATTCTAACTGCTTATGAAATGAGAAAGGGAGGTCCATCAGACAGAAGAGAAGCTACTTTCAAGGCATCAGGCAAAGGAGATTATTATGAAGCAAGCCACGTCCCAGAAGAAGAGGAAGAAGAATCAAATTTTGTTAGAAATCTTCAAAGGGGTTCTGGAAGGTTCAGAGGTAAGTTACCTTTTAAATGCTTTACTTGTGGAAGAGTAGGTCATTATGCTACAAAATGTCCTTATAAGGATAAAGGAAAGGAACCTGCTAGATGGAACAAGAAACAGAATGCAAATAAGAAAAGCTACTACACTCATGAAGATAGTGATGGTCTATCAAACAGTGATGAAGATGAACGAGGTAATGAATATAAGTTGTTAATGGCATTTGAAGATGATGATTATATGGATGCTATAGATGTGGATAACCTTTATGATGAAATTACTAGACTCAAGAGATGTATAGAAGAAAAAAATATGATCATTGATACTCTACAATTTCAAATTGATGAAAAGGAAAAACATCTTGAAAAATTAGAAGGTGAAATTGTTGGTCTTAGAAAAGAGATTGAGGAAACAAAAGCTATTAATCTTAAGTTTGTCAAAGGATCTGAAACTTTGGATGAGATTATCAATGTGCAGCGGTCTCCACTAAACAAGACAGGTCTGGGCTATAATGGAGAAACTTCTCAAGCATCCACCTCAAAAAGTTATCTTGATGCAGCAAGAAGAAATGAGCAAAAGCACAATGAAGATCATCAGGTAAAGCAGGGACGAATTACAAACAGAAACTATCAGGGGCAATCCATCTTAAGGGTGAACAAAAGCTACAACCAGCCACAGGTAAAATCTTCTCAATTTGGTTCAAGAATAGATGACAATAGAAATTACAATCAATTGGCTGGTAGATTCGATAACCGCAGAAGTTTCTTCAATGGACAATGCTTTTCTTGCCATAACTTTGGTCACAAAGCAGCTCAATGTGTTGCATATAAAACGATCATGACTAGGGAAGCTCAAAAACAAAGAAGTATGACCGAGATTACAAAAAGGACCTATAACAACTTTTCGGTTCTTGAAAATGAAGTTGAATGTTCTATTTGCAATAACTTTGGTCATGAAGACTCTGAATGCAGGAGCAGGTTTCAGCAGAAAAAGGAACAAGCCTCAAGCACCAAAACATGGAGAATAAAGGAACCACAAACAGAAAGATGTGGGATAGCATTTTATGCAGAGGGACAGGAAAATCTATGGTACATTGACAGTGGATGTTCGAAGCATATGACAGGTGATAAAGAAAAACTTGAGTCATATTCTGCTCTAGAAAAAGGAAAGAAAGTCTCTTTTGGAAATGATACTCCTGCAACTATAAAAGGAAAAGGCATTGCTCAGTTAAAAGAAAAGGTCAAGGCTGGAAATGTTTTGTATGTTGATGGATTGAAGCATAATCTTCTAAGTGTCAGCCACATGTGTGATCAAAGAACCGAGGTTATATTTAGATCAAATGGATGTCTTGTTCGTGATCTTGATACAGGTAAAACAGTGATCAAAGGCAAAAGAACTCCAAATAATCTGTACATATTTGAAGAAGGACAACAACAATGCTATCTGAGCAAGGATGATGAGCACTGGTTATGGCATCGGAGGTTGGGACATCTAAGCTTTTCACAAATAAGGAAAGCATGCAAATATCAGGCAGTTCGCGATCTTCCAGATATCAAAATTCCTGACAACACCATATGCAAATCATGTCAGTTTGGAAAACAAACCAGAACTAACTTTCCAGAGAAAGAAGGATCAGCTAGCATGCCTCTTGAGCTAGTACATATAGATACATGCGGTCCTTTCAGGAAAAGAACACCTCGAGGAGAAGAATACTTGATATTATTCATTGACGATTTCTCCAGGTTTGTCTGGTTAGGACTTATGAAGCACAAAGATGAAGCATTCGAAAAATTCAAATCCTTCAAAGCCTTGGTTGAAAATGAATCAGGTCACAAAATTAAGTGCCTCAGATCCGACAGAGGTGGGGAATTTACTTCAAATGAATTTTTCAATTTCTGTGAAGAACATGGGATAAGAAGAGAATTCTCTACAGCAAGAACTCCTCAGCAAAATGGAGTTGTGGAAAGAATGAACAGAATAGTCCAACAAATGGCTCGTGCTATGCTTGATGAGTCAGGAACTCCCGCAACTTTCTGGGGTGAAGCTGCACATGCTGCGGTTGTTATTCTCAACAAAACAAATGTCCGGGTGAACAGCACTCAAACTCCTCATGAGCTCTGGAGTGGTAGGACTCCTTCGGTAAAGCACTTCAAAATCTTTGGGAGCAAATGCTATATCAAGAATACTGATGAGCAGCTTGGCAAAATTGAACCTAGAGCAGATGACGGCATTCTTCTTGGTTACTCTCCACATAGCAAAGCATACAAATGCTACAATAAAAGACTTGGCAGAATTGTTGACAGCATTGATGTAGTGGTTGATGAGAAGGGATACATTCCTAGGCAAGTATATCATGAAGACATCGAAGAAGATGAAGGCTACCCCCAACGACAGAATGATGAAGAAGAAGAACCTCAAGAAGTACCTCAAGAAGAACCAGAGGAGCGAAAAAGAATAGAAGAAAAGACTCCATCCAGATATGTCCAGAAGAATCATCCAGAATCTCAGATTATGGGGCAGAAAGAAGCAGGTGTACAAACAAGAAGAACAGTTGCAGAAGCTTCAAGCTATTTGGCATTACTCTCCTCTACTGAACCACAAAATGTGAAAGAGGCATGCAAAGATGAATGTTGGGTGAAAGCAATGGATGAAGAACTTGAGCAGATCGAAAAGAACAACACTTGGGAGCTAGTTCCTAGACCAAAGGACAAGAATGTTATCGGAACAAAATGGGTCTTCAAAAATAAATTGAATGAAAATGGAGAAGTAATTAGAAACAAAGCCAGACTTGTTTGTAAAGGGTATGCGCAGCAAGAAGGAATAGACTTTGAAGAAACCTTTGCTCCTGTTGCAAGACTTGAGGCCATCTGAATGTTCCTTGCTCTCTCAAGTTTTCAAAGCTTCAAAGTATTTCAAATGGACGTGAAATCAGCCTTTCTGAATGGAGACTTGGAAGAAGAAGTATACATTGAACAGCCAGATGGGTTCATTCTTGGAAATGATCTGAATCTTGTATGCAGATTGAAAAAGGCTCTCTATGGTCTCAAACAAGCTCCAAGGGCTTGGTACTACCGTTTCGACAAATATCTTCATCAACAAGGCTTTTCAAAAGGATCAGCAGATAGCAATCTTTATATAAAAGTTGAAAATGACAAATTACTAATACTTGTTGTGTATGTAGATGACATTATTTTTGGCAGCAATGAAGAAGCTATGAGTCAAAGTTTTGCCTTGGTCATGCAGAAAGAATTTGAAATGTCCTTGCTAGGAGAACTGACATATTTCCTTGGTTTGCAAATCCAACAAAAAGAAGGAGGAATCTTTTTATCTCAAACCAAGTATCTCAAACAGATTTTGAAGAAATATGGCATGGAAGATGCAAAACCAGTATGTACACCCATGGTCACAGGATGTAGCCTCAGTGCAAATGATGAATCTGCAGCAGTACATCAACCAACCTACATATCTATGATTGGAAGTTTACTTTATTTGACAGGTACCCGACCGGACATCATGCATGCAGTTGGAATAGTTGGAAGATTTCAGGCAAATCCAAAGGAGACTCATCTTCAGGCAGTGAAAATAATTTTCAAATATCTTCAAGGGACTCAAAATTATGGCTTATGGTATCCTAGAGATACAGATCTTACACTTCATGCTTATACAGATGCAGATTGGGCTGGAAGCGTGGATGACAGGAAAAGCACAAGTGGTGGTGCGTTCTTTATGGGGTCCAGACTGGTATCTTGGTTTAGCAAGAAACAGAGTTCGATTGCCTTGTCTACAGCTGAAGCGGAATATGTTGCTGCTGCATCTTGTTGCACCCAACTCCTTTGGATGATGCAGACTTTGCAGGATTTTCAAATCACTTGTACACCACCAATCCCCATCTTATGTGATAACACAAGTGCAATCAGCATCTCAAAGAATCCTGTTATGCATTCAAAAACCAAGCACATACCAATCAAGTATCATTTTCTTCGGGAACAAGTGCTTGAACAGAAGGTCAAATTGGAGTATGTTCCTTCTAAGGAACAAGTTGCTAATATACTCACCAAACCACTGCCCAGGGACACTTTTGAATACCTCAGGCAAAAGCTGGGGGTTGTTGATGCATCATCTTATTGCTAAACCTCTTCTTATTGATGGTACAGGTTCAGGGGGAGCATATAATGCATTGTTGGCATTATGGAGGATGTGCAGAAGGAGATATTGGAAGTAGCTGCAATATGTCTCTATCTCTTTCATGGTGGATTATGGTTCTTCGCTGCAGATCTGGTTCATATTCAGGAGGAGCATGTTCTTAGGGGGAGCATAACCCTTTGCCCTTGATGTCAAAGGGGGAGAATGAAGCTGAAGATTGTGAGGTTGCCATCAAGTCCAAAGGGGGAGATTGTTGGCATTATGTTTCTGGTATGGCTATATGTTACAGATGTTGTACTTGATGGCAACCCCCATGGCAAGGCTCTCAATATATTGAAAAGTACGCAGGAGATCAGTTCAGAAAGTGCGTACCCACAGGTACATCGTGAAGGGACCGCGGCCTGATACGCAGATAAGCCGTCCAGGAGGTGTGTACCCCAGTGCACTCATTTCAAGGCAAAGAAAAGCACACGTGGGGTTTCTTATGTTTAACTAGCCGACGGTATTTGTGTTTCTATGGTTTTGGCTCGTGGTATTGATCCATGATTTTAGGAGGAGCTTGCCTATATAAAGCAAAGGAGATCACTTGGCTATGTATCTTTTGCAATTGAATATCTTAAGATCTGAAATTTTGGGTTATGGTCTTAAAAGCTTGATCTATATGAAGTTGAAAGTGAATCTGTGAAGGGTGATCTCTCGAGCGCATGATCAGATCTGGGCATCTGAGCATCTGTGCCACTCTAGTGGACTGCCTATTCGGCCCTAATCAGAAGTACGCAGGTGTTTTACAGGAGAGCAGCGTGGGTACGCAGAGCAGAAACAGAAGATCTGCGTGGGTACGCAGAGCAGAAACAGGATAACTGCGTGGGTATGCAAAGCGACGAAGGTTCAGGTGCGTACGCACAGTAACTATACGCGGCGCGATAGTATCTCTGGGCGCGTACCTGCAGCAACAGTACGCGGCGTAATAGCGTCTCTGGGTGTGTACCTGCAGTAACAGTAAGCAGCGCGGTTGAAGAAACAGTGCGTGGACACGCAGTGCAGCAGAAGGGTCTCTACGGGTATACGCAGAGGAGCAGAAGGTGAAGTGTGTGCGCACGCAGACCAGAGAAAGAAGAACTGCGTATCTGTCTTAAGATTTTTTGTTTGGCTGTATTTTTCTGTTGATAAGGTGATCTGGGTTTGGTTCTATTATTGTTGATCTGGTTACCACAGTTGACTGGGTGATTTTCTTATACTTGATGATCATTTGATGCTTATGGATCCAGTTTGAAAATTTATGAAAAGTGGTCCTTGTAAGAAAAGAAGTAGGGGGTTGTAGCTCCCTTCCAGGAGAGTCTGGAAAATGAGAGAGAGAGTTGTAGCTCTCTGCAGGTTGCAGCCTGCGTGCTGGTAAAGGACTGCACCAGTACAAAACCATTGTAAAAGGAGTTTCTAATTTGAAAGAAGATAGAGACATATTGCAGCAGGTGGTTTTCACCCACATTGGGTTTCCACCTTACATCTTGTGTTCTTTGGTGTGACTATCTGTTTTCCTTGTTCATGCTTATTATTTTATGGTACTGACATGCAAAAATAATTCAAAGAACAAATAAGGAAGATTTATTAAAAGAATTAGATAATACTGATTCACCCCCCCTCTCAGTATTATTTCCAACATCAATTTCATCTTCGAGAAATCGGTATGCAAGATTACAAAAACATGTGTGAAACTATTCAACAGATTCATCGGGTGCTTTTCGTAATTCAAGAATTTCTTTGTCGAGTGTTTTATGATTAAAGTGATTGAAATCACGGTCTATCTCTACAACCAAATGAGAAAGAGAATGAATATATTTTTTAGGCAGCGTGGCACACCAGTGCATTAGGTTCCCTCGAAGCATGTAGACGAATAGTGCGCAGGTCATGTATTCTTCAAAGGTTCCATTTCTTTCACATGAACCTACAATGCTGACCGCGTGCCTAACCAAGGCTACGTGGCCTCCACCATTGTATGTTTTATGTGACAAGTTATTCAAGAGCTTTTCCAAGATAATGAAGTCGTTTCCATAATAAATACACTCTGGAAGAGAAACTTTGTAGTTATTCATGATAGATATGCATTGATTCAAAATAGATGTGAGGAATCAGCTTGTCATCTAGCCCTCCTTCTAGTGCCAAATTGTTGACAGTGATGGACCCGCCAACATGTTAGGGGATATCCTCGGTAAGAGGTCCCAACTAGACCTCAGACCGTTTGGTGTAGGAGTCCCAGTAGTGGGCCATATGGTATCGCCTTGATCGCGATGGTGCGCAGAGGCAAGTAAGATGTCCCTGTTGGTAGCAAGGGTGTGACATATGCAGTAAGTCAAGGAAGGTGCATGAGAGGTTCTAACACACGAGGGGTGAGGTGAGTGCACCCCTTGGAAACTGACGAAAGCATGGAGTTAAGAAGGGAACACACGAGCAAAGATGCATCACAAAATGGAAAGCAAGTGAGATAGCAATCCAAAGTGATGGTTAAACCAACATAGTAAGATTCATACATACTTAGATAGGAAAGACATAGATGCATGCGTAAGCAAATAGATACATATATTATTAGAGTAGACAAGTTAGCTGAAATAAAATAACAACATATGCATGAAACTTGTGGGCTATGTTATATTAAGAAGTGAAAGTTTCAGTCCTACATACAACCATGAAAAAATACTAGTTCCAACAATGAAACGTTACAGTCATTGCCACCTACTCCTCCAAAGAGATATACTAGCTCTCCATAGTGGAGAAGTTATGGCTTGTTACAGTACTGTCCAATATTTCTCTAAGATACTCCTATTGGAAGCTTGGCTGACCAAAAGCCTCTACAATGAGTTATGAGGTACTATATATAGCAAAGGGTGGGGTGAACCTTGAAATTCCCCTTTTTGACTGTTCGCCTACCCTCATGTCCCTTCAACTACTCTATGATTGTTACATTCAACTATCGACACTTGAAATTCCACTTGACAAGATGTTACATACAATCTACACATGTACCCATGTGAGACAAAATAGGCTTGAGAAAGCCATGCAAGACATCACTAACACTCAGACAGTTTTGGTAATACCAACTCTTTGACATCCTTGTGATAATCAATGGTGGTGAACTGATGCCAAGCCTGGTTGTCCGTGATGGTGTCTGTGCGCTCAATGGTGACATCCTACTGAAAGCAAACTCTTGCCTCTGTTGCATCCGAGTACACTAATATGGATCCTCTGTCCAACTCGTCTAATAAAATGTGCATCATCATCTTGAATGCAGCTGGACTAGCAACACACTGATGCATAGTGTCTGTGTTGATCTCCAAGTGTGTGCTAGTGACCATGCACATCAACTTGTTAAAATACATGTTCAGCTCTAGTCGGACTTGCTTCTTGTATTCACCTCGGTGAGTGTGCCAAATGGGTGGGATCGCATGTGTGCGCATAATGACATCCATGCTCATGAATACCCTTGCATGCGACCGACAACACCTCTAACCTTGTCTTCTCCATGCAGTTGTTGAATGGATCTATAGCCTGTATAGGCGCAGTTTCATCAGTTTGTGCATGTTGTGCCCCCTGTTGTACCTGTTCCTACTGCAACTCCTTCTCTTGTCTGTGCAGCTCTTGTTCTTCCTTTGAACAATCCTCTTGCCGCACCGTTTCCTCATAGCCTCAGTCTCCAAAGATACTTTCATCACAAGTGGATATGCTTGAACTTGCAAATTTTCTCCGCCTCTACGCTATCAACAACATTCCTCTTGCATGTGTCGGATGCAAGTGTGATACCTTTTGCTACTGCTAATGGTGTTGCTCATTGTGATGTCGTTGCCATTCCATCTTGATATCCTTGTCCATGAATAACTTAATGTCTTCATAGAGAGGAAAGTTCTTAGACACTTGATCAACTACATCCCTAGTTGTGCTCTGAACAGTTTATCGACTCTGCTCTCCTGGAAGCCATTATACCTATGCTCCTGAGAGGCAGACAAATTCCTGTGATACCTAGAGACATAGCAACGCTCACGATAAAACAATTTGTCAGTCAAAAATCAAAACAAACTAGAGCACTGGCATGCAACATACATGTGTGACTGTGTATGAAGATTACGCAATTTTCATGGGGAGGCTAGGAGACTGACTACCAAAACTGCACAAGGCACAGTCCGAACTGTCGGAAGGCTGACGGACTGCTAGAACTATGAAATTCATAGTCCAGCCTGGCCTACTAAGGACTAAAACTACACAATGTGCAATTTCAGTCAACAGTGACATGAAAACCAGCAAACTGCATTGCGCAGTTTCTAGGACCATCAAGGCACTGCCTCCCAGAATTGCACAATGCAAGCCTAGACATCATTGTTGGGCCAGATTTGCACAATTTCTAGAGGGAAGGTTGTGGTGAAGTAAAATTATAAGTGCAGACATGAACGAATTCCTCTAGCCCAATAATGGTTCTAGCCACAACAGATACATTCTATGGAAGATTTCCTTCTTCAAGTTCCTAAAACAAGTAAACAATAACAACACACAAACGCAATAATAGACAAATTGCAATTCAACCTACTTAACAAGTCAAGAAGCATCAAGACACGAATACGTAATATTACAAAACATGTAGTAAATCAATTGATATTTGCATATATTAATATCAAAGATTACAACCATTCGTCTTGACGTCACGGTCTCCCTCTGACAAGACTAGGTTCCCACACACTTTTGTTATCACTTCATGATGGCTTCAAACAAAAATAGTTTAAAGGCTCTTCCCTTTAGGATTCACTCCAAACCAAACACACTTCTCCCTCGCACAACTAGATGGCTACAACTAGTAATAGCTTGCTTGTATAATCAAAATAGTATACTCACACTCAGCCAACACTCTAACTATGACTAGCTTATGTTTGGGAAAAAGGGAGGTTTATATAGGAAATATGGATGGGAGATAGATCCTCTTCTCATGGGGGAAGGACTTATCCCTTGAGGTAGTTCCATCATTATAGGGGAAAGGAGCCCAAACTGTCATCCTCAACCCCCTCCGACCAAACCATTTACCAGACTTCCGTTACGAAGCTTCTAGAGCTGGAAGCTTCGGTTCTAATTTAAAAAACTTTCCATAACAGGACTGGCATGATTGGAACATAGCTCAGTCCACTGATCAGCACGCGGAATAGTGCTAATCTCTGCACATCAATGTGGGGGATACAAAGGTCATTAGTGCCAGCCTTGTAAATTGGGAAAAACAGAAGTTCTAGTGGAAATGGTCCAAAAGGGAAATGATTTGCTCATGAAGAGGGACATAATGGGAGTTTCTTCATGAAGGTAAAGCATGCGAGGTTCACTGTAGAGGTCCTCCAGGATCAAGGAACAGGGAGTACAGGGACAGTGAAAAAATGTTGTGTAACAAAGGCAAAGCCTTCACTTCCAGAAATGTGCAATGCTAGCCAGGCAAGGCAAGGTCTAGGCTAAGGCAGCCCAGACCGCCGACGGGTGACTAAAAACATGAGAAGTCTGAATGCATGGTGATACCAACTATAAACAAGAGTGAACGATCATGCATGAAAACAGAAAGTGCAGGATTCAGAAAATGGGAAAACATGCATGCGTGCGAGTCGCTGCAACGATGACCGTTGGTGAAAAAACAGTGTCATGCATGCGACAGTAGTGAGATGTGAACAAAAACTGAAACGGTGCTTCTACAAGCTAACATAAATCAAAACGAAAGCAAGTGCTCACTGAAATCAAGCAAACATCACTCACACAAGCCGAAACACAAAAAGTGACAGAAACGTAGCGCAAGACATACAAAGTGGGATTACCCCTAAACAGATGAGCTGAATGTGCCGACGACTCCTAGATGTGATGTGGGATGTTAGAGCTTCAAGATCAATGTGAGGGATGAGATCTACAGCGTCCAATTCATAAGTTTTGATAAAATCGAGGTTATGACACGCAGGCCACAAATCTAGGAAAACTGACACTTAGCGGGCGGTTTCTAAAATGAGCATTGCATGTAACCTCCAGATGCTAAAAATAGATCCCTAAATCAAGGGATGTCTTTGCATGCTTCCTTGGGAAAATCAGTCCATGCATGCAAATCAGTTTTGCTCGGTCCAAGAGGGAACTGGTCAACCTGAAGGCACACGCATCGGTCTGCAAGGCTGGGATGAAAATTTGTGTAGTTCCTAGGCTCAGTTGGGCTAGTTATCCCAGAGGGATTGCGCAATTTCTTGGGTCAGCAAGTGACTGCCAGCTAGAATTTCACAATTTATGGGCTAAGAAACAGTGCTGGTCTGGATTACGTAGTTTTCTGGAGGAAGACTGCTTGACTGCTCTGCGCAATTTTGGAGCCTAGCAAGTTGCGAGGCTAATTTACACAATTTCTGGAGGGAAGGTTGGTTCCCCTCCAGAATTGTGCAATTTTCTGAGGGAAACCTGACAAGCCGATTTACGCAATTCTTGTGCTGAGCAGCTATCCTAGGATGAATTGTGCAATTTTCAGAGGAAGCTTGACAGGCAGCATTGCGCAATTCATGAGCTCAGTAGGTTGGACAACTGATTCGCGTAATTTCTAGAGGGAAGGTTGGTTCCCCTCCCGAATTATATAATTTTCTGGGGGACCTGCTTGGCTAGCACATGGTCTAAGTCTGGAAAGACAACCTATGTGGGGAGTGAAGCAAACTGACATGCACAGGCTGACAAGACATTGAGAAACAGTTGAAGCCTATATGCTTGACGGTGCAAGACATGCTACTGAGGATGGTTGGTAGGGAGGCTCCGAAAAGAAGCTAAGGAAAAATTTTGGAGGGTGTTTGTAGCTGCTACAACAGGAGGTTGGTTGACTACTGGAATTGCGCAATGCACAATCCATACTGGCCTGTTGGTTACTGAGATTGTGCAATGTGAAATTTCAGCTGGCAAGTGATGTAGGCCCAGGGACTCCATTACGCAATTTTGTGGGCCAGCAGACACTGCCTCTCAAACTTGCGCAAAGCAAGATTGGGAGGGCACTGACTGGCCAAATTTGCACTTTTTCTGGGAGGAAGGCAGAGCCTTCCCTCTCAGAATTGTGCAATGATGTCCGCGTAAAGGCAGAGTCCCAGCCAAGGTTGCCCAAACCCGCCAACTGGCAACTGAAAGAATATGAAGATGTGAATTCATGGTGATACTGAGTGTAAGGAGTGAATGATCATGCATGCAAACAATGAATACAAGATTCAGAAAATGGAAAAACATGCATGTGTGTGAAACGAGTTGCCGAATCAGCGACTGTTCGTGCAAAATAGTGTCATGCATGCGAGAGTAGTGAGATGCAAAAAAAAAATGAATCAGTGCTTGTACAGGCTAATATGCATGCAAATGACGACACCAAGCATTCATAGAAATCAAGTAGACAACACTCACACAAGCTAAAACACAAAAAGCGGCAGAAATGCTGCAAAAGACAAGTAAAGCAGACTTACCCAGAAAAAGATGAGATGGATGTGCTGAAGACTTCTAGATGTGTTGTGGGATGTTAGAGCTCCAAGTTCAATGTGAAGAATGAGCTCTGAAGTGTCAAATAAATAATTTTGAGGCTCATGACATGCATGGCACAAATCTAGGAAAAAGCGACACTTGGAGGAAAGTTTCTAAAATGATCTTTGCATGTAACCTCTAGCTCCTAAAAATAGATCCCTAAAACATAGGGATGTTTTTTTCATGTTGCTTTTTGCTATTTCGAGAAAAAGTAGCCCATGCATGCAAGTCAAGTTTTCTAGGTCCCGGGTGGAACCGGTCAACCTAAAGGCACATGCAACAGCCTGCTTGACAAAGAGGGATTTTTGTGCAATTTCTGGGAGGAGCTGGGTTGGTTGTCTAGAGGGATTGTGAAATTTCTAGGAGGAGTAGTTGACTGCTGCCTAGAATTGCACAATTTATGGGTTGAGTTGCATTATTGGACCAGATTGTGCAATTTTCCTGAGGAAGGTTGTTTGACTGAATTGCACAATTTCTTAGCCCAGCAGATTTGCCCAATTTCTAGAGGGAAGGTTGGTTCCCCTCCAAAATTGTGCAATTTTCTGAGGGAGCTACTCAGCCAACAACTGGTCCAAGTCTAGAGTGGGAGCTTGTGAGGGGAGTGAAGGAAACTATCATGCACAGGATGGAAAGTTACTGAAACCGCAATGAAACCTATGTACTAGACAGTGCAAGACATGCTGTCAAGGATGGTTGGTAGGGAGGCTCCAAAACGAAGCTAAGGAAAAATTTTGGAGGCTAGTTGTAGCCGCTACAACAAAGCCCTGGTTGAACAAATTCTCTAGAAGCCCTGTATAAGTTGTGGGTTGAGTTACTAGTTCTGGAAGCCTTGGTTTGAATAAACGATCTAGAAGCCCTGGAAGGCTTGTATGGAGACCGATCTGATGATGGTCTTGTGATGTCTAATGTTAGAAAATTATATATTAGAGAGCAATTGAGCACATAGAATATATTGCAGAAATATAAACACAGAAAATGCTACAGTCCTTCCTTTTATATTATCCATCAAAATGAAGAGATACAACCTACAGCAAATCTGTTGTAATTCTCTCTTCGCTCTCACACAATATCCTCTCTCTTTCTTGCTCAAAATACACATCTCCATAGCCGCAATACAATTCCTGCATACATAGTGAGGGGTTTCATTCTAGGGAAAAAAACCCTAAATTAAACATAAATTCTACCGTCAAATTTCCGCCTAATGAACGACCCAGATTGACTACGAAATTACAACATTTTACAAGGAAATTTTACATCTATTTTTTTAGATTTGGGGGCACTACCCCCGATCCCTCTCCAAGGGAGGGGGGGGGGCCTCTAAAGAATTGTCGTCACGCCCCACCCCCCCCCCCCCCATAGACCCCCCTTGCAGTGCAAATAAATGGCGGCGTTGCTGCCACATTACAAATGGGGTCGAATGCAGTGATACCTCTAAATAAATAAGATAATCATGCTCCACACCCAACAATCTCCCACTTAGAGACTGATTATAGAAACTCCACCACTGCTTCATTTTCTAGATAATGACTCCACTTTGGACTTAGCTATTTCTCATCTTCATCATCATACTTGAAGACCAATTGAAACCGAGCAAAATTTTAGTTTCTCCCTCGTTATAGATTTTGTTAACATATCTGCAAGATTCTGGCTAGTGCGTATCTTTTCCAACTTCAATTGTCCATCTTCCAACACTGACCATATGAAATGGTACTTGAGTTGTATTTGTTTAGTATTGGAATGAAATGCAAAGTTATTTGCAATATGTATGGCACTCTGGCTGTCACTATGTAACCTGCCCAACTCCTGCTTCTTACCCAATTCATCCATAAACCTTTGTAACCAAATCATTTCTTTACTAGCCTCTGTAGTAGCAACATACACTTCTTCCATCATTGAGAGTGCAACAACACTTTACAGTTTTGAAACCCAACTAACATTTGTTCCACCTACAGTAAACACACACCATGTGGTGCTCCTCCTGTTACCTTTATCACCCGCCATATATGCATCAACATATCCCTGTAGAGCAATATTTGAACCACCAAAGCATAATGCTTGATTTGGGGTACCTCTCAAATACCTGAGAATCCACTTCACCGCCATTTAATGTTCTTTTCCTAGATTATTCATGTACATGCTTACAACTACCACTGCATGTGCAATATCAAGCCTTATGTAGACCATTTCATACATTAAGCTTCCAACTGCTGATGCATATGGAACTTTAGACATATAAGCCTTTTCTTCCTAAGTCTTGGGACACATCTACTTACTTAGTTTGAAATGGATAGCCAAAGGTATACTAACTGGTTTTGCATTCTGCATATTAAATCTTTTCAAGGCCTTTTGCATGTACTCACTCTCAGACAATGTTAATTTGTGATTCTTCCTGTCTCTAGTTATTCTCATACCAAGGATTTGTTTTGCAGCACCCAAATCATTCATTGCAAGTGACTTTGCCAATTTTTTGTTGAGCACATTTATTTCCTGCATGTTAGAACTTGCAACAAGCATGTCATCTACATAGAATAACAATATCATATAGTTGACCTTTATTGTCTTTTGAGATAAACACAATGATCAAAGTGACATCCAGTATAACCTCGTTCAGACATAAACCTATCAAATTTTAGATACCACTTCCTTGGAGCCTATTTTAAGCCATACAATCTCTTCTTCAACCTACACACTAGTTTCTCCTTCCCTTTTACCTCATATCATTGTGGTTGCTGCATATATATCTCTTCCTCTAAATCCCCATGGAGAAAGGTTGTCTTTACATCTAAATTCTCAAGATGCAAATCTTCAGCTGCTACTAGACATAAAATATTTCTGATTGAAGTAATTTTAACAATAGGAGGAAATATCTCATCAAAGTCTTGTTGTGCTCCACAAAAACCCCCCATTTCATAACATTTTTATTCCCAAAATTATTATATGAAATGGGTCCCTTAGAGTTTAATTGGTATCAACATTGTATCTTTCAAAATGGTCCGAAAACCAAATGAATACATTATATAAAAACCTTTTGAAAAACCCATGTGATCAAATGAAACAATCCTTTTTCATTGCGATAAAGCGATCGCAAGATCGCATATCGCAATGACATAAGGGAGCATAAGTAAGTGGCACATTGGCCTCTGCCGATGCGATATCGCTATCGGTTATCGGCTATCGGTAATACTTTATGCACATTTTAAAGCGCCCCCATGCCATTAGCCCCAATGCGATGCGCAATCGGCGATCGGCAATCGGCAGTATTTCATCCACATTGTTAAGGCGCCCGGGTAATGTATTCTGATGCGATGCGATATCGCAATCGAAAAATCGGCGGCAGACTGTCAATATTATATATAATCCTCATTCTCCCGACGCGATGCGACATCGTTATCGGCGATCAGAGGTTTCAATAGTATCAATACAAAAGGTTTAAGGTTGCCCCGATGACCTATTGCGATAAAGCACAATTTTCAAAAAAGCCGTTAAATGAAGGGATATCATGATTTGTTTCATATTAAAGGCTTGATCTGCCCAACAATGATTTGCCTGCGCACAACCGCCAAAATGCCCACAGCATGCTTAAATGAATCATTCGGTCGATTAACGATATAATGGGCATTTAAGATTGGCAGGTTTTAAACGGCCATTTAATGTGATCGTAAGTCCTAAAATCCTCCCATGGATTGTGTCTGCGCCCATTTTAAAAGATAATCCCTTATTACGCATCTGTCAATATTTCTCATCACTTGTAAGTTTTCATTGCTATTTCTCTCTATTACGTATATTTGCGCCTCTGTGCAAAATTCATCCAAAGGAGAAAGCTCAAGCAAAATGGGGAAGAAATCCAAGAAGACCATAGGCGCTTCCACTACGCCAGCTGCAGGACAGGTTCTCACTGACAAGAAGAAAGGATTAATTTCGGATACAACATGTTCAGGTCTCGGCAAAACTACTTGGCAGGGTACCTACAACTTAATCGAGATTGAAGAACCTTCGGTGACAATAGTAGAAGCCACTGCTGATTCCACTCGGAAATCTGAGTGTACTCTTAAGGATTTAGCTGACTCCTTCCTTCACAGGATAGCAGCCAGGGAGAAAATTCTCCCATACACAGATGTAGTACATTGGGCAATTGAAGAAATCCCAATCTTGGATAGAACCTTCAGCACCAAAGACGGGAGAATTTTCGGGTCGTTCAAAGCTGAGGACTTGAGGCGAATGTACCATTTGCCTAAACCAGAGAAGATATACAATAAGGCGTTCCTGGAGAAATTCGCAAGTGAAAATGAAGTTGAATCCGAACCCATCCGGGATTGGAGACAAAATCCGGCCAAGCACAAACACGAATCTTCCGGTAAGTACTCAGTTGATTCCCTGGCTTCTCCTTATTGCTACGCTGGAATAATGATGTGTAGATTGTAGGGATTGCATGACTCCTCTAATTTCACCATAGAGATGGTTCCTTT
Source organism: Pinus tabuliformis (assembly GCA_031772625.1). Lineage (NCBI taxonomy): Eukaryota > Viridiplantae > Streptophyta > Pinopsida > Pinales > Pinaceae > Pinus > Pinus tabuliformis. Next base: position 1,604,780,039 of record CM062804.1, read on the forward strand.
AATGGAAGCTGCAGTGAACAGTCAAATAATGGATTGGGCCACTATTCTCTCAGATAAACTAGCCATAGCTGTTCTTGATTTTAGAAATCAGACTGTCGTCTCTGAAAGGAAAATTCCCCCATTCTATTACAGTGCATATATTTTAGATACATTATGTTTCAATTCTGAATTTCCCGTGCTCGGCTGGAGGTGGATGCCACAAGATCCCACGGCTATCCACATATACCATCAGAAATTATGGAAGTCTTCTTACAAGCACCATCTGTACCAAATCTGCAATGGCTTTATGGTTCCTATTTATTATTCTATTTTTGATAAACCCATTCCCAAGATTTCCTATCAAGCTTCGTTTGATTTAACAGCGCTAGGGAGTTGGTTTGGAGAGGAGAGATTTACCTACATAAGAGTTTTCGGCAGCCAAGCCAAGCCACATGTTCTCCCTTTGTACATACCAGATAAACTGCTAGCAAGAGAAATCGCTTATCAGATTACGACTGAGAGTGTTACACAGACTCTCAAGAAAGAAAAGAAGAGGGGCTGGCCCTCTTTTCCCTTGAGGTGTGGTGTCTATACTCTGCATGATCTCAAACATGCAGAAAAGGAAGCCACAAAGATTCAATCCTTAACTCTGGCGACTATCCCAAATAGGCCATTTGATCCAAGGAAAGTTGCCTATAATGCATTAGAACAGGCCAAATTGACAAAATTTGAGCATAAAGAAGATATGTTTGACGACCTGTTCATTTCAGCCGAATCAATAGGTCAGGCTAGAGAATTCGCTAAAATGAAATATAATGATGAAGGGTTGACTGAGTTTAATAAACTTAGAGAACAGAGGTTGCAAACTCTTCCTCTAGATTTACTAGCAACAACCCCGGCGACATCATCAAGCGAGCCTGGTCAGCAACAGTCAAAGGAACCTCCGGTTATAACAAAGGATCATAAGAAGGAACAGGAGGAAAGGCAGAGAAAAGAAAAAGAAGAAAGGCAGAAGAGAGCACAGGAGGAGAAACAGAGGAAAGAGAAAGAGGAACAGCAAATGAAAGAGCAGGAGGAAAGACAAAAGAAGGAACAAGAGGAGCAACGGAAGAAAGAGCAGGAAGAAGTGTGGAAGGAGTCCCAAGACGAAAAGCAAAAACAAACCACCATTGATGTCAATATAGATACTCATATTGACCCTAAATTGCTCCAGGAATGGAAGCAATTTGACTCTATCATCAGTGGGTTGGAATGTTCCAAAGATACAGACACTTCCAAGACAAACGATACACAGGACATCACTTCACCTCAGGTTCTAAGTGGAACCAGTGGCCCACCCATTTCTAAGGATGTTGAGGTAATACCAAAAGACCCCTTCGACCAAATCATTCTCCAGGTAGAGGATATTCCTCCCCTGGATGTCTTCTACAGCCCAAGGCATAAAGCAGTGGTTAAACGACAAAGGAAAAGAAGGAAGATTGATCAACCTCCCCTTTTCCCAGAACAAACTGTTACGGGCAGCGTGGTTTGGAAGGAGGAATTCGACCCCTCCGATGACCTGACAAAACTATCACAGTATGCGGGAGCCTATTCGGCAGCGACAATCGATAAGGCATCGGAGGTAAGTCTTCTATTGAAAACCAAAGACCAAGAAATTTTTGCATTATAGGCAGAGTTGGCTGAGACAAAACAGAAGGCAGAACAGGCAGAGCAGCAATTGTTGACACAACAGCAAGTGAACAGTCAATTAACTCAGCAATTGCAGGCAGAAAAGCAAAGGGTCGACCAAGGCGCGATCCAGAAACAGAAGGAATTATCAGAGGCATTGGCACAATTAAGGGCAGCAAACGAGCAAATGATGAAAACGAAGGATGAGAAAATCGCTCAATTGTCATCGCAGCTCGAAATAATAAAGGGCGCTCCACAAGTGGCTGAATTCAGAGCAGAAGCATTACAAATAAACACTGCATTAATATCTCAAATTAGGCTTCTGTGTCAACAAATCGCTCAGGCAAAGCCACTCTGTGAATTAACGACATCCATAAATCAACAGGTAGAGAAGGCCAGGAATGAATTGGATCAAGCCGAAGAAATCATAGCTGCATTTCTTGACTGGCAAGATTCTGAACAAGGGAGAGCAACAAATTTGCCCAGAATCTTAGAAACACATAAAGATATACTCTTCACAGAATGGCAGTCTCATATGATGAAAGCAGAGAGGGTAGCTTCGAGATGTAAATCAACTTCCAGCAACCTGGTTGAACTAGTTAACAACACTCTCTACTTATCAAATATGATTTCCCAATGTACACCAGGAAGGTTGACAACAACAAACACATTGGAGCAATCATGTTATCCTGATTTAGAGGAAAAGGGGAGATTAATCGCTGGGATTAACAGTTTAACCATGGAAGCATATTGGCTCTTCCTGGTAAAGCCGCATACACAGAGAGCCACCCTTAAGTGCCTAACAGATGCGATCGGGTATATAATTCCTGATATTCAGGATGCCACCTATGCCGCCCAACTCAGTTCGCGCCTCAACAAACCTCCTGAAGTAGAGCCAATGCTTGCGATAAGTCAGCTCAGATTTAAAGGCAAGCAGCCTACTTGACGAATCATGCCGCCGATTGCCAGATCGCTGAGGAAAATAGGATCAAGATTTATTGATACCGATTTAGTAGGATTTCAGTTTAATAGATATTTAGATTAATTTAGTATTTATAGACCCTTTCATTGTTTTGGAAAGGGTCGTAAAGTTTTGTACCAGACTTAAAGACTGAAGTTTGCACTATTGTGCTTCAGTCAATATTCTTTTATGAAATTGGACCAGTTGTTCTTAATTCAACAAGGAGGCTTTTTATGCAATTGTGCACTATTGTCTTTGTTGAGAATGTTTCTGCGTTGAAGGAAGAATTACAAGTAGCGATTGATATCGGGAGTGTCAAAGCAGCTCATATGGTATTTCTATCTATGTCTGAATTCATTCCTGTTATGTGAATTGTTATTTGATTATCCTTGCTATTCTTGATTATATGCATGCGCTTTAACAGCAATTCTACATTCTTTCCACTATTGGATGTTTTATGATATGCTTTCCTTTTAATCATGTATATGTCAATAATATAAATGATGAGTGTGGTAATATCGCTTTAATCGCTTTGCTTAACTATTTAGGCACAGTAATCTTTAATGAATTAATATCTATGTATGTTAGATGGAGTCATCTATATGCCTGTCTTTAGACACAGACCATCAAACACTACACTTTAAAGCTCAATAGATTCCCAGGATAGTTCATAGTTTTTTGTATTCTTGTCAATAGATTTAGTGATTCGCTCATTGCTAGTTTAGTTTATACATCACCCATTCATCCTGTTTATCCACTTTTGGGAAACTGGTCCCATTATCCCCAGTCGGAGCCACTATTCTAAACGGAAAAGGAGCTGTACTAAGGTCCGGACCGGGTGGTTATCCCCGATGTTGTTGCAGCGATTTTCGAGGCATCAACATTTTTGGCGCTAGAAGGAGGGCCTGACTGTGAATGGCAAACAAACCCAAATCTGCAAGCCATTCTAAGAGTAATTTTCCCTCCGAATCCCCTCGAACTTCTCATTCGCATGCTGGTTCTCCAGTATCCAAACAAGAAAAAGAGGAATCAACTACCACTACTCAAACCCATCATACTCCAGAACAATTAAGTCTTGAATCACCTGAAGTCCAGTCTCTTATCCACAAACTTCAGAGCTTCTCGATTTCACCACAGAAATTTGAGGTATCACAAAGCAGTGCGACTTCGCAGTTCAATTTATCTCATCCTCTCACCAGACTTCAGAACGAAAAGCTCAGTATTGAACCCACTGAGTTCCCTTTACCCAAAAGGAAAAAGGCGAAGAAAAATACTGAATGATCTGATAGTGAAGAGCTTTCATCCATATCCTCCATTGCATCTTCCCCTCTGCAAAGTCAACCATCCACTCCCCCATTACATATTGTTGTTCACCAGGGATTAGAAGCTTCAACATCCCAACCTGCTCACTCTTCAGCATTATTTCCTTCCCATACATCTGGAATTCCAACAGTAGTATCAACCACTGTTGCTATTACAATGGCAGATCCATGGACCAGACCTGGTGCAGTCAATATGGCTGCGCCATTGCATCCATTACCAAATTATCCTGAAAAATGGCTACCTAAGTTTAATCCAGATGATGGAACCCAGGCTGAGGAACACATCAATAATTTCATGTTAGCAGTCAACTTGAAAGGAGTAACAGAACAAGATGTTGTTGTTAGACTTTTCCCTTACACCTTGCAAGGATTAGCAGGATCCTGGTATTTCTCTTTACCCTCTGGTTCCATTACCAGTTGGAACACCTGCCAAGAGCAGTTTCTTACCAAATATGGAGATGATAGGTCTTTGGCTACTTTAATAAACGATCTCTCCAATCTGAGAATAGAGCATAGGGAACCAATTAAGGAATTTAATGCTCGCTTCAATAAACTCCTGAACAAAATCCCTACAGCTTCCAAACCAAGTGAACAAATTCGAAGCGAATGGTATATCACCACCCTACTTGCCAATATAGCCATTTTTGTAGACAAGGCTGGGAAACCTACCTTAGCCGAAAACATGAGAGAAGCACTTGCTGTGGAAAAGCGCATAAATGCTCTAGAGAAGAAGGCTGCTCTGGAAGACAGAAAAGCCAAAAAAGTCTCTTTCAAAGATGACTCAAGGAAGAAGACCCATACGACTTGGAAGGTTTGCAGAAGGTCCTAAAAACTTTATCAAATGAAATGGTTGAAATAAAGAAGCAGGTAGCAGAAACATCAACCAAAAGGCCCTTTAGAACTTTTAAGAGAAATGAGTCAAAGGCCCCAAATGTCATATCTAATGCAGACTCAGAGCAAGAAGAAGAAGAGGAAGAGGAAGCAATCGCACTGACTGATGATGAAGAAGAAGTAGTAGAATGTCATGGAATGTGGGATTTTATACTCCCCAGCTCCGATACTGATAATGAAGAAGAAGCATTCCCGGTCACTACTAGGAGCAAAAGTACTTCTGAACCTGTTCAGGTAACATCAAAGAAAAGGAGTGCTGGTGCTGCTACAACCAAAGAAAAGGTACCTGCAAAGAAATCACCTGCAGCAGTTCCCCAAAACCAGCCTTCAACTTCTAATACTCCTTCAACATCTAAAACATTAGTGGTATCTGATTCAATGGAGTATAACATTGTTGATGACATGAAGAAAACTAAAGCAAACATTACTATGTTTGAGCTTAGTAAATTGAAGCATCAGCAGAAATTACTTCTTAAAGAATTGAATGATGTTCCCTCTACACCACTTCCCAGTGCAAAAGCTTCTAATGATTCAGGCCAACCTCCTCCCGGTATGGTTGAAGCTACCGATTCAGTTTTGATTGGCGATAGATCAAATTCTCATACTCCACCTTTCCTTCTAACCTATGAGATTTACAACAGAAACCTGCACAACTGTTTAATTGACTCAGGGGCATCATCTAACATAATGCCAGCTTCAGTTTGTTCTAAATTGAACATTGAACCCCAGAAGTCTGCTATCCATATTGTACAGTTGGACAGGACTAAAGTGCAAGTTGTGGGAGAAATTAATTCCGTAACTATCAGGTTGTCTGCTAATCCCAGAGTAGTACAAAGGATTGACATCCTAATAGCCGATATACCTGAATTTTACGGTCTAATTTTGAGTAGGGATTGGTCCGAAAAATTGCATGGATATATTTCTACTGATTGGTCACATATGTGGCTTCCCTATAAGGGTAAGCCAAATCAAATAAGGATCGATCGAGAGAAACATATGACCCACACAGTTACTGAATTTGAGCAAGAAAACCAGCCGGTAGCATTCAACAACAACATTTTGGGGAATTATTCATCAGAGTCATTCTTTGGCAACTTTGTTGCCCAACCATCTCCTTTTTCAGTCAATCATTTTACATCTCAGATTGAGAATTTTTCACAAACAGATAGGTCTAGATGTTTCAATGATGCTGAGAAAACTGTAAATACATTTGTTAATACTTCTTTATTTTGGTCTTTATATTTTGATGGCTCTAAGTCCAGCGAGGGCTCAGGAGCAGGTTGTATTTTGGTTAGTCCACAAGGAGAAAAGACAATGCTGTCCTGTAGGCTGGAATTTGAATGCACTAACAATACAGCCGAATATGAAGCCTTAGTCCAGGGACTGTATAAAGCGATCGGTCTTAAAGTGCAATATTTGAAAGTATTCGGCGATTCTGAAATTATTGTTAAACAGGTGAGGAATGCAATCCATTGTCTTTCAAATCACCTCAAGCATTATCAATCGCTAGTACAAGAACTTACTTCGCACTTTTCCACATTCAACATTTCCTCCATCCCCAGGTCTCAAAACTCGACAGCCGATCTCCTAGCCAATGTAGCTTCCAAGCTTCTACCTTCTGAAGACTACAACCCAGATAGATTTTCCGTAGAATTGCTTTTTAGGCCTTCAATTCCTGACAATGTCACTAATTGGAGAGTATTCAACCATGATGAGGATATTTTACAATTCTTAACTTCTGAAAAGTCCTATGATAATCAAATCATTGAGGAAGATGAGCATGACTCCCAAATGAGAGAAACACCTCAGGAAAATGCAATTCCTAAGCCAGTGGTAAAGCTCGAAGATCTTTATGATATCAAAGACAGGTTTAAACCTGTAACTAATGCAAAGCTCCAAAGTTCTACCCTTAGGTTTGAATTAATAAATCTAGGTACTGAGCATGCTCCTCAAAATATTAATTTAGGATTAGGACTTTCCTTGGAAGAAAAGGAGGCATTCATAAGACTGTTAAGGAAAAATAAACAGGTCTTTGCTTGGAAATACGATGATTTGAAGACATATGATACATCCATTATCCAGCATACCATTCCTATGCTTCCTGATCAGAAACCGATTCAGCAGAAGTTAAGAAAAATACATCCAAACTTAGAGAGCCAGATAAAATCGGAACTTAACAAACTCTTGAAAGCCAAGATTATTTTTCCTGTCCGACACTCAAACTGGGTCTCTAATATGGTGCGAGTCAGAAAGAAAAATGGCAACATTCGAATTTGTATTGATTTCAGAAATTTGAACAAAGCGAGCTTGAAAGACAATTTCCCATTACCTACTATGGAGCAAATACTCCAATCAGTAGCAGGCTCTGAATTGATGTCCTTTCTTGATGGTTTTTCAGGATATAACCAAGTCCTGGTTCACCCTGATGACCAGCTTAAAACCACATTCAAAACAAAATGGGGAACATATGCATATCAGAAAATGCCTTTCGGACTTATAAATGCAGGGGCAACATTCCAAAGAGCTATGGATATAGCTTTTAGAGGGTTGATTAATAGAACAGTAGTCGTCTACCTAGACGATATTACTGTATTCTCTAAGGAGAGGTATAATCATTTGCATGATCTAAATCAAATTTTTCAACGTTGCAAAAGATATGGTATTTCTCTTAACCCTAAAAAGTCTTTCTTTGCTCTTGATCAAGGGAAGCTCTTGGGTTTTATTGTGTCCAAAGATGGCATTTATATTGATCCTGATCAGATCAAAGAAATCTCTGAAATCCCTTTTCCACACAATAAAAAATCGATGCAGTCATTTTTAGGCCAGATCAATTTTGTCAAAAGATTTGTTCCCGATTTTTCTCAAATTATTTTGCCACTTCAAACAATGATTAAGAAAAATTCAGTTTTTAAGTGGGGATTAGCAGAAAAAGAAGCTTTTGATCTAATCAAGCAATCAATAATCAATGCCCCAGCCTTAAATACTCCAAATTTTTCTAATCATTTTACATTGTATACCATTGCATCCAACTCGTCGTATGCTGCAGTACTCACGCAACTAAATAATCACAATCTGGAAGCACCCATTTCATTTTTTAGCTCAAATCCTGAGGGTGCTGAATTGAATTATTCCGATGTAGAAAAACAAGCCTTTGCTGTATTTAAAGCAGTCAAGCATTATAGACCCTTCCTTCTAAAAACCCACACAAAAGTTATAGTTCCTTTCCCTGCAGTTTGGCAACTATTAATCCAAAAAGAACTGGGTGAAAAAAGGGCAAACTGGGTCACAGCGCTTCAAGAGTATGACTTAGAAATTAAACCAGCAAAGATTGTTAGAGGTCAAGGTTTTTGCAGGATATTGGCAGGAGCATCCAACATTCCAGAATCAAGCGATACAGATCAAACTGAAGAAATCAATCAGATAAGTGTTACTGATTCTGAATCTCAATATGCAGATTTAATCTTTTATTTAAAGAATGGTTATGCACCTCCAAACCTATCTTACAAGAACAAAAGGGCCATTAGGTTGAAAGCAAAGAATTTTACAATTATTGATGATGTGCTTTTTAAGCAGAATTATGATTCCATCTTATTAAGATGCCTTGAGAAACCTGAAGCACAAAAGGTTTTGCAGGAGTTACATGATGGACCAGCGGGAGGACATTTTGGAGCTAATACAACAGCTCACAAAATTATTCATGCTGGTTACTATTGGCCCACTTTGTTTAAAGATGCCCACGAGTATGTAAGGAAATGCCTCAATTGTCAAACTTCGAGTGGAAGACAACGTAAACCAGCTTTCCCTCTGCAACCAGTCAACATTGAACAACCATTTGAGCAATGGGGATTGGACATCATTGGGGAAATCACCCCACCATCTTCCAAACAGCATAAGTATATCCTTACCGCTACCGATTATTTTACTAAGTGGGTTGAGGCAATCCCTTTGAAGACAGCAAATTCTGAAGCAATCATTGAATTCATAGATCAATTCATCATTACCAGGTTTGGTGTCCCAAATGCTCTTGTTTTTGATAATGCATCTTACTTTTCAGGCAATGCTATGTTTGATTTCGCTATTAAAAGAGGATTTAAATTAAAATATTCTGCTAATTACTATCCCCAGGGTAATGGTTTAGCAGAGTCTACTAATAAAAATCTGATCAAAATCATTAAGCGAACTATAGAACAAAATCATAAAAACTAGCATAAATTCTTAATGTTTGCATTATGGGCTGATAGAATAACACATAAAGCTTCTATAGGATCTTCTCCGTTCAATCTTGTGTATGGAAAAGAAGCAGTACTACCCACAAATCTTGTTCTTCCTTCACTAGCCCTAGTTCAGTTCATTGAGGAATGTCCTTCCTCTTCTATTCAGCTTAGACATGACCAAATTCTAAAATTAGAAGAGGAAAGAGAAAAATCCAAGGTCATTCATGCCAAACATCAGCAAGTCATCAAGGCAGCTTTTGATTCAGTCTCATCTGGTTCAAAACAATTCCAAATCGGTGATTTAGTTCTGAAATGGGACAAAGCCCATGAGGACAAGGGTAAACACACCAAGTTCCAGAAGATGTGGCTTTGACCGTTTCAGATCTATGAAAAGATAGGCCATTCGACCTTTATATTGCAAGATTTATCAGGTTCGAGAGATTCTCTCCCTGTTAATGGCCTGATCTTGAAAAAATTCTTCAATTGAGGAGGTAACCCCTTCTCCTTTTATTTTAATAGGATTTTGTAGTTTGTAGAATTTTTAGGAAATAAAGTTGTAAGGTAACTTCCATTGACCTTTTGCTGTGTTTGGAAAGTTGTCCCACAGAAATAGTATGGATATTTGCTTTTAAATAATAGAACTCTTAACCAAAAGGGATAATTTCTAGGAAATTAGGTATCATTGTATTCTGAAAACATACTTCAAGTTTTGTGAACTCCTCTCAAAGTATAGAAGTATTGTAAATCATTTTCTGTTTTCAGATTGGTCTCAAAAGGTTATCAATATCAAGATAGAAGCTAATCCAATTTCAGCATCTTCAACTCTAACCCTGTCATCCATTTACTCTTAAGGAGAAAATTGTTCATCCCATTCACTAAAGTTTATGATTACTCAGAGTGTAATTCTAAAATATTTGATAGAAAAGATAAGAAGTCTTATTACAAGCCTGCTTACCATGTTCATAGGAAAATAGTTTAACCGACATTACCAATACTGCATACCAAAACAGGGTAATGGCTTGAAATTATAAGACAAGGGGTCTCATCACGAGCCAGCTTGTTCGGTTAGATTACTACCAGTGAATGGCATTGTCAATAGCTGGCCACCAAACCAGGACAATGGCTTTTTATCTTATTAATAATAGAAAAGAAAATGGAATACAAAATATGAAAACATGTTTTGAATTCATTCTGTTAATCACACTCTTAATTGGATGGGACAATGGACAATAGTATGGTTAAAAGGTATCCCTGTCGAAACTATAAACATTTGCTGGCAACAGAGGCTCTACCTATGACAGATGAGTTTACTATAAAAGCTGATTTGGAAAAGTTTTCTGTTTTATCATTATAAACCCATAGAGGCCTATTTAAAACTTAGAATGTATCTATTTTCTTTAAAAAGAGAGGAAGTTAGCAAAATAATTTCATTTTACTCGGAATGCATATATACCTAATTATATTAGAATTTTCCCCTTTGATTAGAACTCTATTGTGAAAAAAGTTTAAGTATTTCTATACTTTTCAGAGATAATTGTTTCTTCCAGCGAATCGCCAATTGTTGTGCTCCACAACAACCCCCCATTTCATAACATTTTTATTCCCAAAATTATTATATGAAATGGGTCCCTTAGAGTTTAATTGGTATCAACATTGTATCTTTCAAAATGGTCCGAAAACCAAATGAATACATTATATAAAAACCTTTTGAAAAACCCATGTGATCAAATGAAACAATCCTTTTTCATTGCGATAAAGCGATCGCAAGATCGCGTATCGCAATGACATAAGGGAGCATAAGTAAGTAGCACATTGGTCTCTGTCGATGCGATATCGCTATCGGTTATCGGCTATCGGCAATACTTTATGCACATTTTAAAGCGCCCCCATGCCATTAGCCCCGATGCGATGCGCAATCGGCGATCGGCAATCGGCAGTATTTCATCCACATTGTTAAGGCGCCCGGGTAATGTATTCCGATGTGATGTGATATCGCAATCAGCAAATAGGCGGCAGGCTGTCAATATTATATATAATCCTCATTCTCCCGACGCGATGCGATATCGCTATCGGCGATCGGAGGTTTCAATAGTATCAATACAAAAGGTTTAAGGTTGCCCCGATGACCGATTGCGATAAAGCACAGTTTTCAAAAAAGCCGTTAAATGAAGGGATATCATGATTTGTTTCATATTAAAGGCTTGATCCGCCCAACAATGATTCGCCTGCGCACAACCGCCAAAATGCCCACAGCACGCTTAAATGAATCATTCGGCCGATTAACGATATAATGGGCATTTAAGATTGGCAGGTTTTAAACGGCCATTCTATGTGATCGTAAGTCCTAAAATCCTCCCATGGATTGTGTCTGCGCCCATTTTAAAAGCTAATCCCTTATTACGCATCTGTCAATATTTCTCATCACTTGTAAGTTTTCATTGCTATTTCTCTCTATTACGTATATTTGCACCTCTGTGCAGAATTCATCCAAAGGAGAAAGCTCAAGCAAAATGGGGAAGAAATCCAAGAAGACCACAGGCGCTTCCATTACGCCAGCTGCAGGACAGGTTCTCACTGACAAGAAGAAAGGATTAATTTCGGATACAACATGTTCAGGTCTCGGCAAAACTACTTGGCAGGGTACCTACAACTTAATCGAGATTGAAGAACCTTCGGTGACAATAGTAGAAGCCACTGCTGATTCCACTCGGAAATCTGAGTGTACTCTTAAGGATTTAGCTGACTCCTTCCTTCACAGGATAGCAGCCAGGGAGCAAATTCTCCCATACACAGATGTAGTACGTTGGGCAATTGAAGAAATCCCAATCTTGGATAGAACCTTCAGCACCAGAGACGGGAGAATTTTCGGGTCGTTCAAAGCTGAGGACTTGAGGCAAATGTACCATTTGCCTAAACCAGAGAAGATATACAATAAGGCGTTCCTTGAGAAATTTGCAAGTGAAAATGAAGTTGAATCCGAACCCATCCGGGATTGGAGACAAAATCCGGCCAAGCACAAACACGAATCTTCCGGTAAGTGCTCAGTTGATTCCCTGGCTTCTCCTTATTGCTACGCTGGAATAATGATGTGTAGATTGTGGGGATTGCATGACTCCTCTAATTTCACCATAGAGATGGTTCCTTTAATGGAAGCTGCAGTGAACAGTCAAATAATGGATTGGGCCACTATTCTCTCAGATAAACTAGTCATAGCTGTTCTTGATTTTAGAAATCAGACTGTCGTCTCTGAAAGGAAAATTCCCCCATTCTATTACAGTGCATATATTTTAGATACATTATGTTTCAATTATGAATTTCCCGTGCTCGGCTAGAGGTGGACGCCACAAGATCCCACGGCTATCCACATATACCATCAGAAATTATGGAAGTCTTCTTACAAGCACCATCTATACCAAATCTGCAATGGCTTTATGGTGCCTATTTATTATTCTATTTTTGATAAACCCATTCCCAAGATTTCCTATCAAGCTTCGTTTGATTTAACAGCGGTAGGGAGTTGGTTTGGAGAGGAGAGATTTACCTACATAAGAGTTTTCGGCAGCCAAGCCAAGCCACATGTTCTCCCTTTGTACATAGCAGATAAACTGCTAGCAAGAGAAATCGCTTATCAGATTACAGCTGAGAGTGTTACACGGACTCTCAAGAAAGAAAAGAAGAGGGGCTGGCCCTCTTTTCCCTTGAGGTGTGGTGTCTATACTCTGCATGATCTCAAACATGCAGAAAAGGAAGCCACAAAGATTCAATCCTTAACTCTGGCGACTATCCCAAATAGGCCATTTGATCCAAGGAAAGTTGCCTATAATGCATTAGAATAGGCCAAATTGACAAAATTTGAGCATAAAGAAGATATGTTTGACGACCTGTTCATTTCAGCCGAATCAATAGGTCAGGCTAGAGAATTCGCTAAAATGAAATATAATGATGAAGGGTTGACTGAGTTTAATAAACTTAGAGAACAGAGGTTGCAAACTCTGCCTCTAGATTTACTAGCAACAACCCCGGCGACATCATCAAGCGAGCCTGGTCAGCAACAGTCAAAGGAACCTCCAGTTATAACAAAGGATCATAAGAAGGAACAGGAGGAAATGCAGAGAAAAGAAAAAGAAGAAAGGCAGAAGAGAGCACAGGAGGAGAAACAGAGGAAAGAGAAAGAGGAACAGCAAATGAAAGAGCAGGAGGAAAGACAAAAGAAGGAACAAGAGGAGCAACGGAAGAAAGAGCAGGAAGAAGTGCGGAAGGAGTCCCAAGCCGAAAAGCAAAAACAAACCACCATTGATGTCAATATAGATACTCATATTGACCCTAAATTGCTCCAGGAATGGAAGCAATTTGACTCTATCATCAGTGGGTTGGAATGTTCCAAAGATACAGACACTTCCAAGACAAACGATACACAGGACATCACTTCACCTCAGGTTCTAAGTGGAACCAGCGGCCCACCCATTTCTAAGGATGTTGAGGTAATACCAAAAGACCCCTCCGACCAAATCATTCTCCAGGTAGAGGATATTCCTCCCCTGGATGTCTTCTACAGCCCAAGGCATAAAGCAGTGGTTAAACGACAAAGGAAAACTATCGACCCCTCCGATGACCTGACAAAACTATCACAGTATGCGGGAGCCTATTCGGCAGCGACAATCGATAAGGCATCGGAGGTAAGTCTTCTATTGAAAACCAAAGACCAAGAAATTTTTGCATTACAGGCAGAGTTGGCTGAGACAATACAGAAGGCAGAACAGGCAGAGCAGCAATTGTTGACACAACAGCAAGTGAACAGTCAATTAACTCAGCAATTGCAGGCAGAAAAGCAAAGGGTCGACCAAGGCGCGATCCAGAAACAGAAGGAATTATCAGAGGCATTGGCACAATTAAGGGCAGCAAACGAGCAAATGATGAAAACGAAGGATGAGCAAATCGCTCAATTGTCATCGCAGCTCGAAATAATAAAGGGCGCTCCACAAGTGGCTAAATTCAGAGCAGAAGCATTACAAATAAACACTGCATTAATATCTCAAATTAGGCTTCTGTGTCAACAAATCGCTCAGGCAGAGCCACTCTGTGAATTAACGACATCCATAAATCAGCAGGTAGAGAAGGCCAGGAATGAATTGGATCAAGCCGAAGAAATCATAGCTGCATTTCTTGACTGGCAAGATTCTGAACAAGGGAGAGCAGCAAATTTGCCCAGAATCTTAGAAACACATAAAGATATACTCTTCACAGAATGGCAATCTTAGATGATGAAAGCAGAGAGGGTAGCTTCGAGATGTAAATCAACTTCCAGCAACCTGGTTGAACTAGTTAACAACACTCTCTACTTATCAAATATGATTTCCCAATGTACACCATGAAGGTTGACAACAACAAACACATTGGAGCAATCATGTTATCCTGATTTAGAGGAAAAGGGGAGATTAATCGCTGGGATTAACAGTTTAACCATGGAAGCATATTGGCTCTTCCTGTTAAAGCCGCATACACAGAGAGCCACCCTTAAGTGCCTAACAGATGCGATCGGGTATATAATTCTCGATATTCAGGATGCCACCTATGCCGCCCAGCTCAGTTCGCGCCTCAACAAACCTCCTGAAGTAGAGCCAATGCTTGCGATAAGTCAGCTCAGATTTAAAGGCAAGCAGCCTACTTGATGAATCATGCCGCCGTTTGCCAGATCGCTGAGGAAAATAGGATCAAGATTTATTGATACCGATTTAGTAGGATTTCAGTTTAATAGATATTTAGATTAATTTAGTATTTATAGACCCTTTCATTGTTTTGGAAAGGGTCGTAAAGTTTTGTACCAGACTTAAAGACTGAAGTTTGCACTATTGTGCTTCAGTCAATATTCTTTTATGAAACTGGACCAGTTGTTCTTAATTCAACAAGGAGGCTTTTTATGCAATTCTGCACTATTGTCTTTGTTGAGAATGTTTCTGCGTTGAAGGAAGAATTACAAGTAGCGATTGATATCGGGAGTGTCAAAGCAGCTCATATGGTATTTCTATCTATGTCTGAATTCATTCCTGTTATGTGAATTGTTATTTGATTATCCTTGCTATTGTTGATTATATGCATGCGCTTTAACAGCAATTCTACATTCTTTCCACTATTGGATGTTTTATGATATGCTTTCCTTTTAATCATGTATATGTCAATAATATAAATGATGAGTGTGGTAATATCGCTTTAATCGCTTTGCTTAACTATTTAGGCACAGTAATCTTTAATGAATTAATATCTATGTCTGTTAGATGGAGTCATCTATATGCCTGTCTTTAGACACAGACCATCAAACGCTACACTTTAAAGCTCAATAGATTCCCGGGATAGTTCATAGTTTTTTGTATTCTTGTCAATAGATTTAGTGATTCGCTCATTGCTAGTTCAGTTTATACATCACCCATTCATCCCGTTTATCCACTTTTTGGAAACTGGTCCCATTATCCCCAGTCGGAGCCACTATTCTAAATGGAAAAGGAGTTGTACTAAGGTCCGGACCGGGTGGTTATCCCCGATGTTGTTGCAGCGATTTTCGAGGCATCAACAAGTCTATACCCTTTTTCTGTTCAAACCCCTTCACCACAAGTCTAGCTTTATACCTTTTTCTACCTCCATCTTCTTCCTTCAACCTGTAAACCCATTTATTTTCCAATGTTGTTTTACCTGCAGGAAACCTGACTAAGTCCCAAGTCTGGTTATGTACTAAGGAGTCCTCTTCTTTCATGGCTTGCTCCCACTTCTTCCTGGTTTCTACCTCCACTTTTTCTTCATAACATTCTGGTTCACCAGAATTAGTCAACAATACATAATATAATGAAGGTGAGTATCATTGAGGGGGTCTGCTTATCTTGGTAGATCTTCTAACACCACTTTCAGGTGTTTGAGGTGCTTGTTGTTGTTGTGGTAGCACTTGTTGTTGTTCTGGTTGTTGATCATTATGATTTTCAGGCACCTTCACTTTTTCTATGATCTCATCAAGCACTATATATTATTTGTTTTCTTTTTCCTATTTATTTTCCTTCATATAATCCTTATATAAAACCTTTTCATTGAATATGACATCTCTTCTCCTAATGATCTTTTTTTCATAATCATAAAAGTGATAACCAAAATCATTAACATCATATCCAATAAAGATACATTTCTTTGATTTTGCCTCAAGATTTGTTCTATTTTCTTTATTAATGTGGACAAAGGCTTCACAACCAAAAGTCTTTAAAAATGAGTAGTTTACCTTTTTACCTGTCCATGCCTCCTTTGGAATACCACCATCCAAGGAACTTGAAGGCCCTCTGTTTATTAGATAAACAAAAATATCTACAACATCCGCCCAAAATTGTAAAGGCAATCCTGCATGAAATCTCATGCACCTTGCATGCACCATGATTGTCCTATTCATCCTTTCTGACACACCAATTCCTTGTGGTGTTCCCGGAACTGTCTTCTCTCTGCGGATTCTATTCCTTGAATAATACCTATCAAACTCTTTGCTACAATATTCACCTCCATTGTATGATCTGAGACACTTCAACCTTTTTCCTGTCTCATTTTCAACCAAAGCTTTCCATTTCTTGAAAGTATCAAATACATCAGATTTATTTTGAATACACTAAATCCAAGTTTTTTTGGTTTCATCATCAATAAAAGAAACATAATAATATAAGCCACCGAGAGATGATACATCAGAAGGTTCCCATACATTTGTATGCACAAACTCTAACTTTTTGCTCTTCTTTTCTTTCCAACTCTGAGGAATCTCACTCTCTTATGTTTTTCCATAAACAAAATTCTCACATTATTCCAAATCAACATGCTTCAAACCTGACAACAAATTTCTTGAGTGAAGAATCTACATCCGCTTCTCACTCATGTGCCCAAGCCTATGATGCCACAATGTCGTATTTGCTCCTGTAGAGGTTAAAGCATTAACAGAATTATAAATACCATTGCATAAATAAAATGTACCAACCTTTTCTCCTTTTGCTATTACCGGGGCTCCTTTAGTGACCTTCCAGGTTTTATCTGTAAAAGTAATTACACAGTGTTGGGAACGGGATCCCCCAAGGAGTTTTGGGGCTAAAAGCCCATATTTTGGGTCAAATTTTGTGATAAACTCTTAAAGACTCCACATTTTGTGGTCACAGAGCGAGAAGGTGTCATGAGTCATAAAGGGTTGTCCGCCCTTATTTTTGTAAAGTAAAGTCGGCTGTAAAATATCTACCCATGGTCCGTGGACCATGGGATTGTATAAAAAGAGCTAAGTAAGTAAGCTCTACATAGTTCAGATAAGTCGTAGAGAGTCATAGCTTTGAAGTAAGAAGTCTAAGTGTCGAGTCGTAGCGTAGGTAGAGGCTCTGCAGCTGAATGCGCAAAGGCCTAGGGTGAAAGTCTGCAGCTGAGTGTGCAAAGGCCTAGGGTGAAAGTCCACAACTGAGTGCGCGGACCCCTGCAGCTATGTGCGCAGGGCAGATAGAGTCTGTAATCACTTGAAGATATCAATAAAGAGAAATATTTTGCAAATTCTGTGTCTTTGTTCCGATTAATTCATCTTGTCATGTTGTGTATGAATTTCATTATAATGCTTATGTGATGCGCGAATGTATGGACTTACGTTTGATAAATGAATGCAAATAAGGATATCTGTTCACGCGGTGCTACTGTGATTATATAATAAGATAAGTAAGATTCTTAAGATAACTTGACAATTTATGCAATACACTGCCTTAGCAGCACGAAAGTATCTGAATCGAAGGTTAGGGTTGCACGAAGGTCTGTCGTACCCTTTCACGGAGGTATCAAAGGGAGGAATAAGGGGCTAGGCTGACAGAGCCCTAAAACTTAACGACCTGCACGAAAGCAGGAATAGAAGGAATAAACCAACATCACAACCATCTTAGGGTGTAGAAACTTGGTTCCATCACCCCCCCATATTGCTTCGGGTGAGACTTCAGTCCGCGCTTCTTGGGCTGATGCCAAAAGGGCTAGTAATCTGGGGATTTGTTTGGGTAACTAACGTTGAACCTGGGTCAAGCCCCAAGAAGCCAACAAATGGTTCCATTGCCAGGACTAAAATCTACATAAGAGATGTGTGATGTCGTATCACTGGAATCCAACTAAGAAAGAGATCGGAGACTGGCTGGATAGGAAGATCCACGAATTCGTGGCACATGAGAATAGAAACCCACGATTGACAAACGAATAGTGGCTGGATAGGTACCTATATACAAAGATCCACGAGATCTTTTTCTACTCCTTTCCGGTTGAGCTATACGAGTGGATTGCGAAGCTAGTAGATAGCCAAGGAAGGTGGAGATTTGACGGTCCTATTGTTTGGACCCTGAAGCTAGTACAAAAATTGGAAGCATCTGAGGATAAGATTGCCCGCACTATCAATCATTGGCTTGATCACATCATAGGAGGATTTGTAGCTAAATTCACGGTCGATACTTTAGTCAGCTACAGTGAGGCAGAGCGACGCTTTTTCAAGGGACCGCGAAGTAAGTACTTGAAATATTTCAATACTTGGATTAAAATGTTATTGTGCGAAAAGAGGGTTATGCAGCTACCTTGATGTTTGGAGCTACACGAAGAGGAAAAACTTACAGGAACGAAGGAAGAAAGGGTCTTGAATATAGTCCACTGATTTCACCTCCACGAAGTGACAAAGAGGGAATAACACAGGCTTCTCCGTGAAGTGTTATTCAGTTAATAAGACAAGGATTCCCGCGACTGCCACCTCCACCCACACCACCTCCAACTTCACCACCATCACTAGCAACTTCACCCATGCCACGTCCGCCTCCACCACAAATTAGTATGGAAAACTCAGTGAAGTTGCCTTTGTTCAAAGGCTTGGGAAACGAGGACCCAAACTAGTTCTGGTTCGTCGTAAAAGCTGTATGGGAAGCTCAGGGCGTTACAGATGATCACATGAAGAAGGAAACATTGGTTAGTGCTCTGTAGGATCGCGCACTAACCTGGTACATCAAGTATTCTAATGATAACCCAAATGTTGGAGTGGCAGACATCCAGACCACACTAAACAAAGAATTCAGCAGGCCTAAATCTGAGGCATAGTCGATTGTGGGGTTTAAGGAAATCGCGATGCAACCAGGCAAGACACCTTGGGAACTAGATCAGAGGTTGAAGTGTAAAATCCATGAAAAAAATATGAACTTAACAGATGGACAGTATCATGAGTGGTTTATGGCTTCGCTCCTGCCACACCTAAGGGTTGCGCTATCACGACAGAAGATAACAACTCAGATAGAGGCCTTGGAGATTGCAATGAGACTGCATGAAATGCTGATGCAAGATCCAAATCTAGGGGTTAAGTAGATCCATGCGCAGTTGAAAAATATTTGCCTTGAGATGCAAAGTTTGAAGCAGGATATAATAGTTCGACCAGACGTGCACGAAGAGGTATGGTGCCTGAAATGCAAGGCTCATGGGCATGACAAAGACCATTGCTTGGTATTTGCGAACTACCCGGCAGGAGGAGGACCAATGCCTTTGAGGCCGGAAGTTCAGGCAGGACAAAGCACGGGGCCTACATTGTGGTGCGCTATATGCCAGGTAGCAGGAAAACATGCCATATATAACTGTCATTTGCTGCAAAAGTTTGTACAAACACCACAAAAACTATTATGCAACTTTTGTAGGTCGGTAGGGCATGATGAGCGCAACTACATAAGCTATGAGTTGATAATGGATAGAACACCCACCTATAGGGTCCAGGTAGAAATTCGGCCCCTTAACCAGAGCGCGGGGATGGCGCGGATAGGCTTTCACGAGCGCGGATGAGGCCGAGGCGAAGGAGGACCTGGCAGAGGTCGGGACAGTTGATCTGCTACAATTGTGGAGGACCAGGACACTATGCCCGTGATTGCACTAACTCAACACATCCGTCGTGCAAGTATTGCACTCTGTTTGATCATGAAACAAAATATTCTCCTACGTTGATAGCAAGGATACATGACAAAGGGGCACTACCACCTCAGCCAAATCAGAACCTGCAAATGATGAAGTCTGAGCCGAGTGAAGAGGATCCGAACATGAATATAGTGCTCCGAAGTGGAATTACAATAGGAGATGATAAGGGGAAACAACCCGAGCACAACACATGGGTTCGCAAAGCTCTGGTGAAGGAGACTGAGTTCGATTTGGAGCGCGCACATGAAACATTCAAGGAGGTGAAGAAGAGATTCACTGAGGCATCCACCTGAGGGAGCAAGGATAAGCTTGATCAAGAGATGGACCCTTCTATGCTTACAAGCTTCTTGGAGACCTGGATGAAGTTACTACACGATAGCAAGGCTGTGAATGGGTTACAGGAGCTCATAAATAGATGCGCTGGAAACGCTCTGGGTGAGCCGCACGTAGTACGAAAGATTGGTAAGCATAAAGCAAGGACGGGACAGGAGATGAGGCTGACCACGCAGATAGGAGAGTATGAAATGGGTCAGGTTATTTTGGACCTGGGGTTAGATGCGAACGTCCTACCGAAGCAAAATTGGGAATGGATGGGAAGACCCGCATTGCATTGGTCTCCAATTTAGCTAAGGATGGCGAATCAGCAGAAGATCATCCCCATGGGGCGGCTACAAGGGGTGACTGTAGATATTGAAGGTGCTAGAGTATTAGTTGACTTTGAAGTAATAGAAATTGTGGATGATAGCAACCCCTAACCTGTGCTCCTTGGAATTGATTAGGCTACTGATATCAACGGGGTGATCAACCTAAAGAAGTGAACGATGATATATGAGAAGAAATCGCTCTGTGTAATAATACCCCTAGATCCTGTTGTGGGATCGCGCTATACTAAACCAGTCCACAATTATGAGAGCGATGACGATCTGGACTGTATCTATAAGATAACAGCACGAGACCAAGATTAAGTGAATCCAATAGTGGATGGATGAATTACATGGGATCGCGAGAGTTCCTGCACCTCGGACTCTGACGAAGAATTAGAGCATTGGAAGAATCGGTTACATGAAGTAACTACACTTAGATCCAACATGATGACCCGGTCGCTACGTTGTGTGTCGTTAGAGGTAAGAAATCTGCCCACTTATGATGGCCTGAATGATGTAGATATCTTTTTGGATGCATTTGAGAGGAAGGTACTAGAAAAACAGCACTTCCAGGCATTGGACTGGGCACCACACGCTACGCCGTCAAGATGGTGGGGTATGCACAAGGGAAGCTTTGATGCTTGGCGCGAATGTAGGAGGATGATGAGAACCCGCTTTGGGAAGCCGAAGGTACGAATAACAGACAAATACAATGGGTAGGATGACCCCCATGCACACTTAGCCAAACGGACTCAAGCTTATGGAGAGAAACCCCAACCTGAATGGGTGCACTTGTTCTGTCACACCCTGGACGTCGTCCCAATGAACAAGTATGTAGAAACAAATCTTCACCATGGTACAGGTGAATGGGATATTTTGCGCGAGGGATTCATAATGAAATTCAGCTTTGAAGACGAGTTTGACTGTATTGATGAGGCGCTACAAGAGGTGAAAGCAACAAACTTTAAGATACCACAGGATCCTTTGGACTTGATTCAGCATGATTGGACTACTCAGCTGAGTCACACGCTGGAATGCTATAATGTAACCGCTGAAGAAGAGGATGAGGATTTGCGAAAGATTAACATCCCTAAAACAGAAGGTCACCGTGAGGTTGAAGGACCGCAGATTAAGAATCCTGGTATAACTGCGCTGCTGAAAATGAAACAAGTAAACATTGGTACGGAGGCAGAACCCAAATTTACGAAGATTGGAGATTACTGGGATGATGCGACAGTGGATAAGGTCACTAAATTTCTCCGCGAATACCAGGATTTGTTCCCTACCAAGTTTACGAATTTAAAAGGGATAATCGGGGACCTAGGTGTTATGAAGATCACGTTGAAGCCTGACGCAAAGCCGATTAAGCAAAGACCTTACCGTCTCAATCCAAAGTATAAGGAGAAGGTCCGCTTAGAGCTAGACAAGATGCTCACGACAGGCATCATTGAGCCCGTGGAAGAATCTGACTAGGTAAGCCCAATGGTGGTATAGGAGAAGAAGCAGAAGGTGTTAGAAAATTATATATTACAAAGCAATGGAACACATAAAATATTGCAGAAATATAAAAACAGAAAACGCATAAAACAAGAGAGACACAGATATACGTGGTTCACCCAATTTGGGCTACGTCCACAAAGAAATAGCCAGTTCTTCTTTTATTATATTATCCAGCAAACTGAAGAGATACAACCTACAGCAGATCTGCTGTAACACCCTCTTTGATCTCAAACTCCTCTCTCTTCCTCACTCAGAATACAGATATCCATAGATGCAATACAATTCCCTCATATATAGTGAGGGGTTGCCTTCTAGGGAAAAAACCCTAAATTAAGCATAACTTCTACCGTCAGATTGTCCGCCTAATGAACGGCCTAGATTGACTAGAAATTACTAGACTTTTACAAGGAAATTTTACATCTATTTTTAGCTTCGGGGGCGCTGCCCCTGAACCCCCGTCGGGGGACCGCTAGCCCCCGGACCCCCCAGCCAGGGGGGCATTTACCCCCCCCCCGCGTGGAGGGGTATACAGTCTTCCTGGGGTATACATCCGACTGAAACCTTTGAATACAGAAGATAATCAGGCTCCACACCCAACAATCTCCCACTTGGAGACTGATTATAGCAACTCCACCACTACTTCATTTGCTAGACAATGACTCCACTTTGGACTTCGCTATTTCTCATCTTCTTCATCATACTTGAAGACCAATTGAAACTGAGCAGATTCTCAGTTTCTCTCTGGTTACAACTTTTGTTAACATATCTGCAGGATTCTGGGTAGTGTGTATCTTTTCCAGCTTCAATTGTCCATCTTCCAATGCTGACCATATGAAATGGTACTTGAGCTATATATGTTTAGTCTTGGAATGAAATGCAAAGTTCTTTGCAAGATGTATGGAACTCTGGCTATCACTGTATAACCTGCCCAACTCCTGCTTCTTGCCCAATTCATCCAGAAACCTTTGTAACCAAATCATTTCTTTACTAGCCTTTGTAGCAGCAACATACTCTGCTTCTGTTGTTGAAAGTGCAACAACAATTTGGATTTTTGAAACCCAACTGACAGTTGTTCCACATACAGTAAACACATACCATGTTGTGCTCCTCCTGTTATCTCTATCACCTACCATATCTGCATCAACATATCACTGTAGAGCAATGTTTGAACCACCAAAGCATAATTCTTGATTTGTGGTACCTCTCAAATACCTGAGAATCCACTTCACCGCCATCTAATGTTCTTTTCCTGGATTGTTCATGTAACTAACTTGTAACTGTATTAAATTCATTTAAATGATCTGCAACAGATCCACCTTCTAACATCTTCATATTAAATAAACGCTTCATAAGAAATACCTTATTTGAGGCCGAGGGTTTTTCATATAGTTTGGCCAATGTCGACATTAAACCCTGTGTTGTCGTTTCCTTTGAAATATTAAATGCTACCGACGCCGCTAGGCACAGCCGTATTGTTCCAAGTGCCTTTCTATCCAGAATATCTCATTCTTTGTCTGTCATACTCGTCAGCTTCTTTGTCTTTCTGCTCAATGGTAGGTACAAATCTCTCTGATACAGATAATCTTCCATCTGCATCTTCCACAGCTGGTAGTTTTGGCCATTGAATTTTTCGACCCTAAACCTACCATCTTCCGTCATTGCTCCCACTCGAACTAGGAACCATTTTCTTCTGTGAGTTTATCAGCCAAATAGACCTTCGACTCTGATACCAGTTGTTGGAAAATTATATATTACGAAGCAATGGAACACATAAAATATTGCAGAAATATAAAAATAGAAAACGCATAAAACAAGAGAGACACAGATATACGTGGTTCACCCAGTTTGGGCTACGTCCACGGAGAAACAGCCAGTTATTCTTTTATTATATTATCCAGCAAACTGAAGAGATACAACCTACAGCAGATCCGCTGTAACACCCTCTTTGATCTCAATCTCCTCTCTCTTCCTCACTCAGAATACAGATATCCATAGATGCAATAAAATTCCCTCATATATAGTGAGGGGTTGCCTTCTAGGGCAAAAAACCCTAAATTAAACATAACTTCTACCGTCAAATCATCCGCCTAATGAACAGCCCAGATTGACTAGAAATTACTAGACTTTTACAAGGCAATTTTACATCTATTTTTAGCTTTAGGGGCACTGCCCCCGAACCCCCGCCGGGGGACCACTGGCCCCTGGACCCCCCCGCATGGAGGGGTGTATAGTCTTCCTGGGGTATACATATAGTCTTTATGATGATTGGACTGTGTTTGGGATGGTGAAATGCCATGTAGCAAGCATGCACCTGATGTTGGATACCTGTCGAAACCAGATCGCACTCAATCTAAAGAAATTCCTATTCTGTGTTCCTTTTGGGACCCTGTCGGGTCATGTGGTTTGTAGGCAAGGACTGATGGTAGATCCCGTGAAGATCGTGGTGATACTAAATTTGGAAGCACCGAGGAGTGTGAAATAGCTACGCGCTACCCTAGGACATACAGGATATTATAGAAAGTTTGTCAAAGTCTATGCCCAGATCACCGTGCCTGTGGAAAAGTTGTTGAAGAAGGATGTCACTTTCTACTGGAACGAGGACTGTAAGAAGAGCTTGGATTTATTGAAGGAAAAGATGGTCACCGTGCCAATTTTAGTCTTCTCGGATTGGAACAAGGATTTTCATGTACATGTCGGCACGTCATTTATAGCGTTGGGAGTAGTACTGACACAGGCTGGTGGAGGAGACTTGGACCATCCTATAGCGTTCACAAGCAGAAGGCTATCTAAGGCAGAGAAGAACTATTCCACCACTGAGCATGAAGGGTTAGCTATGGTATACGCGCTCCAGAAGTTTAGACACTACTTTTTGGGTGGCCATTTTAAGATGTATACAAATCATTCCACGCTGAAATACCTGGTCAATAAGCCTGTCTTGAGGGGGAGAATCTGAAGGTGGTTGTTATTGTTCCAGGAATATGATTTTGAAGTTATTATGAAGCCTGGATGACTGAACGTGGGAATAGACCATCTATCGCCCATCGAAACAGGGGAAGAGCCCATTAATTTGGAGGAGGAACTGCCTGACACGTAGCTATTTGTAGTGTGTGTCACGAATGGTTATTTTGAGGATATAATACACTTCCTAACTACAAGAACTGCCCCAGAGGGATACACCATCCAACAGAAGGAGTTAATGGTGCACGTGGCAGATTTTTCTGTCATTGTTGAGCATCTTTACAAAATGGGATCTGATGAGATATTGTGACGATATGTACCCGAGTTTGAAAGAAGCAGCATCCTCGCGGACGCTCATAGGGGCGCCGCGGGAGGACATTGTGTAGGGAGAGCGACTGCGCAGAAGATTCTATGCACAGGATTGTGGTGGCCAACCCTCCATTAGGATTCAAAAGCATTCTGCAGGCCATCACGTAGGGATGAGATGCCTCTGAATCCATAGATGAAGTTACAACCCTTTGAGAAATGGGCGATAGATTTTGTGGGACCCATATATCCCCAAGGAAAGATGGGAGCGAGGTACATTATCACCGCGACGGATTATTTGACTCGTTGGGCGGAGGCACAACCTGTGAAGGATTGCACAGGTGTGACTGCTGGAAAGCTCCTCTTTGAGTATGTACTGATGTGATTTGGTTGTCCAAATATTTTGATGAGTGATCGCAATATGCACTTTCTGAATGAGACGATCAGCCCGCTGACAGTGGAATTTCAGGTATATCACCCGAAGAGCACACCTTATCACCTGCAGGCTAATTGGATGGTGGAAGCATTCAATAAAGTGCTAGAGAACGTGCTGACCAAGGTTTGCAATGCTCAGCGAAGTGATTGGGACCTACGCATAACCACAGTACTGTGGGCCTATCGAACAACATGCAAGAAGTTGACTGGACAAACACCCTTTCGGCTTGTCTATGGTGTTTTAGCAGTAATACCCATGGAATACATCATGCATAGTCTATGCATAGAGGCACTCAAGGGTATGACAGTTCGCGGAGCCCTGAAGGAAAGGCTCGCACAGCTGGATAAGCTTGAGGAAGAGAGATTTATAGCTGGATTTCACTAACAGGTCCAAAAGCAGCGCAAAAAAGCATGGCATGATCGGCACATTAAGCTGCGCACCTTTAAGGTAAACAAGCTGGTTTTGTTATATGATAGCA
The DNA here is from genome assembly GCA_031772625.1 of Pinus tabuliformis. Lineage (NCBI taxonomy): Eukaryota > Viridiplantae > Streptophyta > Pinopsida > Pinales > Pinaceae > Pinus > Pinus tabuliformis. The sequence goes on from CM062804.1 coordinate 1,604,806,349, forward strand.
GGTTTGATAAATTTCCAGGGAAATTCAGAATGCACTGGTTAGGGCCCTATGTCATTAAGGAGATTACCGATGGAGGAGCGGTGCAGCTGATCAAATTGAATCGAAATCCCTTCCCAGGAAAGGTGAATGGCAGTCGCTTGAAGCCATACACCATCGGTTTGGCCATGTGACTAGATAAAGGTAGCACAGTCTTAGCACTTCGGGCAGCTGAAAGGAGGTGCGGAACTATAAACTACACTGCCCGGGTTGGGAAGCTGCACAATTTGAGGACTATGTGAAGCAAGTAAGTGTCACAGGGTTCGTAAGAGCGAGTAGGAAGCTGCGCTACCCAGGGAGAAATCATGTAGGTCGGCCAAAAAGTGACCGTTAAAGTCACTGTTCATGATTTGACGATAGAAATGCGGCCAAATGGAGTGGGGGGCCAACATTTAAGACGAAATTTATGGGTTAGATCTTTGAAGATCTGCTACTAATCTGACATTAATGAATCGAATTTGGGGAAAATAGTCAGATTTGATAATTACAAGTGGCTATCCAATGGAAGGACCCAAACATACAGCACTTAGAAACAGAGGCGCGTGAGCTGCAGCAACAGTATGATGAAATAAAAGGGACCGTGTAGACGGTGGCCCTTACACAGAGGCTCGCACGGATGCAGCAAGCAAAAGCACTCAAGGAGCAGGTAGACACTACGCGATGTAAGGAAGTTGTCTTGAAGGCGCACGTACAACCATGGATCGATGAGGCATTCGTCATTATAGCCTTGATTGAAGCCAAGCTCGCGCAAATGCAGGGAACACATGAACAGGTGCAAGGCAGCAATTCAGCTACAGCAGTCTCTGAACAACGCATCCAGGAGGTGCAACAGGTAGTTGGTTAGTGCGCTGCCGATCTTGCAGCAGTCCAGGCAGGCTTGGGAGGTCTCTACACATAGATCTACGTACCGACAGAGTGACTCAAAGGTGAGTCACGATGTTTGTGTTGGGGGCCTGTTCGGCACGGGATCTATAGAAATTTTGAATAATATGACACTTATTCACAGATATTATCCTGATTATACACTATTTGCGGAATGCATGCATAATACATAACCTCCTCTATGTTGATCATCTATTTGCAGAATCAAAACATTCACATGCGCACATTGAAACACATCAATAACACATATCAACACAGTATGTAACCGGGGAAAGCATACAGCTGAAAACCCCCAACTATCTGTATATTATATTGATTGAGAACATGTAACAATACATAGTACAATACTCCTCACAAGTACTCAGTACTATCTCCACCTGCTACACACAAAACTAGCTCAGATCTGAATCAATCACAGGTTCAAATCTCCTCTGCTGCTTGCCTGCCTCCACTGCGCAATCCTGCATGAGAATAGGTGAGAATGGCTGATCCAAACTTGTATTTCCCTTGGCTGAACCACGCAATCCTCATTGGCAATACTCAATCCACTGATTGTGCAAATCTCATGCACAACTATAGTCACAACTGACAGCTGTCTTGCCCTTTCACTCACCTCTAACACTTGTCTCCACTGAACTGTCCATGCACTGAGTTAACTGATGTATTCTTTAGTTGATTTATGAGTTAATTATTAGTGAATTAATTAACAATTAATTCACATCACTCATCACTAGTGTATTCTGCAGTTAGACTAAATACAACTAGTTCAACTAAGTCAAACTGAACACAACTCCATCAACTCCTCAATCAACTCCACCAAACTCAATCACTTGAGTTCTAACTGAAGCCCATCATGCAATAGCTCAACTAAACCATAAGAAAAGTGTATTTCCTTCTGGCAGTTGCATGTGCCACATCCGTAGCTCGAACTGAAGTGCTCCAAGAGGATAAGATAATGTTTATAGTCCAAATATTATTAAGAGCTAATAATATTCGACTGTTCTATTTTTAGACTAGCAGTCTAAAAATAGACTTCGCCCATATGTCTAAAAATAGAAGTCCATCTATGTTTACCAACATGACCGATCATCCATAAATAGCATCCTGCAACTCATAGACCATGATCCATATGTCTAAAAATAGACATAGTCTAAAAATAGACTTTGCACCAAAAATAGCCTGCGGGCCCAATTTGTGAAGGCGACTTCTTTTCACTAAGCTCCATCATCTTGTTGCATTTTCAACACTCCCTCTCAACAAGATATGGATTATCTGCAACCCCTATCCTGCAACTCTGGAATGTTCTGCATGCAACACATTTGCCCGGTCCACTTGCTCCAACAACACTTGGAACAAAAACACTCCCAACTGACCACTCTGTTGGGCTAGGAACATACTCTGATGTTGAAGCTCTACCTGCTGCTGACAAGTGCTCCCTCTCTGACATCTACGCTACTGCAACATCTCCATGCATCTCACACCATTGCACACCTCTCTGTGCCACCTAGCACTGTGCAAAACACTTGTGCCTCTCGCATTGCTGCAGCCTGCTAGCTATGCGCTGTCCTGGGATTCCCTACACTGTCGCTCTCTCTGCCGCTCCATCCGCATCTGTCTCTACCCAATGAGTCAGTTCCTGCTACTCCACATCGGGGCTCCCGTAGCAAGGTCTCATCCAAGAGGTTGGGTACCTCAAGGATCATGCCCCTCCTCCTTGGAACGATCACTCTATATCGCCCCACCTCCTACCTGGAGGTATGGTTGCATGTGATCCCTCAGCCCACCTGGCTCGAAGTTTCCCCCTACTAGAGGTCTCTGCATGAGTAGATGTCTCTACTCGATCTCCTCTCAGCTTCCCTTGTTGTGGCTGCTCCACAACCTCCTGAAGCTGCTGCACCAATCGTGGCTCCTCCACAATCGTCTGAGACTTCTTCTGGTTCTGCATGTTGAGAGGTAATATATGCTCCCTCTCAACCACCAAGTCTCCATCAGTTGCCTCGCTGCTCAACGCTTTGCATGCATCTTGAACCTCAAGAGCATACAGGTTCTTGACCCGTGAACCAATCTGCTTCACTTGTCTAGTGATGATGTGTCCAAGGAAAACCTTTCCCTTACTGAAGACTACATCATAGCCTCTGTCTTCCAGCATCGCAATCGACACCAAGCTTCTCTTCAGTCCTAGTACATACTTGACATCGGTCAAGGTAAGGCGAGCTCCATGCTCCCTCTGAAAAATAACCATGCCTACACCTGAGACACTATACTTCTCATCATTACCCATCGCTATGAGTATCTGGAGATCTTTCTCCTCCAAAGTACTTAACAAACTCTTGTCACCGGTCATGTGGAAAGAAGCTCCACTGTCAAGAAACCAACCACTTCCCACCATGGATGAAACCATGCATGCAAAGAGTGTGAAATCCAACTCAAACTGTGAAGCAAGTGCCTCACCTTCAGATCCTTCCCGGATCCCTTCTTGGATTTCCTCCGTGGACAATTTGCAGCATAATGGACCACCTATGACAACGAAAGCATCGCACTTTTGATTTTTCAACCTTCTTCCCATCATTGGAAGAACTGGATTTGGAAAGAGAACCCTTCTCCTTCCCCTTTTTTGCTTTGGCAGCCAAAGCACAATTTTCTTCATCAGGTGCCTTTGATGAAGATCTGTCCCTGGTATTCTGCCTGATCTCCTCTTGCACAAGATCCGACCAAAGTCTCTCCCATCCTGGCAATTTCTCCCGACCATTAACAGAGTCCTGATAGGAATGCCAACTCTTCAGAAGACCAAGGAGAGCCAAGCTCACCAAGTCCTCATCATCGAAAGTCACCCCCACACTTCCCAGCTCATCCCGGCATTGGGTGAACTTCGTGAGATACTTGGGCATACTGTCTCCATTCTCACACTTAATGTTTCTGAGTTTATCCTTAAGCGCCAACTTCCTCTGGTCGCTCTTGCTTTGGAATAAATATATCAACGCTTTCCACATCAAGTATGGAGAATCCTTTCCATGCAGGCTGGACACAATGTGATCCTTCACGCCCTCCAACAGAATCCTTCGATACTTTGCTGTCTTCTTTTGCCAAACCTCAACATGAGCAGCATCAGTAGGCTTTGGGACCTCAGCCTCTATGAACTCCTTCAGCCTATTTTCATCTAACACCGCCTCCATCCTGTCTTTCCATGCAATATAATTCGAGCTGCCTTCAAGGGCATACTCCAATCGCAATCTGTTGAAAGACATTTCAAATTTGACACCAAGAAAACACTGCTGCAAATTCGAATTCCACTAGCTCAAAACTCAACCACTTCTAATCTAAAATTTGTGAGAACAAAGTATTTCTCGTATATAGATTGACTCTATGGACATTCACCAGATATCTCACCTTCCAAAAGAAGGATGAATCCAGAGGCTACGTGGCCCGATTACAGACTCTGCCTGAAGAAATAAAATGTAAACACTTTCTGAATAATAGATCTGATGATCAACTCTGCTCTGATACCATGTAGAAATTTTGAATAATATGACTCTTATTCACAGAGATTATCCTGATTATACACTATTTGCGGAATGCATGCATAATACATAACCTCCTCTACGTTGATCATCAATTTGCAGAATCAAAACATTAGCATGCGCACATTGAAACACATCAATAACACATATCAACATAGTATGTAACCGAGGAAAGCATACAGCTGAAAACCCCCAACTATCTGTATATTATATTGATTGAGAACATGTAACAATACATAGTACAATACTCCTCACAAGTACTCAGTGCTATCTCCACCTGCTACACACAAAACTAGCTCAGATCTGAATCAATCACAGGTTCAAATCTCCTCCGCTGCTTGCCTACCTCCACTGCGCAATCCTACATGAGAATAGGTGAGAATGGCTGATCCAAACTCGTATTTCCCTTGGCTGAACCACGCAATCCTCATTGGCAATACTCAATCCACTGATTGTGCAAATCTCATGCACAACTATAGTCACAACTGACAGCTGTCTTGCCCTTTCACTCACCTCTAACACTTGTCTCCACTGAACTGTCCATGCACTGAGTTAACTGATGTATTCTTTAGTTGATTTATGAGTTAATAATTAGTGAATTAATTAACAGTTAATTCACATCACTCATCACTAGTGTATTCTGCAGTTAGACTAAATACAACTAGTTCAACTAAGTCAAACTGAACACAACTCCATCAACTCCTCAATCAACTCCACCAAACTCAATCACTTGAGTTCTAACTGAAGTCCATCATGCAATAGCTCAACTAACCCATAAGAAAAGCGTATTTCCTTCTGGCAGTTGCATGTGCCACATCCGTAGCTCGAACGGAAGTGCTCCAAGAGGATAAGATAATGTTTATAGTCCAAATATTATTAAGAGCTAATAATATTCGACTGTTCTATTTTTAGACTAGCAGTCTAAAAATAGACTCCGCCCATATGTCTAAAAATAGAAGTCCATCTATTTTTACCAACATGACCAATCATCCATAAATAGCATCCTGCAACTCATAGACCATGATCCATATGTCTAAAAATAGACATAGTCTAAAAATAGACTTTGCACCAAAAATAGCCTGCGGGCCCACTTAGTGAAGGCGACTTCTTTTCACTAAGCTCCATCATCTTGTTGCATTTTCAACAGGATCCCCCAAGGGAATTTTTTCGGCTAAAAGCCCAAATTTTGGCTAAAAAGTGTAAATATGATGTAAAGACTCTACATTTTGTGGGTGCGGAGTGCGAAGTTGTAAATGAGTCATAGGGTTGTCCGTCCTCAATTTTGTAATGTAATGTCGACTTTAGAGATCTACTCATGGTCCAAAAACCATGGGATTGTATAAATAGAGCGAGGCTCTAAGTTGTAAATCATTCAATAGAAGAGTTAGAATGATGATGGAATAGAAGGATAGTGAAAGATCGAAGTGTAGAGCCGAGTTTTTGGGTCATAGAGTAGGAGAAGACTCTGTAGCTAAGTGCAAAGAGGCCTAGTAGTGTGCAGCTGAGTGTGCGGACCTTTGCAGCTGAGTGTGCAGGTCAGGTTGAGTCTGTAATCATTGAAGCATTAATAAAGAGAAGTTTTACACCATTCCTGTGTATTCATTTACTGTTTTCTGCATTGAATGTATTGGGTATAAATTACATTTCTATTGTTTATATGATGCACGAACATATATGATTGTGTTGATTAAGTAAATGTGAGATAAAGTATCTGTTTGCACGAAGTTAACTAACATCTATAAGAAGATAAGTAAGATATGCAGTGTAATTTGGGGAAATAGCAGCGATCTTATTAGGTCCCTATACTACTAGTGTAAGCCCTTATTGTTATTAGTACAACCCCCTTATTATATTATTGTGCCCATGTAGTCCCCATATTGTTATTATTGTGCCCCATAGAAGCCCACTATTGTTATTATTATGCCCTTACATTATTATTGTTATGTTGGCTTTGATTATATTATGACCCCTTAGACTCCTATATATAGAAAGGAGGTCTTGTCATTTGTATCATCCAAGAATTGTTCATTTATGTAATGTAAAGGAGGTTGCCCCCTCGAAGAGGCTTATTTTGAAGGCGTTTATCTATCTTTTCTATCTTTTTGTGAGCTGGTTTCATGACATTTGGTATCAGAGCTTTGGATTCTAGGGTTTCACTGCTCCAAACAGGTCATCGTGGAATTTTTTCTATAACGTTTTTTTTGCGACGTTTCAGAAGCTAAAAAAAAACCCATTTGAGATGAAATCACGCTGAACCTCAGGTCTAACATGATATGTGCTATTTCCCCAAATTACATTGCGTATCTTACCTATCTTCTTACATATGTTAGTTAACTTCACGTAAACAAATAGTTTATCTCACATTTACTTAATCAACACAATCATATATGTTCGCGCATCATATAAACAGCAGAAATTTAATTTATACCCAATGCATTCAATGCAGAAAATAGTAAATGAATACAAAGGAATGGTATAAAACTTATCTTTATTAATGCTTCAACAGTTACAGACTCAACCTACTGTGGAGCGATAAAAAGGTGTCTTTTTAACTCCTAATTACCTTCACATTAATTATCAACCCAGGGACGACTTTTTATTTCAAGAGTGTACTCAGTCTGAGGCGGCTATTTACTCAAGAGTAATGTTTTGCAGTATAGTGCTCAAAATCCAAAAGTAAATGAAAGCTGGAAATAAAATCTACTTACAACAAAGCACTTTAAGACTTAAATCATGCATTCAGAAAAATAAGCAATGTATCAGTCAAGGGTCCAGTAGCAATAACTCATCCCTTTGGAAACTGATGTAACCAAAAGTAATCAAGGAACAGATCATCAATCTGGGGACTAGATAGCAAATGCCAATGCCCACTACAGTTTCAGATCGTTCTTCACACCAAAGCAAAGATAATGCGAATAACAGGAAATGGAACGGCAAATAAGAAATGGAACAACAATTAAGAAATGGAATAGTAAGAAACTGAAATGTTCTTAAACTAAATCATTCACTCAAACAACCATCAATTGAGGATACAGTAGCAATAACTCATTCCTTTGGATATTGATGCAATTGAAATCAAACCGGAACAAGACAATCAATCTAGGAACGAGGAAGCAATAACCAATGTTCTTCTACAGTTGACAGTCCTGCTTTAAAGCAATCAAAAGGAAATCGAAACTGAACTAAAGCTGCCATTGAAAGTAAACTAGGAAAACTCTTCAATCTCAACTTGTGCAATAAAACAATTCCATAAAATATTCTAACAGCACACTATAAAAACATGAAACTGTAAAATAATGCAATTTAAAAGAATAGGAAATAAATCAAACCATCACACAGCAGCAATTGTAAAGATATGATACATAGCAGCAGCGTACTCTACCAGAGGCTGGGCCCTTAGCCGCCAGCAGATGCTGCTGGGCTACTTCAGATGAAAAGAATGAACAACAACTCCCAAATCAGGTATTAATCATTAAATGGTAAAATCATTACAACAGCAGCAGCTTTGAGACTTACAGCCTGAAACAATCCTTTCTTCCTCCTATCCTATCATGAATTCTTAATTCTAAATCTCTAATTCTAAATCCTCAATTCTATCATTTTTCCATCATTCGAATCCCCCAAATCATCCCCATCTATGATCTCTGTTTTCATTTAAATAGAGAGAGATCAGAGAGAAGTTACAATAAAGATAAGTACAACATAATTTCTATTACAAAATTGGATTGCTTCTAACCAATTGATCAACAAGAAGATATATTTCCATCCAGCTTTCAACAAGAGCAAGACGAATTTGGCTTTGCAGCTGAGATTTGGAGGACGGCCGCAACAACAAATCTGAGAAAATCATGCTCAAAGAATCCTGTGTTTCTCTCAGTACAAGCCAAATTTGGGCAAACCGTTCTTTAAAAAAGTTAATTGGGTCCGTTCTGGACAAAACCCATGTTCCGGATTTTCCACATTCTGCTTCATTTTCTCAGAATCTCAACCGCAAAACCGTCACTTCTTATTCCAGCGAATTTCTGAGTTGGCACTTTTAATAGTCAAATCTTCAATCTGGAAATTATCTTGGAGGCTAAAAATGGTGAATAATATTACAACTGATTTATTAAAACTATCATTGATAAAATCATGCATAATCATCAATTTATTAGAAATAAAGGAGAATAAATAATATTCATTCATAGAAGCATAAATCATCATAAAATGGATTTATATAATAAATTATAATAAATGACATGATGAAGAATAGTAGAAGTGGGTGGAATAAGCATTCAAAAGTGATAATAATAATGGCATATTAACGGCCCAACACCTGCCCTGCACACTCAGCTGCAGGGCTCTGCGCACTCAGCTGTGGACTACTAGGCCTCTGTACACTCAGCTACAAAGCCTTCTCCTACTCTATGACCAAAGGACTCGACTCTACACTTAGATCTTCTGCTATCCTTCTATTCCATCATCATTCTAACTATTCTATTGACTGATTTACAACTTAGAGCCTCGCTCTATTTATACAATCCCATGGTTCGTGGACCATGGGTAGATCTCTAAAGCTAACATTACATTACAAAATTGAGGGCGGACAACCCTATGACTCATTTACAACTTCGCACTCCATGCCCACACAATGCGGAGTCTTTACATCAAATTTACACTTTTTAGCCAAAATTTGGGCTTTTAGCCACAAAACTTCCCTTGGGGATTCCCGTGCCCAACACACCCCCAACACAAACATCATGACTCACCCTCGAGTCACTCTGTCTGTGCAAAGATCTTCGTGTAGAGAAATCTCAACTCTGTCTGGACTGTTGCAAGGTCAGCAACGCACTGAGCAGCTGCCTATTGTACCTCAGGCTTGTTTGCAATTGTCAACCGATCAAACATCTTCCCAGTTTTCCGGAGTATATGATCTGCCTTAACATCTGAAGAAGATGCTTCTTCCTTTATAGTCACCTTATTTTCAGTGTTCATCCTTGCTCTCTTGGCCAGCAGATTTGCCTCTACACTTACTGCGTTCTTCTGCATATCCTCAAGTGTAGTAGGATCCCTTTCTCTCAACTGATATGCCATATCAGCATCGAAGCCATCGGGAAATTTGATCAATGCTAACCCCATTGGTGGCTTAATGTCAGCTGGAATAGCATTATAAATTGTATTAAACCTTACGCAGTAATCTTGGACACTTTCACCTACATTCCTTTTTATATTTTCAAACTCATAAATAATTTGGAGTGGATTTTTCTTTACCTCCCATCGATCCAGGAATTGTCCTGTAGAACCGACAAAGTATTGATGGATCCTGCTGGTGATGCTTTGAACCACTTTCACACCTCGTCTCCAAAACTCTGCACAAATAACCTCATGGACACATTTTCGGCATCTACCTCATGAAGATCAAAGAAATCGTTCATCCTATCAACATGCTGTTGCGCTGTAATACTTTGAGTGGCATCGAACAAATGTATCTTACTTTGGTAATCAACAAACATGTCATCCAAATTATGAGGTAGAACGAGAGGTGCATATCTGGTAGCCATGACTTGAGGTGGATTTGAAACTAGTGTTGCAGAAATAGGGGCAGGTGATACAACAGAGGTGGTGGGTGTTTGGGGGATAATGAGAGGTTGATGAGACAGTGAAGGTATAAATGGTGCTGTGGAATGACTTACAGGAATATGGGGAATTGATGATGAAGAAAAAGATGTTGAAGCCAAATCAAAGAGTTCAGGAATTTGATCGGTGGTGATAGATGATTGAGGAGAATTTTGAATATTTCGGTTACCTATCAAATTAGCTCATTGGATTTCAAGCTCGTTGATGAATTCTGGGTCTGTGACTATGTCGAGCAATTCACTATCAGATGTGGTTCTAACCAGGGAGAGACCAAAGTATTCATCAAAAGGAAGATCTTCAAGGAACAACCACTTTACTGGGCATGAATGAGATCTAAAAACCGATCTAGGACTTAATACACTCTCTTGTCTGAGTATCCAAGGGATAAGATTAGGATTTTCAAATACGGGAGGAGGATCGGGATCAGGATTTGACCTGGTGTATCTCCTTGAAACCAGTGTGTTCAAAGTTCTCAAAGTTTTGATATTGCTTTATAGCTTTCCACTTTTCAGCCTACTGAATTCTAAACTTATCATCCAAAAGTTTAGAACTTCACAATTGTACTGGGGTTATTTATCTTTCTTCCCCAGTATGGTCGCCACTATGTTAGAGCCTAGATCTACCTCAGGCTAAAGGGAGGCAATCCTAGGATAACCACAAACCACGCTTAACCTAGTAGCTAGCCCTACCAGGTCGGGAGAGGGCTCTCTCCTTCTTAATATTAGTGGAAATGACTGAATTGAATATGGATTTTAGGCTAGGTATAGTAGCTCTAGGGTTTTGGTTGATTTTGATGGTTTTGTTGCTGGATCAAATGGAGCAGGCAGCTTTGGGTCTGGGAAATCAAGTCAGAATTGCAGGGAGTTCTGTGGGGCGAGGTAGGTAGGTGTTTTGGCACTTAGAATTGAGTGAGATGGTAGGTCTAATACTGGTGAGGGGCTAAGGAGGGCATGCAAAGGTCATGAATCCTCTTCAAACAACTGAAAACATCAAAAACTAAATGTATTCCCAAGGCAGAGCACTGTTATCAATGTATTCTACCTATCTATCTTGATTCATTTAGTTAGGAAGAATGAAATAGATTTTGGCACATGTAACACATGAGAAAAACTAATGAAAAAAGGAGAAACAATGCCAAGACACATTACCAAAATAATCCCACAAAAATAGTTGCAAACCCTGGTTTATTTCCTTGCCAAATTGCAGAAGTGATGTACAATGAAGCTCAAAGCATCCACAAAAGTCCAACCTTTGCTAATGACTAAAAAACACATCATATAGAAATCAAAACCATCTTAGCTATCCATCAGGGGTCGAATCCAAGAGTTAAGGAGCTGTTTCAACTACATCTAAACTAGGAACAAGAAAATAGGCAGTGGAACAGCTTGCCTCTAAAACCAAGGAAACTGATACATTCAATTTTAAACCACTTTTCATTGATGTATCTACCCCCTCATGTCATTTTACATCAAATTTACATCATATTACATCATTTACCATCACAAATTTACCAAGGAGAAGAGAAAAAGTCAACTGGTAGTCAAACTGGGAGAAATTTTGAGTTTTGAGCAAAATTGACAAAAATAGCCCTATGCACAGCGCCATCAACCCAATGCGCAGCGCCGCTTCAAGCATGCTTTTGGAGGCCTTCCACTCCACCAAATCAGGCCCAAGATATCTTGTTGGAAAGCTCTATCTGTCTAGTTTCTGAAAAATCTTGAATTTCCTAATTTGGAGGTCATTTGCCCCTTCAAAAATGAATTCTCCCAAGGCTGCTTCTTGTGGCTGCAAAAAGTGGCAGAGAGGGCATTTTTTGAGTGTTTTTTGCCCTTTAGGAGACCTAGTTTTTCTCCAAATGAGATGCAACTTTCAGGGATTGATGTAATTTTGATACTAAATCTATAACTACAAGCCATTTTGCAAATGGGTGTGGCAATCCAATGCTCCACCAGAATTTCCTGTGTTGCATAATTCAAAATTTTGAAATTGACAAAATTGTTTCAAAATTTGCCCAATTTTGGCTCAAAGGTGCTTCATTGGTTACTTTGTTGGGCTATTGTAACATCAGCCAAGATATTAAGCTTATCCTTCCTCATTTTTCTTTTTAAGGCCCTCCTTAATCTTGCCTTAAGTTACTTAATCCTTATGTTGCATATCCTATTCCGGGTCAAATAATGATAGGCCATGTGGCGAAGCATTTTCTTTTCTTTATTGGCCTTCTCAAGTAGCTTCTCAAGGTGAATGTTCACCTTCTCTAACCAATTTTCTTAGTCATTCTCAAATTCTTGCTCAATGGAGGTCATCTTGACCTTTGCCTTCTTTGCCTCTTGCCTCTCTTCTCTAATCATTTGCAACTCCATGATAACCTACTTGTCAGTTAATTGCTTGTTTTCCTGCTCAAGGTAATTGATGATCCACTTTGCCCTTTCCAAATTAACCATCAAGGGTTGAATTTCAACCTCTTGTTCCTTGATAATCATGTCTTTGACAGTTCTTGGATCCTGAGCATCCAAGTCAATGACATCTACTCCTTGTGTCTCCTCATGGCCAACAAGATCAAAATCTCTCTCTTGTCCATCACTCTCATGCATCTTTGCCTTACCTTTACCCTTGCTGTCCTGCCCAACTTGTACCTGTTTAGCTGAAGATGAAGGCAAAGCCCCTTCCACTCCTTATGGAGATAGCATTTGCCTATGGTCTGTAGATGAAGGCGAGACCCCTTCCACTCCTTATGGAGATAGTACTCACTTGGTAGCTGCAAAGAGCATCCTAGTGCCTCTCTCATAAGTCATAAACACAGGTACCCCCACAGTTTCAGTTTCTTGAACCTTTTGTTGTCTTGAAGGCTCGCCTTCCTCTTGGGGGACTGATAAAAATATTTGAGGACCCTTGAACATCTCATGAGAAATGAAGGTTTCCCATGGCATTCCCAACTGATTGAGTTGATGTAAAACAATAATTTTAATAATAGAGAAATGGTAAATACTATTGAGCTGCTGTGGATATGGTTTCCTCTTTGCAATAACTGTCATTTTCTCTATATTTTTGCATATGAAATAAGGAATACTCATCATTCTTACTCTAGTGAAATGCATGAGCAATCTGATATGGTAGGCATAAAGTCTGGAAAACCTACCCTCACAAGTAAAATACTTGATGATGAGTTTCATGAGTGGAGCATACCGGTCCTCCAAAAATCTGAAAGGGAACACTCTACTGATTCTGCCATGATACTTAGCCTTGATGTAAGGCTCATAATGTTCCCTGCTGATATGTTGTCTCTTGTTCCATTTCTCTCCTACATCTGGGATTCCTGTGGCCTCTGCAATGATGGTGGATGATAGAGTGAATGTTACCCCGGCAAGATGTACCACATTGTTGTCCATGTTTGTCACAAACAGTCTTGCTAGCTCATGGTGAAATTTAACTCTCTCAACCATCTCACAAAACTCAAAACATGACTGATATCTAAAGCATGTGGTGGCTAATGGGCAAGCAAGTAGTTCACTCATGCTGATAGGTTCCTCCCTGATAATTCTGCCACCTTTGTGAGGTTTCTTCTGCTGCAAGATCCTTTCCCTAGAGCTGTCACTTAGGGTGTCCTCCTCAAAATTAGGGTCACTGCCTCTTTCCATGCTTGTCTCTATGGGATGATGTGGTGATGATATGGTGAATGGTGGATAATAGATGGGGGAAAAAGATGAGTATGAAGAGATTTGTGAAAGGAACAATAGTGATGAGGTGAGGTAGGGGAGTGAGAGGGATGGATAGAGGACCTAGGGTTTTGATGTATGAGGGGCTTAGGGTTTCATAAAAGGATTAGTTTCTTAGGAAAAATAGGGAAAGGGAAAATAGGTTAGGGAAAATGGGATCAAGGGGTAGATTTAGGGCAAATGAAGTTGGGAAAAGGGACAAGGGATTATGGTTTGCAATGGTATGAAATAGTGTATAGAAGCAAACTAGGGTTTGACTTTTAGGAGACAAAAATCATGAACCATACATGAAAACCCTATTTAAGCTCAAGATATGTTGATACTTACTTGTTGGGAGGTGAATGCAGCAAAAGAAGTGATGGAGGATGAATTTGGGTGATTTACAAGCTTGGCAGCTCAATGCGTAGCGCAGTCCACCCAATGCACTGCGCCTGTGTATTTCAATGAAGAGAAAATGTCTCTGATGCATAGCGTCGGCCTGATGCACAGCGCCAGCCTCCCAATGCACAGCGCCTGCCAATTTTCTTCAAATTTCAATTTTTCTCCCTCTTTTGCTTAGAAATCGTGATTTTTGCTCTCCACTTGACTTTTTCACAATGAAATGGCTTTCTACCATGATTTTGCTTTATATACCTTTTCATTTAAATTTTTCTCCTTTCAAAACCCAGTTTTTTTAAAAGTTTTGATGACCTTTTCAAATGCTCTGTTTTTCTGTTTTGAAGTTTGACCTTTTTCCTTGGCAATTTGATGGACTAATGTCTTGATGTTTTGCTTTTGCAGTGGCAGGAGTTGGCAAGGTGACCAGGAGCAGCTAATGAGTACTTATTACATATAGAAACTATAAAATTACATCAAATTTTACAAGAAAGAAACAATACTCTGTTTTCACCTCAGACTCAGTTTGAGATGAAAAACTTATTAAATTTACAAATGCTGAGAATTAAAAGTTATCTGAAGATTTATGTCTCCTCCACATGTTTGCATGACCACTATTTATCAAATATTTTGAAATTTTGACTTAGATGGAAACCCTAATACCTAATGATATTGAAAACCCTAAGACCTAAGACTTATTTAAATCAAATGGACAAAAGATAAGAATTAACTCTAAACCATTTAACTGAATTGTGTCTGAAGGAGGTCAGCAGATCTTATGTGATGAGGAGCAAAAACTGGAAATAAATCTACCATCAGTTGATCCATGACCTAATGGAGTGCAACTCATCAGAATGGGACACCTAATATGAAATGCAAAAGAGAAATTTGATCACTGATGGCAGTGTGAAAGCACTGACACTAACAAGGATAACGTGATTACCTTACATAGTAGAGAATCCAACCATGATATTTGGCGGAAAAGGCAGTGAGCAAGCCCTCATGGAATCCATGAAAGAAAAGTTTAGGCTAGTGAAGAAGCCGCACGGATATGCCATATCCAGCATCTTCAACCCTGCTATAAAGGTAGCTACACAAATCTTAGCAGGGAAAGTGATGAGGAAGTGTCGCGCTGATGAGGTATCGGCGCTATCATCGCGCTAGCAGCCCAGTGCACCGAAGGAGTCCAGTTCAACTGGTCAGACTACCTTCGCGGAGAGTTCTTAGCAAACTTTTGCGAAGCGCAAGAGCTCAGCAAGACGTTCCACTATGCGTGGCTCTTGTTGTCGATTGTGTTGTTAGCATGGGAGCTGCCAGAGGACAGCCAATTCCCTTCAGTCACACCAGACCTACCAGAAGCTGTGAAGTATGCTTCATTGTGGGCGACTAAAGATGTGCAGTGAATCAAGGAAAGTAATATCTTCTGGATCTTGATGGAGATGAACATCTGCATGGCCATCAATTGAAAACCACGATTGTCACCTACGGTGTACGCCAACCTGTAGGGATATGCAAAGTTTAAAGTAGAATTTCACCATGTGTCCATCGGGGTGCGGAAGGACCCTGTGCATAAATGGTATGACTTGCCTTACTTGGCAACGGATGACGCCATTGATGCGGTACTTGATCAATGGTCGATAGAGTGGCACGCTACAATATACTTGGTGGTGGGAAGAAACAAGTCTATTGCATAGAGAAAGAAGGAGGAGGCCAAGCTTAATATGACACAGCTGGCCGAAAAGAGGAAAAAGGAGGCTGCTGACAAGGCACAGCAGGAGCGCAATGCCACGCAACAGACAGCGAAGCAGACAGGTGGGACAGAGTGAGGCTCTGACAAAGGTGCAAGGTTGCCTTCACCTACGATAGAGGACATCCACCTGCATCAAGCATCCAAGGGAGTAGGAGAAAGGAGGGTCTAGGAAGAAATTAAAGGCTACGAAGACATCACTGGACCCAATCACCCTCACAGAGGGTGATTTGCACGACATCGGTGAAGCAGTGCAAGATGTCACCGCGGAGGCCCTGCAATAGTTTGAGCAACAACAACAGATAATCTTGGGGGCTATCCAAACAGGTTTATAGGAGCTACATACCAGCACATCTCAGGCTAGCATGGTGTCCACCAGCCTTGCTATCGTCACTTAAGAGGCTACCAAGATGCTGTGCACGGAGGCCTCCAGTGCGATAGTGTTACCTGATGGAGCACTGACCATGGAGAACGAAGCTGACAGGCCCACTGTCAGTGCCCTAAAGGGAGTAGGGTTGAATTAGCAGTGTTCCCTGGTGAAGGTCTCCACCTCTTGCAGGATGGAGTGATTGCAGAACTGAGGGCATGTGAGCACCGCACCCTCCAGGTGATCAGTGAACAGCCGATCAACAATGAGCAGATGGCACTATAGCGAGACTCTTCCATCTCCACTGTAACCAAAGAAACCACTCAGGACTAGTGCATTATGTAGGCCGTCGAGGATGCATGCCAAATGGTCCCAGAGTTGGCCATTCCTGAGGAGGAGCCAGTCGAGGTGTGCATTCGCAAGTTGGCCGCAGGGGTGCACGACACTCGTACTGAGATGGCGAGGGATCAGTTAGAGTTGAACCTGTAGATCACAGAGTTACATTTGAAGGCCTAGCCTTCAACTCCGCTAAGGAGCAATGGGCGACCACTGTCACAGAAGCAGTAACAGCGGTGGAAAGTGCAGTAGGAGACTGCACACAACTTTTTAAGCAGTCGTTTGAGGTCCTGACAAGCTTGCAGGAGGACCCTAACATACAATGACTAGAGACAGAAGCGCACGAGCTACAGCAGCGCTATGATGAGGTCAAGGGCACAGTGCAAACCTTCGCGCTGACACAAAGGCTAGCAAAGCTGCAAGAGGCCAAGCAGCTGAAAGAACAGGTGGAGGAAGCAGTGCACAAGGAGGCAGTGTTGAAGGCAAGACTGAAGCCCTAGCTAGATGAGGCTTACATGGTAACATGATCTATTGAAGGAAATCTTGGGACTCTCTAAGCAACTCAGCAAAAGCTTCAGGCCAACAGTTGAGGAGTAGTGACTGAGCAGATGGTTGAAGAAGTGAAGCAGGCGGTCGCACAATGCACGACTGAGGTTTCAGCCATACAAGTTGAGTTGGAAGGGCTTCACGCAAAGATCTCTGCACCTATCGAGTGACTCGAGGGTGAGTCATCATGTTTTTGTTAGGGGCTTGTTGGGAACGGGATCCCCCAAGGACAGTTTTGGGGCTAAAATCACATAATTTAGGTCGAATTTTGTAATAAACTTGTAAAGACTCCGCATTTTATGGTCGCGAAGCACGAAGGTGTCATGAGTCATAATGGGTTGTCCACCCTTGTTTTTGTAAAGTAAAGTCGGCTGTAAAATATCTACCCATGGTCCACGGATTGTATAAAAAAAGCTAAGTAAGATCTAAGTAGTTCAGAGAAGTCGTAGAGAGTCATAGCTCTGAAGTAATAAGTCTAAGTTTCGAGTTGTAGTGTAGGTAGAGGCTCTACAGCTGAGTGCACAGAGGCCTAAGGTGGAAGTCTGCAACTGAGTGCACAGACCCCTGCAACTGTGTGGGCAAGGCTGATAGAGTCTATAATCACTTGAAGATATCAATAAAGAGAAGTATTTTGTGAATTCTGTGTCTTTGTTCCGATTAATGCATCTTGTCATGTTGTGTATGAATTTCATTTATAATGCTTATGTGATGCGTGAATGTATGTAATTACGTTGGATAACTGAACGCAAATAAGGATATCTATTCATGTGGTGCTACTGTGATTATCTAAAAAGATAAGTAAGATTCTTAAGATAACTTGACAATTTCTGCAATACGCTTCCTTAGTAGCGCGAAAGTATCTAAATCGAAGGTTAGGGCTACACGAAGGTCTGTCATACCCTTTCGCAGAGGTATCAAAGGGAGGAATAAGGGGCTAGGCTGACAGAGCCCTAGAAATTAATGACCTGTGTGAAAGCAAGAATAGAAGGAATAAACCGACATCACAACCATCTTAGGGTGCGGAAAGTTGGTTCCAGCATCCCCCCATATTTCTTCGGGTGAGACTTCAGTCCGCGCTCTACAGGCTGATTCCGAAAGGGCTAGTAGTGTAGGGATTTGTTTGGCTAACTAACGTTGAACCTGGGTCAGGCCCCAACAAGCCAACACACAACCTTCACCTCCCAACTGCCCTATTGAAATTAGATTTTTCTTCAGATCTGGAACATGCCTTACCTCCTTCAACAACCATAGATTTTTCTACTGTTTTATGAAAATTGTACCCATTCCAAGGATTTTACAGGGTTTATCATCACCCAATTGAACCTGTCCAAAATCTCCTTCAACATAACCATGAAAATGTTTCCTATCAGGTGTGGCATGGAATGAGGCCCCCAAATATACCACCCATGCATCAATAATATTTTCTAATGAAATAATCAAATCATCTTGCAACACATCACTTGTCACATTCGCTTCATTATTGTTTTCTTGTTGCGTGTCTCCTTCTTTTCCCTTCCGAGACTTGCAGTCTTTCTTGAAGTGTCCTTTCTTCCCACATTTCCAACACACTATCCCCGATCTAGACTTGGATCTGCCTTTCCTTGACTTACTATGATATCCTGGTCTCTTTCCTCTTTCCATTTTTCTTCCCCTGGTATCTGCAGTCAAATTATTATCTGATGTCTCACCAGAGCTTTTTCGTTGCATTTCCTCGCTAAGGATTGCACCGACAACATCATCAAACTTTAAAGTACTAGATCGAGAGACAGAGTTACTAATAGCCATAATTAAACCATTCCAACTTTCTAGCAATGAGCATAGAAATAACAAAGCCCTAACTTCATCATCAAAAGTTACCCCTACAGGCTTAAGTGACTGGTAACTGTATTAAATTCATTTAAATGATCAGCAACATATCCACCTTTTGACATCTTCATATTAAATAAATGCTTCATAAGAAATACCTTATTTGAGGCTTACGGTTTTTCATGTACTTTGGCCAATGCCGACATTAAACCCTCCATTTCTGTTTCCTTTGAAATATTAAAGGCTACCGATGCTGCTAGGCACAGTCGTATTGTTCCAAGTGCATTTTTGTCAAGAATATCCCATTCTGTGTCTGTCATACTCGTCAGCTTCTTTGTATTTTCGCTCAATGGTAGGTACATATCTTTCTAATACAAGTAATCTTCCATCTGCATCTTCACAACTGGTAGTTTTGACTGTTAAATTTTTCGACCCTAAACCTACCATCTTCCGTCATTGCTCCCACTTGAACCAGGAACCCTTCTCTCATGCGAGTTTATCAGCCAAACAGACCTTTGGCTCTGATACCAGTTGTTAGAAAATTATACATTACAGAGCAATGGAACACATAGAATATATGCAAAAATATAAACACAGAAAATGCTACAATCCTTCATTTTATATTATCTAGCAAAATAAAGAGATACAACTTATAACAGATCTGTTGTAATTCCCTCTTCGCTCTCACATAATCTCCTCTCTCTTTCTCGCTCAAAATACACATCTCCATACCCACAATACAATTCCCTCATATATAGCGAGGGGTTGCCTTCTAGGGAAAAGGACCCTAAATTAAACATAACTTCTACTGTCAGATTTCTACCTAATGAATGGCCCAGATTGACTATGAAATTACAACATTTTACAAGGCAATTTTACATCTATTTTTTAGCTTCGAGGGCGCTGCCCTCAATCCCCTGCCAGAGGGGGGATCTAAATAATCGTCATCGCCCCCCCTGGACACCGTGAGGTGGAATCACTGTTTGATGGGTTGAGGTGGATGGCCTCTGGAATCCCTGGATGAGTTTTGATTAATGTGTTATATGAGATCCCACATTTATGCTTGGAATATGGCATGGGGGTGAATGGATGAAGAGAGATTTGGCTCAACCATTCTACGATCGGGTGGAACATGGAAGTCCCATCCCGAGTTTAGAAATTGTATCATTAATGAAAGGTTATTTCTCCTTGTATTTCTATGAGCATTTTAATGGATGATATGTGGATTTTATGGCTGATATGTTTATGATATTTTTGTCCCTATTATGCAGATTATATGTATGTTCTATGACAATAGCTATGTATGGATCCTAGCATGTTTTTGTTTGTAAATGAATGGATAATGTATCTATTACCTAATAGATGATAATGCAGCAAATGACATGAGGGAAATAGTCTTAGCTATTCTCAGATAAGTACGAGATCCCTATGTTTAATTCTATTGGTTACACCTGTAGATTACATGTTTGTGATATGTTTGAAAAAATGCCTGTCATGGCTAGTAGGGGTCTGATTAAGGTCATGTTTAACTTATTTCTTTTGCATTATCATTTCCCTATTCTTTCACTGGTATTAAGTTATCATTCCATTCTGGGCAGTGACCTAGGCTCTGGGCCTAAAAAAGTGGCTCAAATCCCGAGGATGTTGGGATAGCACTAACTAAATGAGTCTCTCGACACTGGCAGGCAAGCTTGTGATAGCGACTTTGGGTTTTCGGACACTGCATGCCTATAGCATGAGAGTGGCTGAGGCTTACGTTGTCTAAAAGTTCAGTGGGACCCAAGGGCATGTTGTATGAAGTGTTGGATTGGTTCCTGAGAATCCTGAAGCTGATGTTGAATGTTTTTATGGTGTTTTTTTGTCGATTCCACTTCCTTAACATGACTTAGGGGGTCAAATCATATCATAGTGACCTCTCGTTCGCATGTTTACCTCGGCTAGCCGGTTTCTTGGGTAGTTATGGGAGGAGGGTGTTACAAGGATCAGATGTCTCAATCTCTATGTGTAATTTGTTTCTTGAAGTCTGGAAAATTTAGTGGGTTTGTTGGGGCAACATGACATCAAGGTTTGTATCAATTTTATTTCTTTGGTTATGGTTATAGCTAGAAATATTGAAGTGTGTTGGTAAGGGTAGGTTTATTTGGGCATATAGGTTTGTACTACGAGTGGGAATTGGATATTTGTGAATAGTTTCTTGGTCGTTGTAGTTCCTTGGTCTAGGGGTGATGTTATTCTTGTTCAATGGTTCAGGGAGGAAAGGCTATGGTTGAGGAAGTTTCGTCTTCTACCTTTTTTGGTAGGTATTCATCCAAGTTTCAATCTTACATATGGTGCTACTGTGACGAGATAGTTTGTTGGTATCATGGTTTTGATGAGATTAGGTTGGGTCAATCCTTCTACTCTTTTGCAGGTAATGGAAGCCCCTGTAAGGAAATTGAAGTGTCACTCTACGACTTGATGATGCCGCTTAGGCAGAGTCAAAGTAGTAGGAGTGATGGCGATGGTAGAACCTAGCCTAGTAGAGAGGAGAAAGGCTCTTCTCCATGACTCTGTAGCTTCTTACTTCAATGAAATTCCACCTGAAACGTGCCGAGAAATTCAGGAACTTGATATTTAAGTTGGAGAGGAAAGGTAGTTTATGTATTATTTTGAGTTGTTAGAGGATTTGTCAGGGTGGGTGTTGGACCCTGGGCATACCACGGGTGGGAATAAGTAGTATCGAAACTCAATAGCACTTCATAAGAAAATCAAGACATTGTTGGGCTTGGTTCTGAGGGATGAATATGTGTAGAAGTACACCATTTTCACATCTATAGAGGATATTGAAAGGATGTTGAAAAATTTTTAGTTTTGCGTGGACAAAATTGATGCACGTCTAGTGCATGTGGAGAGCCACATTCCTTGTGAATTTGATGGCAGGGACATGTGGGATCCCTTGGCTCTAGTGCAAGGGTTCCAGCAACGGTGTCAACTTCAAACAATGATCAATGATAAAGGATGGTGGGTGGTGAATTTTGGGTTTCTCATGAAGCTTCTAGTCTTGTCTCTGACAGGCCCTTGGATGGCCTTTGGAAGTTTGGATTATGATGACATAGTAGAGTTGCGGCCATGTGTTTTTGTGGGATGGGTATGTGTCTCTTCCTCTGTCTCTCAAGGAGTTTCCTTTCTCTTTTGGTGTTTTGAAACACTGGGTGATATTTGGTTGTTGTAAATTGTGGAGGTAGTTTGCTTGCTATTGGGCTTGCGATTGAGGTTTCCTTTTTAGTGGGTTTGTGACTTCAAAGGTGTTTTCTTGGGTTCTATCACAACCCACTGAATGCTTTCTATGTATTATGAGCAATTTATTGGTATGAGATTTTGGTTGGACACTACTGTGTGGTCTTATGCTCTGGCTCTGATGAATAGCCTGTATGGACAAGAGTCCAAACCTTGTAAGGCCCCAATGTACCATTATTTTGTCTATATAGTTCTTAGTGGCTCATCTAGGTGGCAGAGATTGAGGACTGAGTCTCGATGCTACCTCTATTTGTCTGTCGTTATCTATGTAATCCAGTTTTCATAAGTAATATAAAGTATCTCAATTCTTCAAACTTTCGTCGAGGCTCAAAAACACCTAAGTCTTTCTCTCTTTTGTGGCTTTCGAATTCTCTGTGGCTCCTCTGTGTATTCATGATCATTGATTTTACAATTGATCAATGATCGACAACCCCATTTCTTCCATTATGAAAAGATTTCTTGCTTCAATGGTAAAGAGACATTCACTTTCTGCAGTCTTCACACTTCCTATGTCCTTCTTCCTCTACTGCAACTTTTCATTCCTTGACATTGTCTAGGTTACCTTTGTTGCACCCTTTGCTATGCCTCTACTACGCAACTCTGATATGGCTGTAATATGGATTTGTCTGTACATTCCTCTTTTACTCTCCCCTTTGATATATCTCGACCTTTACATTCAATCTTTGGTTCTGTTAGGATGTGAATCCTTCCTGAGCTTTAATACTTGCAATCATTAAATAATTGAGCATACATATATAAATATCAAGTTTGTGAGTAATAAACAAAGGCTTGACATTCTAGATTCATACACTCAAATGGAGTATCCTCATATATTATGTGTAATAATTTACAAAAGGCCCTTGGCCAAAAATGCATCGTTTGGCCCTCTCTTGGCCTTTTTGGCTTATTCAGTGCTAAAAATCCTCTCCTTATTCCTCCTTGTCCACCATATGCATTTTGGCTTACAAAATATATACAAAAAGGAATATTGAACTAGAATTAGTTTAGATCCACAATTTCATCAAGAAAATCCTATATCTAGGTCTCTAGATCCACAAAATCCTCTCAAAAACCCAACTAACTCTAAAATATCTTTAACTCTCCCAAATATGCTCGAGATCTCTCATTTAGAGAAGATATGATTATGTTGATCCTCACTTTAATCAATTATATGCAATTATTCTAATAAACGTAGGAAAATACATTAAATCAAATAATTTCACACATTGGGAACCAACTGCCTTGGTAGATGAAAGACCCTTATTCTAGTCAAAATACACTTGACTTGGAAGTGGAATGCTCCTGCATCATAAGTTTAATGTGGATGGAAACACTAGGTTTCTTTATTTTAGACCTAACTAAATTATATTTGACATTCTCTAGCAAGAAGAAGAGAGTAACCCATGAGCTATTACAATGAAAACATGTTCAATAACACCATAATCAAAAGACTTACATGATGTATTAAAAGTGTTATCTCAATATAACTAGGAGGTAATACAAAAACTATTGCATTGTTAAGAAGAAAATGAGAAGGTTATTGTAGACAAAGATCAAGAAATTTCTTTCCTTAAGAACTAGAGCTAGGTTTCATTGCATAAATTAAAGATCTTGAAAATGTTATGCAATACCTTCAAGGTGTAGTGCATATCCTACAATATAAATTGGAAGAATAAATTAATAAGACAAAAGAGTTCAAGAGACAACTATGAAATTCAAACAAAAAAATATATGGCTTATAAATGAGGCATCAAGCATCAAGTCAACAAGATATTGCAATTTGTTGTGATCAAAAATCATGAGAAAAGAAAGGTGTCAAGAAACATTTCAACAAGATCTTAACAAATAAAGACAAGGAAATTAATTGTTTGAAGAATCATAGTGAAACCCTACCAATATAGAGTAAAAATAATTAAAATATATGGACATACTAATCATGAAGTAAACATAAGCGTACATGGATTGTCCCATAAGTAAAACACATTTTTCTATAAATTGGCTTTGGGGTGTCCTAAGAAAAACGACACGGACAGTCACAAGAAGCCAAAGACTTTGCAAAATTCTCCAAAGAAGTGCACACCATAATTTACACGCTTCTTTGTCCGTAAAAGCAAGAATATCTTTTGTTCTACATTTCATATGTGCTTTGAAAACTCATTCATTATAAGCCTATCAATACTCCTCAATACATTTGGGTAACGAAATTTTAAGGTGGTAGATATCGTAACTCGATATACTTTATTGAACACGTTAATTTAATTTGATTAATGGATGTGTTTAATTGTAAATTTTAAAACAATGGTGCTTGTTTACCTCTCTACTTGAATGTATGTCAAAGTGTTCACGATGGGGAAGATAAAACAATTTTAAAAATTTTGGTCTTATCTTTAAGAGACATGGTTAATATCTTATTTTAAATTAATAAAACGGATTTTATTTTTTTTAATTATTATTATTAAAATTATGATATAATGTAAAGAGTTAAGTTATAAACAAAAAATTAATTTTGTTGTTTTATTAGATTTTTTATTTTGATGGTGAGGAAATTAAAATTATTGATTTTAAAATTTGATGTTAATTATGAATAAGATATTTTAATATTTATATTAAATAAAATATTTTTATATATTAATATTATATAGATTTTATTCCTATGGGGTGTTATGGTAGATGGTACAAGGTCTAGGGCTTTGTGCCTATCATTTGAGTTAATAATTCCTTATTAATGATGATAGTACATAGCTAGTGTCTTGCATGCAAGAGCATGCAAACACACAATTAGTGGGGGTTATTTGTTATGGAGTGAAGGGTTGGCAAATTCATTTGTGCAATGCGAGTGAGTCGAGGTGAAGACCACGGCCTCTTAGAGTTATTTTCTTGTGGAACTGGTATGGGTAGAGCCTCTGGTGTGGAGGGAAGCAATGAGTTGGCAGAGCGAAGAGAATTTCAAAACACTCTCGTCCTTTGGAGTCTATAGGTGGAAATCGTCTTCGCATCTTCGTCTCACTAGCTGGTTGAGGACGGCTCTTTAAAGTTTTGACTAGAGCTCTAATTTCGTAAGTTAGTTTCACTCATTCTAGTCTCCCCTTTGTTTTTTGTGGGCATATTATGGTGTCGCTTTGGTAAATATGGTCTTAAGGGTCAGGTGTCTCAATCTCTATGTGTCATTTGCCTCTTGAAGTCTAGAAAACTTAGTGGGTTTCTTAGGGTAGCTCGGCATTGGGGTTTGTATCAATTTTATTTCTCTGGTTGTGGTTATGGATAGAAAGCTTGGAGTATGTTGGTCTAGGTAGGTTTATTTGGGTATATAGGTTCGCGTTACAAGTGGGAATTGGATATATGTCTATGGTTTCTTGGTCATCATAGTTCCTTGATCCAGGGGTGACGTTATTCTTGTTCAATGATTGAGGGAGCAAAGGCTATGGCTAAGGAAGTGTCGTCCTCTACCTTTTTTGGCAGGTATTCGTCCAAGTTTTAATCTTACATCTGGTGCTATTGTGATGAGATATTTTGATCCAGGTGGATATTGGTGGCCACCCCCCAAGTCCACTTGGACCCCCACCATTGTTTCTTTCACCTTTTCAGTTTCCTTAATTGTAGCACAGTTTACTATTTTTAGCAGTTTTTTGGGTCCTAAACTTCTAGAGCCGTTTTGAGGCCCTAAATGACGTTTTTTGGGAAAACTGGGAGCAACATGGGTCCATGAACCCATGTTTTTCTTCCCAAAGTTGTAGTTCTCGGATAGATCTTTCTAACGAGATATTGTAAGCGTCAAAAGGAGATCGTATGCCAAAGTTACGACCCCGGGAAGTTGATGTACCAATTTACCCAAATGGGGCCCACAATTTGGCGTTTCATCTTCTAGGTTTTTGGATGTTTAGGGTTTTCCATTGTTTCTCAACAATAAATAGGCCTTCGAGCTTCATTGTAACACAGTTCAGAGGCATGTAGCCACCATATCTCTTCTCAGAGATAAGCTACCATCGCCCTAACTGTTTATTTCCATTTTCTGTTTGTAAGCATATCTCAGTATTTTACATTAATGAAATGAAGTATTATTTCCGCTGCATCTTTGTGTTTATGGTTATTTCTGTAATTTGTTATGTTCCTGTTTAAATCTGGATCAGTGGTATCAGAGCGGTCTGCATTTTCTCTGTTTTTCTTTGCATGTCCCCAACGAGGTCGGGATATAAGGAGTTAGGGCTTGAACTGGTCGAACCTTTGCAAGACCAGCCTGGCAAAACCCGACGGCCTCCCATGGCAGATGAAAAGAAAGATGAGGGAGTAGGAGATCCTATCAAAATCTTGCTCGAAGAAGCCCTCGAGCGACAAAGGAACGCGATGATGGACAATTTTGCCCAGATCCTTCAGCAGCTACCCAGGGGTGACGCATCATCTTCCCATAGCTACACTGGAAAAGCCACACCATTTAAGGTACAAGTTAATTTTGAAATCCCCATATTCGAGGGTCAAATAGACGCAAATGCCATCGACAAATGGTTAAATCTGCTAGAGGGTTATTTTTCTGTTCATGATTTTTCCAGTCGGGAAAAGATTATTTTCGCTCTTCTCAAAGCAGCCTCCCATGTCAAGGACTGGTGGGAAACCTACTGCGAGCAGAAGGATGAAAGTATCGGCTCACTATTTTCAGCCACACCCACCTGGAATTGATTCCGAGATGCCATCAAGGAGCAGTACTACCCCGTCGGAAGCTATGAGGATCAATACATAAAGTGGACCACACTACGGCAGCGAAGGGACCAAGACGTGCCGAAGTTTACCAATATTTTCGACACCCTTGGCGCAAAGTTGGGTATCAAAGATTCAGAGCAGCATTTGATACTCAAATACCGCAGCTGACAGTACAAGTACATCCCAGAAGAAATAGAATTCTTGAACATCTCCTCACTCGGCACGGCATACCGATATGCCATTAAGGTCGAGCAAAAGTTTAAACAGAAGAAGTGAGATTTGGATCTATAAATCCGAAGCAAGGGAAAGGTGCCCTCAAACCGCAAAACAAAGGACAAAGCCAAGGCGGGGTGGCCCAAGACAACCCGCCAAAGCTGCAAGAAAAGAACAGCACCGCGAAGCTGAAAAGGGACACGGGAAAATGGTGTGAGTTCCACAAGAGCTCCACTCACAACACAAGCGAGTGTCGGGCCAAGTAGTCACTGGTGGCTAAGCTAAAGGTTTCAAAATCAGATGCATGTTCCGACTCTGAGTCAGAACCCGACAAGGGGAATGACAAAGGGAAGTAGATTATTGATGCGGAGCCCAATGCCACCATTGCCACCACGAAGATCCAGAAGGAGGAACCCGAAGATCCAGAGGAGGAGGAGCATCTCTTCCACTCCCAGATGTGGGTAAAGGGATCCCTGCTACAATTCATTGTCAACAGCAGGAGCCAAAAGAACCTCGTTTCAGCAGAGGTCGTGAAGCGATTAGGCTTACCGACAACAGCACATCCACAACCATACACCATTGGATGGCTTCACCAAGGACGGGATCTTCGCATGAGCCAGCTGTGTCACCTTCCATACAACATCAAGCCCTTCACGGATGAGGTATTGTGTGACATTGCTCCCCTTGAAGTTTGTGATGTATTATTAGGACAACCATACTTGTGGAAGCGACATGTTGTGTACGAATCAAGGCCCCGTGTTGTTATTATTACTTTGGGAAATAAGTTGTATAAGATACTGGAGGTAGCACTGCCTACCGCGATCTCTTTGGTTACTACAAAACAATGCAGTAAACTATTTCCAAAACTGGGAAATTTGTTTTCCTAATGATACGCCCTCAAGGAAAGAAGAAGACGGTAGCCACGACCTCTAGACAGGGCCCCTTCACACGACAACTACAAATGGACAAGGTCATGGAGGAGTATGAGGACATCTTCACCTCCCCCGTAGGGGTTCCTTTGCACTGTCAGGTTAAGCACTCCATCGATCTAACCCTAGCTACGCCGCTGCCTAATGGACCAATCTATCGGTGCTCCGTGCTGGAGAACGGTGAAATCAAGAGGCGGATTCAGGAGCTGCTACAGAAAGGTCACATCCGTCCGAGTTCATCACCCTGTGGGAGCCCGATTGTGTTGGTACAGAATAAGGATGGGACTTGGAGACTTTGTATTGACTATCGGGCGTTGAAAAAGATCCCTGTTCATAATAAGTACCCGATCCCACGAATCAATGACCTCCTAGACCAACTGAAGGGGGGGGAATATTTCAGCAAGATCGATTTGAAATCAGGATATCACCAAGTACCAATCGAACCCTCCAATGTGTGGAAGATTGCCTTCAAAGCCAAGGAGGGCGTTTTCGAATGGTTGGTTATGCCTTTCGGATTGACGAATGCTTCTGCAACCTTCATGAGGCTAATGGATGACATCTTACAGCCGTTCACCAACTCATTTGTAGTGGTATACTTGGATGACATCCTGACCTTCAGCCAGAGTTGGGAAGAGCACCTCCAGCACATCTGATAGGTTCTCCAAACACTGTGGCAACACAAGTTATGTGCCAATTTGGAGAAATGCACTTTTGGCATGACCTAGGTTCAGTATCTGGGATACATTATTGATGAACAGGGGGTGCATGTGGATCCAGCCAAGATCCAAGTCATTTGGGATTGGCCCTCTCCAACCACTCTAATGGAGCTTTGCAGCTTTCTAGGTCTTGCCAACTTCTACCGCAGGTTCGTGTTGGGATTTTCTCATATCACTTGGCCCTTGAGTCAAGTCACCAAGGGAGGAGTGAAAGCAAAATTATTTTGGTCTGAATCTCAACAGAAGGCATTCACAGAGTTGAAAGACCGCCTCTGCTCGGCACCAGTGCTCGCATTGCCAGACTTGCAACAACCATTTGAGGTTGAGACAGATGCCTCTGACTATGCTATTGGGGCAGTCCTTACTCAACACAGGCATCCAGTGGCATATCACAATGAGACACTTTCAGACACATCCCGAAAGTATCCCACTTATGACAAAGAGATGTATTCCATTGTGCAGGCCTTCTGACAATGGAAACATTACATTTTGGGGAAGGAAACGGTCATCCACACAGACCACCGACCCCTCCAGTTCATACAAACCCAAGGGAAATTACAGAATAATCGCCATCAGAAGTGATCCACATACCTACAACAGTTCCATTTGAATATCAAGTATAAGAAGGGCAGCACCAATAATGTTGCAGATTGCCTCAGTTGACCACCGATCATGTCATTAACCACTGTGCTCAACTCTTGTGGGCACAAGACTTCTGATTGGCCACTTCTCTACAAAAGCAACCCAGACTTTGGCCACACATACCATATCCTCTTGGAGGGTCGGCATGTTCAAGATTTTCACCTCCAAGATGCCCTGTTATGCCACCTGGGTCACCTTTGTGTTCCTTCAAGTGAGCGTGCCAAGATGATTTGGGAAGCACACTACAGTCGGGCTGCTGGGCATTTCAGGGTCGAGAAAACTGTGGTAGTACTACAGAAGTATTTCTACTGGCCGAATCTTCGACAGGATGTTGAGAAGTACATCAGATCATGCATTGCCTATGCCATTGCCAAACCGATAGTCAAGAAGTAAGGCCTCTATACCCCGTTGCCTACCCCTAATCGACCTTGGGAATCCATCTCCATGGATTACATGTCAGGCCTTCCTTCTACTAAGCATGGAAACGATTGTTTTTTTGTGGTCATCAACAGGTTCTCGAAGATGGCCATTATGGCGGCCTGCAAGAAGAATATCACAGCAGAAGCCATTGCTAAACTCTTCTTTGAACGAGTGTGGGTGCACTTTGGGATCCCACAGTCCATCATCTCAGATCGGGATAGTAGGTTCCTCAGTACATTTTGGTCCTGTCTATGGTCGATGCTGGACACCAAACTCACTAAGTCCATAGCCTTCAATCCTCAAATTGATGGCCAGATAGAGGTTGTCAACAGGATGATTGTACACATTCTGTGCATGTACAACTTAAAGCATCCACGCACATGGGATGAGAGCCTCCACTATGTTCAAAAAAGCTACAACCGTGCTCTCCACAGCTCAACTGGCCACAGCCCTTTTCAGGTGGGCTTGGGATTCCAGCCACTATGTCCCATTGATGTGGCCATGCCATTTGCAGCTACTCACATAGATTCGACTCATGTCCAGTCCGAAACAGATAAGGCAAATAGCTTCATTGAGCACGTGCAACATATTCACCAGCAAGTCCATGACATTCTGGAGAAATCAAATGCCAAGTACAAGTAGCGACATGATCAACATCGGGTGCCACACAAGTTTCAAGTGGGCGACAAAGTCTAGTTGCATTTGCAAAAGGAACACCTTACCGGAGCCTATCGGAAACTCAGACCACTCCAATATGGTCCTTACACCATTACCAAGGTTGTGGGAGACAACACATTTGAGCTCAGCATTCCCCAATTCCTTGGCTTGCGCCTAGTGTTCAATGTGGACCGCCTTCTGCCATACTCTCCACCATTACTAGACACATCCGACATTGTAGAACAGATCACACCCACAGAGTTAAATCTAGATTGCATGGAACAAGCTGCAACTGATTGGATCATAGACACACAAATCAAGCACACTCACTAGTAGAACATCCAACTGTATCGAGTTGTCAAAGTAGGCCAACTCCTTCACCAGGGCAAGTGGCTCACTAGGGACCAAGTTCAGTAGAAGTTTCCACATCTCATGGAGGAACTCAATGCAATGGGGACCATTGCTTCCTAAGGGGGGAGGAATGATCCAGGTGGATATTGGTGGCCACCCGCCAAGTCCACTTGGACCCTCACCATTGTTTCTTTCAACTTCTCAGTTTCCTTAATTGTAGTACAATTTACTATTTTTAGCAGTTTTTCGGGTCCTAAACTTCCGGAGCCGTTTTGAGGCCCTAGACGACGTTTTTTGGGAAAACTAGGAGCAACATGGATCCATGGACCCATGTTGCTCTTCCCAAAGTTGTAGTTCTCAAATAGATATTTCTAACGAGATATTGTACGCGTCAAACGGAGATCGTATGCCGAAGTTACGACCCCGGGAAGTTGATGTACCAATTTACCCAAATGGGGCCCACAATTTGGTGTTTCATCTTCTAAGGTTAGGTTTTTGGATGTTTAGGGTTTTCCATTGCTTCTCAACAATAAATAGGCCTCTTAGGCATGTAGCCACCACATCTCTTCTCAGAGATAAGCTACCATTGCCCTAGCTGTTTATTTCCATTTTCTATTTGTAAGCATATCTCAGTATTTTACATTAATGAAATGAAGTATTATTTCCGATGCATCTTTGTGTTTATGGTTATCTCTGTAATTTGTTACGTTCCTGTTTAAATTCGGATCATATTTTGTTGGTATTAGGGTTTTGTTAGGGGTGGGTTGGGTTGTTCCTTGTGCTCTTTTGCAGGTAAGGGGAGCCCCGGTAAGGAAATTGAAGTGTCACTTTATGACTTGATGATGCTGCCTAGGTAGAGGCAAAGGAGTAAGAGTGGTAGTAGTGGTAGAACTTAGTCTAGGAAGAGAGGGGAAAGGCTCTTTGCCCATGACTCTATAGCATCTTACTTCAATGCAATTCCAATTGAAACGCGCCAGAAAATCCAAGAACTTGAGATTTAAGTTGGAGAGGAAAGGCAGTCTATGTCTAATTTTGAGTTGTTAGAGGATTTTTCAAGGTGGGTGTCGGACCCTGGGCATACTAGGGGTGGGAAGAAGCAATATCTAAACTCAATGGAATTTCATTAGCAAATGAAGACATTGTTGGGCTTGGTCATGAGGGATAAACAAGTGGAGAAGTACAACATTTTCACATCTCTAGAGGATGTTAAAAGGATGTTGAAAAGTTTGCAGTTCTGCATGTACAAAATTAATGCACATTTGGTGCATGTGGAGAGCCATGTTTATTGTGAATCTGATGGCGGGGACATGCGGGATCCCCCTGTCTCTAGTGCAAGGGTTCCAGC
Organism: Pinus tabuliformis; assembly: GCA_031772625.1. NCBI lineage: Eukaryota > Viridiplantae > Streptophyta > Pinopsida > Pinales > Pinaceae > Pinus > Pinus tabuliformis. The sequence continues at coordinate 1,604,838,532 of CM062804.1, forward strand.
AATGATCTCATCTTTAGACAATGATCAGTGATCAAGGGTGGTGGGTGGTGAATTTTGGGTTTCCATGAAGCTTCTAGTCTTGTCTCTGGCGGGCCCCTAGATGACCTTTGGACCTTCGAATTATGGTGACATAGTAGAGTAGCAGTCATGGGTTTTTGTGGAATGGGTATGTATCTCTTCCTCCATCTCTCCAAAAGTTTCCTTTCCCTTTTGGTGTTTTGAAACACTGGGTGATATTTGGTTGTTGCAAATAATGGAGGCAATCTGCTTGCTCTTGGACTTGCCATTGTTAGGATATTCCGACACATAGGAAATAGTTAAGAATAACTTGGTCTAGTGTAGAGTTAGGTAAAGTGTGTTTCTTTACTATTTACTTTTGTAACTTACAATCTGACGATCACTATATGTTCTAGACATGAAGTGATCTGACATTTCATTCTCCCCTCGATATTATCGACACTTGATCCTGGCTTAACACTCAATTGGTCCATAATATCTATTTAAAGAACATGGAGGGTCATTTGTAGGGTAACCATTCATGAGAAAAGCTTATGTAAATTTTCATTCTTTTATTAATAAATTGTCTGAAGTGGTCATGTTGGCTCAGGCCGTGGATTGTTTCCCTCTTTGAGGGTTTTAACCACGTCAAGAATACTGGTGTATTGATCTGTGATCTATTTGTGAGCGATGTCCTTTGGTGTTCTATCTGAGGAACTTACCTGTAAATTCTTACATGGTATCAGAGCTATTTAAGGGCCGCATCCATTGGTGATCCAAATCTGAAGCCGATACAACTGCATCTGACTGTCATTTCCTAGATCTACTATTTCTGACTGCTTTCGGGCCGAGAGGACTACTCTATTGTGTTAGGAGCATCTGTTCCAGTGAGGAACCCCTTTCGTTTCATGCGAAAAGGTTTCTGGTAGCCATAGCTACGTCATTTTTAAGATCTGGAGGTATACAGTGTTTATTTGCAGTTATAGTTATTCATCTCTCTGCTTATTTCGGTTTATTTAACTCTCTGTTTTTATTACCGGATCTATACCTTTCATTTCTGCATATGCTCTTTGCCCTGTGACTCTATGCGACCTGGGAAAATCAGAAATAGAAAGGAAGGATTTTTCTCTTGTGTATGCTCTTTTCTGCCGCCCCTTAGTTTGATCTCGGAAAATCAGAAACATTGAGGAAAATATTTAGTTTCCAGCTAAAGCTAACTTCAAGCCGTAAGGTTTGTTTTTTTTTCTATGTCCGTGTTGGGTTTTGTGGTTTTTGTTTTGTAGGCAAAAAATAGCTTTTTCAAGTAAGCACGAACCCCAAAGCTTCAGTGACTACCAAAAGAAAAACAACTAGTTCCTCTTTTCCAAAAATTACTAACATTTTAACCTAGCTCACTTGGTCCAAAGTTACTTTATGAGAATAGAGGTCTTGAGTTCAATTTTTTCTTTTTGTTGAGTTACTTTTTCAAAAAGCACATGTAACTTTGTTTTAAAGTTACTTTATGTAAAAGTGTTCTCACCCATTATAAAAGTGAGTCACTTATAATTGTAAAGTCTCTCTAGCTTTTATTTAAGTTACAATTTAGTGGGTAGCTCATAAAGTACCATTGTAAAAGTGATTTTCACTTATTTATAAAAGTGAGTCACATAAAATCTTTTTTTTTTAAAGTGAGCTAATTAGATTAAGTTTGGAGGGAAGGGGGGGTTTAAATATAACATTATCATTAATTTCCACACGTTCACGCACTTCATTGGCATCTTCAACAACTTTTCTTCAAAAAACCATAACTTCTTCATCCGGAAGCCGTTTTCAGAGTCCTTTTTTTTAATCAGCCTAATTTTTTGAGATCTTTCCATTGAAACACTTAGTTTCAACATCTACAGCTTCAGTTTCTATTAAAATGGAAATTCCATGCCAAGTTATTCACCAACTACTTCCATTGGTGGTCCTACATTATGGATTTACTTAGAAGTAAAGGTCTTTACAGAATAGCCTCAAGCCAAGAAACCAAACCTCAAGATGAAGATAAGGCAGCCAAATGGAAAATAGGCAAGATCAAGCATGTGGGTTGATAGGGATGTCTATTTCTCCAAACCTTAGATTCCATATCACAGAACTTGATACTCCTAATGATTCCATATCACAGAACTTGATACTCTTACGTTATTTTCACGATTTTAACATATTTCAAAAATACAAAGGGGAATCTTGGAGCAAGGCCAAAGTGACTTGCGATAGCAATTAAGGACGGACTTGATAGAGGAATAGACTGTATTTAAGGACTTTTGAAGTCTGAAATGAACTGTATTTTGGCAAAATTTCACAGTCGTGAATGTATTCTCCTATGTTAGCAGAAAATGACCACGTTTTGGATTCCGAAGTGTTTCAAGGGACTGAGACACTCTTACGTTGTAGAATAGGTGGCCACCTCCCCTTTAGGCGTTATGCAATGATTTTGTAATGCTAGTGTTGGGTAGAAAAGGCCCCGCGTAACGGTTTTGGGGCTCAAAAGCCCATAATTTTGGGTAAAGGCATGGTAAAAACTCCGCGAGATGTGCGGAGCACGAATTGTAATGAGTCAAGTAAAAGGGTTGTCCACCCAAAGATAATGTAAAATAATTTGGCTTGCCCATGGTTCACGGACCATGGAAATGTATAAATAGAGCAAGGCTCTAGAGTTAGGAGTCAGTAGTTGGTATGTACTTTTGGATCTGGAATGCAATGGGTTTTTGAAGAAAGAAGTCTTGAAGTGTCTGTAAGTCCGAGTCGAGGGTGTTGGTGGGTAGATAGAGGCTCTGCAGTTGTGTGCACAGAGGCCTGGTAGAGTCCGCAGTTGTGTGCGTGGACCCCTGCAGCTCAGTGCGCAGGGCAGATCTGGTTGTATTAGAGAAAGAATTGAATAAAGATAAGTTGGTTCTGAAATACTGTGTTGAATCTGAAACATTGTGGATCTGGTTAATTTATGATTGATATCTCTGTTTGATCTATGCGATTATGCTTATGTTATGAGTTTACGCAAATCGATAACTTTTCTGGGCGCGTGAACTGGTTATCTCTATTAAATGTTTACTTAAAGACCGTAAAAGGTAGATCTGATCTGTAACAATTCATTAGTAATAAGTATCAAGGAATTGCCTTGTTCCGGATCTACGCGGAAGCATAGAAGCATGAGGCCACAGAACGGCGCATGAACCCTCCAGACCACATCAAGACATCCCAAGGGTGCAGAAACCTAGTTCCAGCACCCTCCCTTGCTACCTCGGGTGAGACCTTAGTCCGCGCTCGGCGGACTGTTGCCGAAGGGCCGGTAGCTATAGGATTTGTTTGGCTAATAACTTTTCCGAACCTAGGTCAGGGCCCAATAAGCCAAAAAATGGTTCCATTGCTGGGACCAGGATTTGCCTAAGGGATGTCTGATGTCGGAACGCTGGAACCCTACAAAGAAAGACCTTGAAGATTGGTGGGATCAGAAGCTTCACGAGTTCATGGTTTAGGAAAACAGAAAACCGCGGATATCAGAGGAAGAGTGGTTGGATCATTACATATACACAGAGATCCACGAGATCTTATTCGTGAAATTCCTGACAGAGTTGTAGGAGTGGATTGCGAGGTTAGCTGACAGCATGGGGAGGTGCAGACTACATCAACCTATTGGCTAGACTCCAGAATTTGTGTGCAGGCTAGAAGCATCGGAAGATAAACTTGCACGCACAGTAGATCACTGGTTGGATCGGGAAATAGGAGGGTTTATCACTGAGTTTGCGATAGGTACAACTGTGAGTTATAGTGAAGCAGAAAGGTGCTTTTTCCAAGGACCGAGGGGTAAGTATATCAAATCGTTGAATACTTGGATTAAGATGCCATTGTGTGAAAAATAGATTATGCGTGTTTATTGATGTCTAGCGTAACGCAGAGCGGAAGAGGTTACCGAGGAACCAAAGGATTGGAGAACAACCCTCTGATTTCCATTTTGCGAGAAAGTAAGGAAGAACTCGCGGGGTTCTCTCCGAGGAGCGCAGTGCAGTGGATTGGGCAGCGCATCCCACTAATACCACCACCGTCCACACCATCACTTGCTTCACCTACATCAAATCCATCCTCTCCGACTCCACCTTCGCCACCACCAAAGGTTGGGATGGCGAGCGCAGTCAAATTACCAGTATTTAAGGGTGTAGGAAATGAGGAACCAGGTCAGTTCTAGTTTGTGTTAAGGGCTGTATGGGAAGCCCAAGGCATAACAGATGATAACATCAAAAATGCTACTCTGGTTAGCATGTTGCAGGACTTTTCATTGACGTGGTATATAAAATACTCAAGTGATCATCTGAATGCGGGAATAACGAAGATCCAGGATGCATTGAACAAGGAATTTGGTCGGCCAAAATCAGAGACACAGTCGGTCATTGGGTTCAAGGAGATCACAATGTTACCTGGCGAAACCCCATGGGACCTGGATCAGAGATTGAAAAGCACAATCCGCGAGGCTAACATGACACTGACGGATGCACAACACTGCACGTGGTTTGTGGCATCTTTGACACCACATCTGAGGATGACGCTATCACAACAAAATATCTCAACCCAAGTCAAAGCATTAGAAACAGCAATGAGGTTGCACGAAACTCCAATACAGGATCCAGGGTTAGGAGTTCAGAAAATCCATGCGCAAATACAAAACCTATGCTTAGAGATGCGAAGTTTGAAACAAGGATAGGCACCTTGGTCAGAAGTGCGCAAAGAGGTGTGGTGTATCAAATGTAAGGGCCAGGGCCATGATAAGGATCACTGTCCGATCTTTGCAAACTATATGGTGGCGGGCGGACCAATACCATTGCGACCAGAGGTACAGGTAGGGCCAAGCGTGGCGCCCACACTCTGGTGCACGATCTGTCAGGTGGGAGGAAAGCATGCCATGGATAACTGTCATTTATTACAGAACTTGAGACAACCCCCCCCAGCTGTTATTTTGCAACTTCTATAGGACAATTGGCCACGATGAAAGAAATTGCCGAAGTTATGAGCTATTGATGGATCGAACACCTGCGTACAGGGTGCAGATGGAGGTGCATGGGAAGGATCCTGCCACAACAATAGCACGGGGCGGATTCCAAGGACGTGGACAGGGGCGAGGGGGAATGGGACTCGGACGCGGACGAGGATAATTAATCTGCTATAATTGTGGAGGACCGGGGCACTATGTGCATGATTGCATAAACCCGACCAGAGCCTGTTGCCCGTACTATTACCAATTTGACCACGAAGCAGTAGCTTGTCCCACGCTAATTGCTCAGATGCGGGAAAAAGGGGTGCTTTCATCTACTCCCACTGAGAACGTCCAAATGATGAAGGCTAAACCGCGCGCGGAAGACCCTAACGTGAATATGATGCTTAGAAGTGGTGCAACTACGGGAGAAGATAAAGGGAAGCAACCAGAGGAGGATGCATGGGTTCGCAAGGCTCCCATAAAACAACCAAAATTTGATTTGGAGCGCGCGAAGGAAACATTTATGGAGGCCAAGAAGAACTTCGCGGAAGCTTCTACTTCGAGTAGCAAGGATCAAACAGAGTCAGAGAGGGATAATTCTATGCTAACTACCTTCTTAGAGACATGCATGAAGCTACTACGGGATACCAAAGTGATGAAGGGATTGCAAGAGTTAATAACTAGGTGCGCAGGATCGGATGAACCTCGAATGGTCCGGAAGTTGGGCAAGCATGCGTTGCAAACCGGGCAGGAAATGCGATTAACTGCCTAGATTGGGGACTATGAGATGGATCAGGTTGTTCTGGACTTAGGGTCAGACGCGAATGTCCTACCTAAATAGACCTGGGAGTGCATGGGCAGACCCACACTACAATGGTCCCCTATCTAGCTGCGGATGGCGAACCAACAGAAGATATTGCCTATGGGAAGACTGCAAGGAGTTACAGTAGACATCGATGGTGTAAGTACACTAACCAATTTCGAGGTCATAGAAATTGTGGATGACAGTAACCCATATCCTGCATTGTTAGGGATAGAATGGGCAATGAATATGAATGGAGTCATCAACCTAAAGAAACGAAAAATGATATTCGAGAAAAAATCTCTCCGCGTAGTGGTTCTGCTGGACCCAGCCGAAGGGGCATGTTATACCGAGCCAATGCACGACGAGGACAACGACGACAAACTGGATTGTATTTACCAGATCACCATGCAAGATCAGGACCGAGTGAATCCGACAGTAGACGGACGAATCTCATGGGACCGTGACAATTCTTGCACATCAGACTCAGATGAAGAGATTGAGCGGTGGCAGAACCGATTGCATGAGGTAACAACACTAAATTGTAATATGATGGTTAGATCCCTACACCATGTAACAATGGAAGCAAGGGAGCGACCAACTGATGAGGATGCCACGACGGTAGAGGCACCAGTCGACCAACGCGAAATGACGAATCTGAGACAAAAGCCGTAGGATGGATCTACGAAGACACCGTGTGCGACAATTGTTCACGAATGGAGTACATGCCCAAAGATTCGGCGTGGATGTCAGAGGCAGGTTCGCATATGAGTTAGAGGGCAATCTAGTTCGCCAGTGGTATGCGATAAAGTCAGGAGGGGAATAGGGGGAAGCACGCTCAGCGCCCGCTCGAGAAAACGACCCACTGGGAAGTTGTGGATACCATGGGTTCGATGGGCCTATAATAGAAGAAAGGCACAGATGAGTGTCAATAATTAAACACGAGGGAGCCCAGAATAAGCGGGGTAGTAGCAGGCCTCACGAAATTAAAGAACTATGGGCACAACTAAGAAAGAAAAGTGCACTAGTCGGGGAGGGAATTAGCAAGATGAAAAGTAGCGACGCCCACAGAGGCCGTGCAAGTCTACACATAAGGGAATCAGGCCTGGTCGGGTATCCCGCAGAATGAGAACGAGCCGCGACCCTGCTATCATGGCTGCGCCCGCACCTACGAAAGGGTACACCCCACACAACAACGCACGAAGAACTAATGGCTACAAAGACACTCGGAAGGTGCTCGCAGCCTGGGCTAGCAGGAAAAAATCGCACCAGGGGTGTGACCACCTGACTAGCTGTAGACAACACAGTCTTAGCACCCTAAGCAGTTGAAAGGAGGCACGGGACTATAAAAAAGTCTGCGGGAGGCCAACGCGACAAAAGGGTTCGGTACAGAGTCATTCGGTCCACAAGCTCGCAGCTGTGCTCGACAGACGATGCTACTGCACGAAAAGGTTGAGAGGTGACCATTAACATCACTGTTCCTGACAAGAAAGTCGAGTTACGTCAGGGAGGAGCGAGTGGCGAGCCATTCAGATGAAAGTTCCGAGCTAGATACGGAAAGATCTGCCGCCTAGACGTTGCTAATAGACCGGAAGTGGAGGGAAGGGATCTATTCAAAATTACATGTTCCTCTAACAACCTGGGGATGGCACCAGGATCTTTGAGATTTGAACCAGTAATGACCAACAAACACTCGGATACCAGGTATTCCATGAGTACCATGGTGAGAACCCGAGCACGGTTCACGGAAGAACTATACTCAACCCAGGAGGAGCTAGATGAAGCCGCCCTGGTCCTCAAACTCTCGAAATCCCCACGCACTTTGTGGCCTCGGAAAAACAAGCAGACAATGGGGCCAGTCAGGATATTGCCAAGATTCAATAAGTTATCAGGAACTCAAAAGCCCGCAATTTTGGGTAAAGGCATGGTAAAAACTCTGCGAGATGCGTGGAGCTTGAATTGTAATGAGTCAAGTCAAAGGGTTGTCCGCCAAAAGATAATGTAAAATAATTCGGCCTGCCATGGTCCGCAGACCATGGAAATGTATAAATAGAGAAAGGCTTTAGAGTTAGGAGTCAATAGTTGGTATGTGCTTTTGGATCTGGAATGTAATGGGTTTTTGAAGAAAGAAGTCTTGAATTGTCTGTAAGTCTGAGTCGACGGTGTTGGTGGGTAGATAGAGGCTCTACCGCTGTGTGTGCAGAGGCCTGGTAGAGTCCACAGCTGTGTGCGTGGACCCCTGCAGCTGAGTGCGCAGGGCAGATCTGGTTGTATTAGAGAAAGAATTGAATAAAGATAAGTTGGTTCTGAAATACTGTGTTGAATCTGAAACATTGTGGATCTGGTTAATTTATGATTGATATCTCTGTTTGATCTATGCGCTTATGCTTATGTTATGAATTTATCCAAATCGATAACTTTTCTAGCCGCGCGAACTGGTTATCTCTATTAAATGTTTGCTTAAAGACCATAAAAGGTAGATCTGATCTGTAACAATTCATTAGTAATAAGTATCAAGGAATTTCCTTGTTCTGGATCTACGTGGAAGCAGAGTAGCGAGGCCACAGAACGGCGCGTGAACCCTCCAGACCACATCAAGACATCCCAAGGGTGTAGAAACCTGGTTCCATCACCCTCCCCTGCTACCTCGGGTGAGACCTCAGTCCGCGCTCCACGGATTGTTGCCAAAAGGCCCGGTAGATGCGGGATTTGTTTAGCTAATAACTTTTCCGAACCTGGGTCAGGACCCAATAAGCCAACACTAGAAGAGGGATTCGAGCAGATAGAGGCCGAGAGACAGAACGCCAAGGAGGAGAAATGAATAGGTAGCCCATATTAGCTTTAAAGCCATAGGCAGAGAGCAAACAGAGGCAAGCAGTATGGCAGGTAGTGCCAAGACAGAGCTAGGCTAGAAACAGAGAGCATTGAGGGAGTCTGTGTACTCAGAGAGTCTTGAGAGGTTCAAGCAAAGCTCTTGTTGTTGCATCTGTTGTGTGTGAGGCTCAAATTGAGCTCATTGTTGTAAAACTCTGTTTTGAGGACATAATAGAGAGGCCACCACTAAAGGCAGGACTAGGAGTATTGGGTGAACTCCTCATTAAATTTGTTGTGTTATGTGTTGTCTATTATGTTTTGTTTACTACTTCATTGTCTATGTATTTTGCAATCTTATCGATCCATTGCATAAAATAACATAGACAAATCCATGTACATGAGTCTGTAATACCTTATTAATTATCTTAGATCTCATTATTAGATCAAGTGGTATCAAAGCTTTAGGTTTACTAAGGTTAGACAAGCTTGTGCTGGATTGGTGAATGATAACTAGGTCAAAGCTCAAAGTAGGAGAAGGAGAACTGGTTGAAACTAATCCAGAAATTGGTAGAGTCTATCCTAGGAGGAAAATGGCAGAATAAAATCACTTGGAATCAGAGTCTCAGTTCATGGAAAGATCATGAGAGCCATGGTAGAAGAAATGTATCGAGAATTTAAGAAAGGTCAAAGAGAAGATTCTTCAACCTCCAAAGAAGATAAAGGAACAAAAGAATCCCTTCTAGATGGCCATTATGAAGGCAAAGGGAAAGGAAAAAAGGTTCCTCTATCCACACCTCTTGATAGCCCTGAAAATAAAAAGAAGAAAACATCTTTGATTAAATAGATGTTAAATTTGATTTGCCAATATATGATGGAGAATTAAATGCAGAGAAGCTAGATAACTGGATTAGACAGATTGATGTGTATTGCAGGGTACAGAGCATTGATTCAGACAGGAGTAAAATTCAGCCGGCCAACCTACACCTTGGAGGAACTGCCTTGGTATGGTGGGAAGGCAGGACACAAGCTGAGTTGAAGAAGCATGGTAAAATTCTTTCTGTCTAGAGTGAATTTGTTTCTGCAATTAAAAAAAAATTCTATCCACTAGCTTATATGAAGCAAGCTATGATGAGTTGGCAAGCTCTGTGCCAATTAAAGGGGCAAAGTGTACAAAGCTACACCCAAGAATTTAGAAAAAGAGCTTTGATTCTAGGCATTTCTTTAGACTCACCTGAAACTTTGCTGAAGTATATAGGTGGTCTACACAGCTATTTGAGGCACACCATTCTCATGTTTAACCCTACTAGCATAGATGAGGTATCTGTTCAGGCTACCCATCTAGAGGCTAGAGGCAAGAATGTGAACCCAGAGATTGGGGGATCATCAAAACCCACTGCAAGCAAGAACAAGGAGAAGAGGAAGCAGAAATGGAAAGAGAGGAAGGCAAATGCTGTACAAAATGCCAAACCTTCATGCACTCACTACAAGAATGATGGACATGATGATGAACATTGTTGGTCTTTGCATCCCAAGTTGAAACCCAAGAAGTTCAATGGCAAGAAGAAGAAGACTACTGCTGCTATACAGAAAGATTTGGGGTCAGACTTAGGTGATGAAACAACAATCGCAGCCACACGTATAAAAGGTAAAAATTCTGAAGCATCTACCAGTAATTCTGCACAAACTATTGATAGTGAAGAAAATGAGAGGAAAAGACATAAGCTTTTTCATATTAGAGTTATTTCCAAGCATCAAAATATTGATACTTTGTTTGATAGTGGCTCACAAGTAAACTTGATTTCTGAAGCAATTGTAAAGAAGTTGGGATTACTAACCACACCTCACAAGAAGCCATATCCATTAGGTTGGGTATGTGATAAAGCAAAGCTACAAGTGACTAGACAATGTAAACTTAGGTTTTCTTTTGGGTCAGCATTTGTAGATGAGGTTGAGTTAGATATTGTTCCCTTGGATATATGTGGAATTGGTTTAGGACGTCCTTACTTATATGATAGAAAAGCCATTTTCTATAGAGCTGAAAATAAGTATCAACTCGTTAAAGATGGAATCGAATATATTGTAAGAGCTCATAAACTCAAGAATAATTATACTCTCATAAACTCAGGGTAGATGAAAAGAATTGTAAATTCATGTAAGCAATTTTTACTGATGGTTGTAAAGGAAAAGAAACCTGATAAAACCAATGTATTTGAAATCTGTGATGCTAAACAGTAAGCTGATTTAGAAAAAGTTGTTTCAGAATATGATATCCTATTTCAAGAACCTAAAGGTTTGCCACCCAAAAGGGAAATTGTACACGCTATTAATTTGTAGCAAGATGCTCCATTGCCTAACGTTGGAATGTATAGTTTATCCACTTTAGAGAATGCAGAGATCAAGAAGCAGGTACATGAGCTGCTCAAGAAAGGGTTCATAAGACCAAGCACATCACCATGCGGATCTCCAATCGTGTTGGTGAGGAAGCAAGATGTAGTATACCTAGGGGGGATAATATGGGGTACAAAGGGAGGTTCCCAAGGGAATAATGTAATAATGGGATGGGCCATAGTAATAAATAAGGTGGTTAACCCGTATCATGTAAGGGACCACAAGTAGTTAGCACTAATGTAATAAGCCCATGGTATTAGATAGATGGTATTGAGGGAACCATGGTAATGGCCCATGGTATTCTATGTATGAGGCCTATATAGAGGCTAGAGACTCCCCATTGAGAGATGTCAAGGATTATTGTATGAACATGAATATGGCTTGTGCAGTGTTCTCCTTCCTCAGGGAGTGAATGTATGGTGTTGCCCTACCTTAAGGGTTTGATTAATAAAGTGAAGCATTTTTATCTATTTCTATTTGATTATTTCTGGGTATATTTATATTTACCATATATTTTCATATCAGACCTATAACAAGTGGTATCATAGCACTTTCTTGGGCAAAGTGGAGAATTTTTTTTATTTTTGGCAGGAAATTTTTGGGCGGTGAGTTTGTGGATCAGATCTGTACATTCTGGTGTAAAATCTACAGAATCTAATTGCATATTTTATTTTTTGGCGAAAAAATACCCAATTTGAAAAAAAAATCAGCCGAATCGGAGTACGGATGAGGGAGATATTGCTGATTTAAAAATCAGCTGGGTTGCAAACATTTTTCGGGGCGGCGAGTTTTCGGAGCAGATATATATGTTCTGGTGAAAAATCTGTAGATTCTAATTGCAGATCTGGATTGTTTGTGAAAAAATACCCAATTTCAAAAAAAATTCAGTCGAATCGGAGTCCAGATGAGGGAGATATCACTGATTTAAAATCAGCTCTTTTTTCAGTAATTTTTTATGAAGGCGGGACAGTTGCAGCGCGGATCTGAAATTCCAGTGCTTAGATTGGGATTTCTACCACATGGGAAGATGCAAAATGGTTTTTCTATTTCTGAAAACAGGTCATAATAGGGATTATGTGCAATATTGACGGAATTGTGGCCATTTCAAATTTTCGCCAAGTAAGCGATTTGTTTTACAAACCCTCTTCATGGCTTATAACAACAAGTTTTTTAAAAGACAATATGATTGGACTTCTATTGAAAATTTTATAGCATATCATAAGTTGTACCATCCAAGGTGTTGGAAGGACAAAATAGGGTCTTATTTGAGAAATGAGGCCGCTATGTGGTGGCAATCACTTGACAGTGAGTTTCTGAAGTTATGTAGCGCTGATGAAATAGAAGAACTACTTTTGGACGAATGGTCTCATACTAGAAAGGAGAAAACCACAAAACCTAGCAAAGATTTTATTTTTACAGGAAAGAAGGAAACCAAGAAACCTAAAGGGTTATTTTCTGCTAGTATCTCCTTATTGCAGGTTCATGGATTGATTCAGAAGGAGAAGATCGTTGTGTCTATAAATCCTAGTTGCAAGCAAAATCTTATAAGTGTTAATTTGGCAAAAAGATTGCAAGTTCCAGCAAAACACATTGAAACCGCACAGATTGATAACGAGGATGTTCAAGTTTATAAAGATTTAAAGATTTCTATGGACAAGTATGTATTGCAGTCTGATTTTTATGCTTCAGATATGACTAATGAGGATGTTGTTTTGGGATACCCTTGGATGGAATCAGTGGGTACTATAAATATTAATGTGTAGAAGAAATTCCTGAAGCTCTAGTATAAAAAGAAGAAAATTACATTACAAGATATTTCCATCAATAAACAGGTAGAGTCCAAGGAGGCTGAAGCAGAAGATGTTCCAGGGACTGACATACCAGATGATGAGCCATTGATGGTCAACAACCAAACACAAACATCAAACCAAGTACCAGAAAACAGGTAGAGTCCAAGGAGGCTGAAGCAGAAAATGTTACATTGGATGAGGACTTAGTGATTGAAGTAATATTGGAAGATAAGAAACAACAGCAGGCACCACAACATGTACCAGATACCAATCAGGCTCCATTAAGTGGTGAATTAAAGAAAGATACACCATTGGTTAACACTTCAACATATCACCACCCACATCACCCCGTAAGAAAACAACCAACAAGATGGCAAATAATTAACCACAGGGAAAACAACCCCTACATGACAGATAAAGAGGGGCGACGATCCACCTACTACGCATCAACACAGAAGAGTCACCAGGGTCAACCTCCATCTGAAGTGAACAAGGCACCAACTAGATCGAGAGCTCACCTTTCTCTGGGATGGCTAGATGCATGGGCATGGTACCAGTGGACTACTCTTTTGAGTAGATCTTATTATTTGTGTTATTCCCATATTTCGGGGACGAAACATGTTAAGGGGGGTGGAATGTACTATACCTAGGGGGGATAATATGGGGTACAAAGGGAGGTACCCAAGGGAATAATGTAATAATGGGATGGGCCATAGTAATAAATAAGGTGGTTAACTGTATCATATAAGGGACCACAAGTAGTTAGCAATAATTTAATAAGCCCATGGTATTAGATAGATGGTATTGAGGGAACCATGGTAATGACCCATGGTATTCTATGTATGAAGCCTATATAGAGGCTAGAGACTCTCCATTGAGAGATGTCAAGGATTATTGTATGAACATGCATATGGCTTGTGGAGTGTTCTCTTTCCTTAAGGAGTGAATGTATGGTGTTGCCCTACCTTAAGGGTTTGATTAATAAAGTGAAGCATTTTTATCTATTTGTATCTAATTATTTCTGGGTATATTTATATTTACCATATATTTTCAGATCAGATCTATAGCAAAAGATGGTTCGTGGAGGATGTACATTGACTACAGAGCACTGAATAAAATAACGATCAAGAATTGTTATCCCCTTCCTCGCATTGATGATCTATTGGATCAACTGAAAGAAGCTTTTTACTTTTCCAAGTTAGACTTGCGTAGTGGTTACCATTAGGTCAGAGTAGCAGAGCAAGATGCATGGAAGACTGCTTTCAAAACAAAGCAAGGGCTGTACGAATGGATAGTTATGCCTTTTGGCTTAACTAATGCTCCTGCCACTTTCATGAGAGTTATGAATGATGTACTCAGGCCTTTTATTGATGATTTTGTAATTGTATATTTGGATGACATTCTTGTTTTCAGTAAAACATGGGAAGAACATTTGAAGCATGTAAAGCAGACTCTAGATGTTTTGAGAAAAGAAAATCTCTATGTTAAATGATCAAAATGTGAATTTGGCAAAACATATATGAATTATTTGGGTCATATTGTAGGGGGTAGTAAATTGAAGATAGATCCATCTAAGGTTGCAGTCATTATAAACTGGCCTAAACCCAAATCTGCTACAGAAGTTAGAAGCTTCCTAGGAGCAGCATAATATTGGAGAAATTTTATTGCTAACTTTTCCTTAATTGCAGCTCCCTTACATGCTTTAACAGGTTTGAACAAGGTATTTCAGTGGGGAGGCAAACAACAGAAATCCTTCGACACCTTGAAAGAAAAAATTAGTACAGCACCAGTACTAGCATTGTCAAATCTTCAACAACCATTTAAGATTGAAACAGATGCCAGTGACTATGCCATGGGAGTAGTGTTGATGCAACATGGTAAACCCATATGCTACCATTCTGAGACTTTTAATTCTACAGTAGTTAATTATCCTATGTATGATAAAGAATTGTATGCATTAGTCCAGAGTGTGAAAAAGTGGAAACATTACTTAATGGGCAAAGAAACAATTATACATACTGATCATCAGCCACTTCAGTATTTGCACTCACAAACTAAATTGCAGCAATCAAGACACTATAGGTGGATGGGTTTCCTATAGCAGTTTCATTTAGTCATCAAATATAAAAAGGGCATACACAATAAAGTTGCAGATATGTTGTCCAGACCAATCATAAATGCATCTACTATACTTAAGCATAACTCAGTAATGCATGAAAGCTACATTGAACAATATGCTCAAGATATAGACTTTAAAGATGTATATGCAGCTTTAAGTAATGGAAAAAAGGTAGAAGAATTGGATTACTATGTTAAAGACCAACTCTTGTATCATTTGGGAAAGCTATGCATTCCACAAATTGAAAGAGTCAACATAATTAGGGAAGCACATACTTCTCTAATATCAGGTCATTTTGGTGTAAGTAAAACAGTTGCACAATTGAAAAGATATTGCTATTGGCCAAGAATGCATGAAACGGTTTCTAGATATGTAAGAGGGTGTACCATGTGTGCTAAAAGTAAGCCCAACAATAGAAAACTAGGCTTGTACACTCCACTACCAGTCCCTTCCCGTCCTTGGGAAAGTGTTTCCATGGAATTTGTTGGGGGATTGCCAAAATCTAGAAAGGGACATGACTATTTATATGTTATTGTGGACAGGTTCAGCAAAATGTGTATTTTAATACCTTGTAATAAGCAGATTACGGCTGAACAAACAACGAAGTTGTTCTTTCAGCATGTCTGTGTGCATTTTGGGTTACTCACTTCCATAGTATCTGATCGAGACTCTCGATTTGTTGGGAAGTTTTGGTCAAGTCTATGGGAATTGATGGACACCAGACTAAAGAAGAGCACAACCTTTCACCCACAAACAGATGGCCAAACAGAGGTAGTCAACAAGACAGTGATCCAGTTGCTTAGGGGTTATTGCAGCAAGCATCCCAAGCTTTGGGATGAACATTTGTGTTATGTGCAACATGCTTACAACCGTGCTAAACATTCTTCTACATAGAGATCTCCTTTTGAGACTTGTTTTGGATTTATACCAAGGTCTCCCTTGGATTTTGTCTTTGAGAAAGACATAGCAGTTGTTGGACACAGTGATGTGGACAAAGCAACCAGATTCATTGAACAGATCCAAGAAATTCACCAGGCAGTATAGGAACAGCTAGAAAGGAGCCAAGCCAAGTACAAGGCAAGGCATGATAAACATCGGGTGGAGCACAGCTTCCAAGTTGGTGATCAAGTCTGGTTGTATATCAGCAAAGACAGAATGCAAGGTGAAGGAAAGAAGCTAAATCCAATAAGGTATGGGCCTTTTAAGGTACTTGAGAAAATTGGTGAGAATGCTTTCTGACTTGATTTGCCAGCATACATGCACATCTATTCCGTAGTAAATGCAGAAAACTTAAGGCTCTTTGAACCTTCATTAATTGAAGGTCCCGAAGAGCAAAGTCAATTGCCTTCCATTGATGATTTGTTCCCTAAATATCTCAATGAGCTGCAGGAAGATACAGTTCTGGACAGGAAGGTGAGGACTGCGTGCAGAGGGGATGTGGAGTACCTTATGATCGGGCTCAAAGGTTCAAACCCCAGCAGTGCAAAATGGATAGAGATTGGGCAAGTGAGGCAACTGTATCCTCAGTTGAGCGATGCTTGAAAACCAACTTTTGGTGGTCCAAAAGCCTTTTCAATAGGAAGGCGTGATCCAAATGGATCCAAGAACACTCTCTAAGTCTTGAAAACTCTTAAAATCATGCCAAATATCAAAACAATCGCACATGAAGAACCCTTAGAATGGCGGAAAAACACTATCGGGAGGCCAAAAACATGTGAAAACAGAGAAAAACAGAGTATCGGAGGTCTGAACAAATGAATGCACAGTAGCCGTCAGATCTAGCCGATCAATGACCCAAATATAATCGGAAAATCGCAATCAGCGGTAGTAATCAGCGAATATCGGTGCAGACTACATCACACTTGCGACGGCGACCGGCAGAGTCAACTAGGACCGTCAATCAAGCATGCAGATCGACGACCCATGTTGCATCGCGGGATTGCTATCAAATATTACAAGAGCACTTACAACGGCCCAGGGTTATCATGATGTGCGATTGTGATCAATCGCATCGCGATATCACAATCGGGGCTACATAGAGGAGTGGGCATATACACATACACATCTGCGATCCGATGAACCGGACCCGACGGTTATATAAATATTATTGCATAAGATTTGAGATCTACAGAAAAGGCATTTCCAATGTATTTTGCGTATTTCGTTCATTAAACGAAATACAAGGGGTGAAGCGCCGATGCGATAAGCCAGA
Organism: Pinus tabuliformis; assembly: GCA_031772625.1. NCBI lineage: Eukaryota > Viridiplantae > Streptophyta > Pinopsida > Pinales > Pinaceae > Pinus > Pinus tabuliformis. The sequence goes on from CM062804.1 coordinate 1,604,855,638, forward strand.
CCTGAAAGGGTTCCTTAAGGCTATTATATATTATTTCAGATCTTCCATGAGCCATTTCTTACGTTATTTTCACGATTTTAACGTATTTCAAAAATACAAAGGGGAACCTTGGAGCAAGGCCGAAGCGACTTGCGATAGCGATTGAGGACGGACTCGATAGAGGAATAGACCATATTTAAGGACTTTTGAAGTCCAAAATGAACTGTGTTTTGGCGGAATTTCACAGTCGTGAATGCATTTTCCTGTGTTAGCAGAAAACGACCGCGTTTTGGATTCCGAAGGGTTTCAAGGGACTGAGGCACTCTCACGTTGCAGAATAGGTGGCCACCTCCCCTTTAGGTGTTATGCAATGATTGTGTAATGCTAGAAGAGGGATTCGAGCAGACAGAGGCCGGGAGACTGAAAGCCGAGGAGGAGAAACGAACAGGCAACCCATATTGGCTTTAAAGCCACAAACAGAGAGCAAACAGAGGCAGGGAGTATGGCAAGCAATGTCGAGACAGAGCTAGGACAGAGACAGAGAGCATTGAGGGAGTCTGTGTACTCAGAGAGTCTTGAGAGGTTCAAGCAAAGCTCTTGTTGTTGCATCTGTTGTGTGTGAGGCTCAAATTGAGCTCACTGTTGTAAAACTCTGTTTTGAAGACATAATAGAGAGGCCACCATTGAAGGTTGGACCGGGAGTATTGGGTGAACTCCTCATTAAATTTGTTGTGTTATGTGTTGTCTATTATGTTTTGTTTACTGCTTCATTATCTGTGTATTTCGCAATCTTATCGATCCATTGCATAAAATAACATAGACAAATCCATGCACATGAGTCTGTAATACCTTATTAATTATCTTAGATCTCATTTTCAGATCAGGCCTCATGATCTCGCCCATCACTCTCTCCACTCTTGGTCCCTCTCTTCTAACCCCCCCCATGCCCCGAGTCTCTATCCTCAACCTAACTTTGCTTGCAAGGCTCCTCACACAGAGGTCTCTAAAATGGCCCCAAGAAATAGCAATGCTGCCTCTTCCAGCCATCACAGAGGCAGAAATAGGGAATGGTGGAATCAAGCCAACATGTAACTGAGAACGAGAGCTCAGGCTGCCCTCAAATACAACTGCACGGTTCCCTAAGAAGCTCAAGAGTGCATCACGGAGCTGGAAAACCAAGTCAGAGTCATCTACAAAAGAACAAATACTGAGCACATTAATGCTCAAATTGAGTGGATTCTTGACCCGGGGTTCACTAAGGCTAGGGAGAACATGTACAATCACACTATCAAGCTCTCTTGGCAATTAAAAATAATTTTGGGCTTGGTGCTGTAGGAAAAGAACCAAGCCAACAAAACCTAGAGGACAAGCTCGACATGCTCAATGTCATGTTTACAATTTACATGGACACGGTCCACCATAGGTGCTTCGTCACCAAGGACTGCCCACACTATGCTTTGCTCAAGGGAAGATTGGAAACGATGCAACTCGGTGAGGATAACACTCCCATCATCAAGCGGGAAATAGGAGGTGCCTCGACCAACCATCTTGCTTTTGTGGACGCCCCCACTAGTGGAACACCAGAGAAGCCGATTTTGCTAGAAGAGGACGCACTGAGCTGATAGAAAGATATGTGATAGGCATAAGAACTGGTGACCATGTAAAGTGTTAGCGCTTGAAATTTCACCTCAGGCTGAAAAAGGTAAACTCCAAGGCAACATCAAACCACTTAGCCTCGTAGCTAGCCCTACGGGGCAGGAGAGGGCTCTCTCCGGTCTATCTCGGCAAAGATCTTCAACGGGCAGAGATAACCAATAAAGAAAACTGATTTTAGGCTAGTAAACTGATAAAAAAGGTTTGATTTGGGATTTTTAGGGTTTTGGTGGAAAATTGGGGAAAGGCAATTTTGGGTGCGGGGATTGGACACAGTTTTCGCAGGGGGTTCTTTGGGGCAAGGTAGGAGACTGTATTGATGCCTTTGAAAGATTTGGATGGATGAGAATGACTGGTGAGGAGCTAAGGAGAGCAAGCAATCACCTTGAATTCTCCTTAAACAACTGAAAACATTGATATTAAGCAAACTTAAAGGCAAAGCATAACAACCATGAATTCTACCTTAACACTTCATTTGCCTAATTTGCAGAAGGAAAAGTAAGAAGATGATTCACATAAAAAACTTACAAATACAAAGAGAAACACACCATCAATACATGTAACCACAGGAATCCCAAAAAGGACTGCAAAACCCTGGTCTCTCTTCCTTTGCCAAAATTGCAGAGATACAATGAGTAATACAATAGAAGCTTTCTCCCTCAAGAGTCCAACCTCTCCCACCTCTGAAAATGACTAAGAAAATACATAATATAGGCAAGCTAACACCTTTCCTTGCCTCTAGGGGTCGATCTCATCCTTCTAGGAGCTGTTTCAACCAATTCTAAACTGAGCACTAAAATCTAGGCAGTCAAAACAACTTGCCTCTATAAGCTAGGAAACCAATTCATTCATTAAATGTTTGCTATTTCATGAATGAATCTTCTAGAATAGGTAAATAAGTGTCATGTCAACATGAAAATACATTAATTACATCAAAGAGGGTGAAAAATCCCATCACAAGTCAAAACTGGTCAAAGCTGGGCGAATTCCTGAGCTGTAGATGAAAAATTGGCAAACTTTCCCAACAGGTCGCGCCCTGATCCTGAACAGGTCGCGCGCCTTTGGAGCTGCTTTTGAAGCACTTCCAGGTGTCCAAATGAAGCAAAAGTGGGCTTGTTGGAAAGGTCTGGATGTCTACTTTCCAACCCAAGTGGAATTTATGAATTTGGTGGCCATTTGCCACTCCAAAATTGCAATCTCCCAAGACTGCTTCCTGTGTGTCAGAAAGGTGGCAGCAAGTCATTTTTTGCATGTTTTTTGACCTTTTGGAGGCTCAAAACTTGATGAAATCTCTTGGTAATTGCTAAGCAGGTGTATCTTTGCATGAAAAATCCAAAAATGCTGAGTTTTCCTGAAATGGAGTTGCCCATCGAATAGCGCGCGACCTGTTGGTGAAGAAAACCTGTGTTTGGCACAAAAAATTCACAATTGACAAAATTTTCTCCAAATTTCTTGAAATTTGGGCTGGGAGTCCCCAATAAAGTACCATGCTCAGTCAAAGAGGCTTTGGACAAAATTTGGAGTGGATCGGGCCTTTTTCGTCGTTTTAGTGCCTTGGCCAACCTCCTTGGATCTGGCGATTGTAATTTTGACATTCCTCTAAAACCATGACACCTGTGCAAAAAGTGAAGGAGGTTTTTCTTCTTTGGAATGTTATGGACAAAAACCTCTCTCAATTTTCCCAAATTCATCTTTTATTGCTCTGAAACATCTTTTGAGTGAAACTTATCCCGATGTGTGGAACAAGGGATTTTGCTGAAATGAAGCGAAATGAAGGGGATAAGGGGCTTCTAAATTCTTGGGGAAATTTTTGGGAGTGGGGAGGGATGTTAGGAAGCAAGGGAAAGTGGAATCTCAGAGATTGAGTGAGGGGAAGGGGTCCAAAAGGGCAAAACACAGGCCAAACCTAGAAAATTGCCAGGTTGTAGCTAGAAACTAGGGTTTGTGCAAAAATGAGGAATTTGGAAGATCTAAGGGATGGGAAGTATTTAATAAGGTACATGAAGGATAGGGGAAGGTGTATGAACATCTGGATACAATTTTTGATAATGATTTGGCCGTCCAAGAGAAATTAGCTTTCAAAACCCTAGGAGAGGGAAATGACCTTACCTAGGCGCAACTGAAGCATGAACAAGATGTAAAATGACTCATTAGACATTGACATGATAATGAAAACCCTATGAATGATGATAGACTCAGCTGAATAGTGACATAGATTGGCATTTGGGCAACTTTGAAAACAGTGAGAGCAAACCCTAGACCTAATGCCTAGTGACCAAATTTTGCTTGAAGACTCACTGAAATGACAAAATTTGACCTTGACACTTCAAAATCACTTTGTAAGAGCACGTTTGATCACTGGAGGAAGGCTGGAAAGACTGACACTAACATTGGCTCCAATGGGGATGGTAGCTCCTTGGAGGTGCCAAGAACCTCAGACCTCTGGGAGAGCAGACCAGTGCTTTTCAATCATTGGGCAATGGAGTCATTATTTCGGCAAACGACACAAGACTTTGACTCATTTATTGACTGAAACCTGACTCAAGCTGACACAATTATGAAACCAACATGACTGAAAACTGACTCATAAATGACTCATGACTGACTTAACGAAAACAAGAACTTACAAAGCTTATTGAAGGGCAGCAGTCCATCACGATTTGAAATCATGATGACAACCACCTTGTTTCTTACAAGACAATATACCATCAAACTATATCAAAATGCCAATGCAACCAATCAAGCAGATGCCTTCTTGATTGATTCTCCTGATCAGATCTTCTGGTCAACAGTACAAACCTATCACTGGGCATCCAAAAACATAGCTGACCATGATCTCCTTCATCACTGAACACAACAATAATCACTTTCACTGCTGACTGTAACAAATCTGCCATTGGATCCTGGAAAACATGAAGACTTGACATTGCCACCTCCTGCTGAAAGATCAAGGTGTCCTTTGTTTCAATTTCTGATCTGCCTTCCTCATGTGCTTCGGTGAAAGTATGCTCATGGGCTTCAAAAAACTCTGAACAAATGGATGGGCAGATCTCTTCTTGGAAAAGCATTTCAGCACATGAAACATATGAGGAGGAATCTGAATGGAAATCCTGAATGTTTTGTTCTTCTGTGGTGTGAATGTGCTGTAGGTCATCTTCATATGATATCACAACCAAATTATCAAGTTCCTTATTACATTCTTCAATATTATCAAGCACAGTATTATCATTTACATCGTCTGCCACAAATTCACTCAAAGAAACTTTTTCACTTGCTTGAGCAAAGATCTCACCTTGATGTTCATGAGCTGACTGAATGACCTCTTCATGAAGACTCAGTTCTAATGACAGACTGGCAGCACGATTGAGAACATTTGAATCCATACCGCTGTCTATGATCTCAACAACAAAATTCTCCTCTTCAGAATTCAGCACAAGGTATTCTTGGTCATCATGATCTAAATGTTGATCTGAAATAGCTGACTTGACTGCATCACATTCTGAAATTGAATCTTGACTACCCTGCATGTTGTCTTCTTCTGTGGGCAGATCTGAAATAGAACCCTCTCTTTCATCATTTTCAGCCATATGGCCATCTTCAACCTGCTGATCTTGATTCTACTGCAAAATTTCCTGATTATCTTGATGGGTATCCACTAGGTTCTCTTCATGTTGCTGAAATGGATTCTCATACAACGCCTCCATGATCTCAGCATCCATGAAATTATCATCTTCATAATATTTCTCAAGGCTTTCAATAAAACTATAAGCATGCTTGCAACAGTCTTGAACTAAATTTAATGATGGATAAGAGTCCTTATATCTTTCAATGAACAAGGCATGAAAATCCTTTAAACAGTAAATACAAGCAGGCGGCAAACTTTCATACCAAGATTGGGTTGCACCTTCCAGAGTGGCCAGGAATATCTTCATCAAGCAATCTTCAGGAAAATCCACCTTCAACTTGCGAATATGCATATGAAATCTAACTAGATGTAAAGCAACATCCTTCTTACCATCATCATTAAATATAGGCAGATTCCTTGACCAAGCTACCTTCGGAATTTTATTCGGAAAACCAGGGATGTGATCTCGGCTCAGGGGAGCGTATCTTCTTGTGATTCGGTCCATCTTGAAAATCTCACAACCACTGATCTCTCTGCAGTGAAGTCACCATGAAGCACAGGTTGCTGGATTCTTCAGTGAAAGGAGTCACCAAGTGAATGATTTCAGCCTGTGAAAACTCTCAACTTATCATCAAAAGTTTCAGAGTTTACAAATGTACTGGGGTAAAATGCAAATGAAGTGGCCGTATTCACAAGCTCACGGAGATTGACTGAAGCAACGTTTATCTACTTCCGCTTATGCAAAGCAAAAGCGTTTCGAAGGCTACCTGGCATAACTTCAGGCTCCGTCTAAGACTTATGAAACAAACACATCAATCCACAAACTAGTTTGTTCTCCCCAGTATGGTCGCCAATATGTTAGCGCTTGAAATTTCACCTCAAGCTGAAAAAGGTAAACTCCAAGGCAACATCAAACCACTTAGCCTCGTAGCTAGCCCTACGGGGCAGGAGAGGGCTCTCTCCGGTCTATCTCGGCAAAGATCTTCAACAGGCAGAGATAACCAATAAAGAACAATGATTTTAGGCTAGTAAACTGATAAAAAAGGTTTGATTTGGGATTTTTAGGGTTTTGGTGGAAAATTGGGGAAAGGCAATTTTGGGTGCGGGGATTGGACACAATTTTCGCAGGGGGTTCTTTGGGGCAAGGTAGGAGACTGTATTGATGCCTTTGAAAGATTTGGATGGATGAGAATGACTGGTGAGGAGCTAAGGAGAGCAAGCAATCACCTTGAATTCTCCTTAAACAGCTGAAAACATTGATATTAAGCAAACTTAAAGGCAGAGCATAGCAACCATGAATTCTACCTTAACACTTCATTTGCCTAATTTGCAGAAGGAAAAGTAAGAAGATGATTCACATAACAAAATTACAAGTACAAAGAGAAACACACCATCAATACATGTAACCACAGGAATCCCAAAAAGGACTACAAAACCCTGGTCTCTCTTCCTTTGCCAAAATTGCAGAGATACAATGAGTAATACAATAGAAGCTTTCTCCCTCAAGAGTCCAACCTCTCCCACCTCTGAAAATGACTAAGAAAATACATAATATAGGAAAGCTAACACCTTTCCTTGCCTCTAGGGGTCGATCTCATCCTTCTAGGAGTTGTTTCAACCAATTCTAAACTGAGCACTAAAATCTAGGCAGTCAAAACAACTTGCCTCTATAAGCTAGGAAACTAATTCATTCATTAAATGTTTGCTATTTCATGAATGAATCTTCTAGAATAGGTAAATAAGTGTCATGTCAACATGAAAATACATTAATTACATCAAAGAGGGTGGAAAATCCCATCACAAGTCAAAACTGGTCAAAGCTGGGCGAATTCCTGAGCTGTAGATGAAAAATTGGCAAACTTTCCCAACAGGTCGCGCGCCTTTGGAGCTGCTTTTGAAGCACTTCCAGGCGTCCAAATGAAGCAAAAGTGGGCTTTGTGGAAAGGTCTGGATGTATAATTTCCAACCCAAGTGGAATTTCTGAATTTGGTGGCCAGTTGCCCCTCCAAAATTGCAATCTCCCAAGACTGCTTCCTGTGTGTCAGAAAGGTGGCAGCAAGTCATTTTTTGCATGTTTTTTGACCTTCTGGAGGCTCAAAACTTGATGAAATCTCTTGGTAATTGCTGAGAAGGTGTATCTTTGCATGAAAAATCCAAAAATGCTGAGTTTTCCCGAAATGGAGTTGCCCATTGAATAGGTCGCGCGCGGCACGCGACCTGTTGGTGAAGAAAACCTATGTTTGGCACAAAAAATTCACAATTGACAAAATTTTCTCCAAATTTCTTGAAATTTGGGATGGGAGTCCCCAATAAAGTACCATTCTTATTCAAAGAGGCTTTGGCCAAAATTTGGAGTGGATCGGGCCTTTTCCGTCGTTTTAGTGCCTTGGCCAACCTCCTTGGATCTGGCGATTGTAATTTTGACATTCCTCTAAAACCATGACACCTGTGCAAAAAATTAAGGAGGTTTTTCTTCTTTGGCATGTTATGGACAAAAACCTCTCTCAGTTTTCTAAAATTCATCTTTGATTGCTCTGAAACATCTTTTGAGTGAAACTTATCCCGATGTGTGGAACAAGGGATTTTGCCGAAATGAAGCGAAATGAAGGGGATAAGGGGCTTCTAAATTCTTGGGGAAATTTTTGGGAGTGGGGAGGGATGTTAGGAAGCAAGGGAAAGTAAAATCTCAGAGATTGAGTGAGGGGAAGGGGTCCAAAAGGGCAAAACACAGGCCAAACCTAGAAAATTGCCAGGTTGTAGCTAGAAACTAGGGTTTGTGCAAAAATGAGGAATTTGGCAGATCTAAGGGATGGTAAGTATTTAATAAGGTACATGAAGGATAGGGGAAGGTGTATGAACATCTGGATACAAGTTTTGCTAATGATTTGGCCATCCAAGAGAAATTAGCTTTCAAAACCCTAGGAGAGGGAAATGACCTTACCTAGGCGCAACTGAAGCATGAACAAGATGTAAAATGACTCATTAGACATTGACATGATAATGAAAACCCTATGAATGATGATAGACTCAGCTGAATAGTGACATAGATTGGCATTTGGGCAACTTTGAAAACAGTGAGAGCAAACCCTAGACCTAATGCCTAGTGACCAAATTTTGCTTGAAGACTCACTGAAATGACAAAATTTGACCTTGACACTTCAAAATCACTTTGTAAGAGCACGTTTGATCACTGTAGGAAGGCTGGAAAGACTGACACTAACATAAAGGATGCAACTGTCATCGTTCTAGAAAAAAACATGGAATCTGTCAATTTTGTCATCCATTTTGTAATTCCTTGGATGAATTCTATGTTATCTAATAATATATAGCCCAAGACGAATTATATTTTTTGTAATGGAAAAAACGCAAAAACACTCTTTTTTGTCGCTTGTCAGGTCTCAAATCTGACTGACTTTATGAGTCGATAAGCAATTGTAACCTTCAATTAAATATAATATAAAGAATTTCACTCTTACTTATAAAAAAAAGAAGAAGATAAAATACCTACTAAAAACTATTAAAAACCAAAATTGAATTAAACCAATATTTAAACATAGACAAAGCTCTATAACAACAAGCAAGGTGTAAAGTTGATTTTTTCATATGCATAACTTAAATTAAATAGAAAGTGAACAATAAGATAACACAAAAATTAAAAAAATTGTTGAGTTGAAGTAAACTAAGAGTTAAGAGTAAAATTAAAAACTCTAATTCTTTATTAGTAGCAGAATATGCATGGAGGTAGATGAAAAAGATTGTAGAGAAGGCATTGGAGTCAAAGGTGTATTGAGATAGGTGATTTTAGTGAGGAGGACATAGAATTTTTTTGTATCTGAGAAGTCTCTTGTTATGCAACCAACTCACAAAATAGAGGAAGAGATAGATCAACGACTTCAAAATTAGCCTCTTTGAGGGGGAAACCTCCTTTACATTACACAAATGAACAATTCTTGGATGATTCAAATGATAAAACCTCCTTTATATATATAGGAGTCTAAGGGGTCACAATATAATCATAGTCGACATAACAATAATAATGTAAGGGCACAACAATAACAATAGTGGGCTTCTATGGGGCACAATAATAACAATATGGGGACTACATGGGCACAACAATAACAATAAGGGGGATACACTAACAATAACAATGAGGGAATATACTAGTATTATAGGGACTTAACATGCCCCTCTCTTTCAAAAAGTGTTGTCCTCAATGCTTGAGTAGTTCTGGATACTTCTGTATAAAATTCTCATCCTCCCATGTGGAATCTTCAATGGGTAAGTTATTCCACTTGATGAGATACTCTGAAATTGATCGATTTCATAGCTGTCGAGTTCTTGTTTTCGTGACTGCTTCAGGTTCCAATATGATTTTTCCTTCCTCGTTATGGAAATATTGTTTGAACTGGGAGCTTGTCACCTATAACCTTCTTTAAGCATGAAACATGGAAAACTAGGTGCACTTAGGAAGATGCAGTAAGCTCCAACTTGTATGCCACAATACCAATCTTTTTCAACACCTTGTAAGGACATAATACTTTTGTGATAATTTATTATCCTTCTTAGCTTGCTTGAGGGATATTTGTTTGTATTGTTGTAGTCGTAAAAATACCCAGTCGCCTACATCAAAACTTCTTTCACTGTGATGTTGATATGCCTATTGTTTCATTCTATTCTGCACCAAAGTGAGGTTATCCTTTAAGAGTTGGAGAACTTGTTGTTGATGCTCAATGTGATATTCCACTATTTGAACCTTATAATTTTCTCTTAAAGATGATGTAATGGATGGTGAAATGCCATAAATGGGGTCATTTTTGCTGCAGTATAGAAGGAAGTGTTATATCACCATTCAGCCAGAGGTAACCACTTAACCCATTGTGTCTGTTTATCAGATACAAAGCAACGAAGATATCCTTTCAAGCATTTGTTCACTATCTCATTTTTCCCATCCAATTGAGGATGATAAGATGAGCTATGAGCTAATTGAGTACCCAGACAAGAAAATAATTCCGTCTAAAAATATCCAGTGAAAATAGGATCTCTGTTGCTTACAATAATCCTTGGGTTTCCATGTAGATTTTGAATTGTTTCCATAAATGCAGTAGCAACTACACTCGCTTTAAATGGATGAGATAATGCACAAACGTGTGCATAATTGGTAAGTCTATCAACTACCACCACGATGACACTCTTTCCTTCAGACTTGGGTAAACCTGTGATAAAATCCATTGAAACCTCTTCCCAACATTGACTTGGAATGGACAAAGGTTGTAACGGAACCAGGGTCTTAATTGTCTCAATTTTATTTTGTTGGAAAACCAAACCTTCCGCTACAAACGTTTGAATATCAGATTTAAGGTCATCCTAAAAAATTCCTTCTTAACCCTGCGGTAAGTTTTAAAACATCCCGAGTGCCCTCTAAAGGGAGAGGTGTGCAATTCCAGAAGAATATTTTGTTTGAGTTGGGAAGTCTTACAAAGGTAGTGATCTTTGTACCATAATGAACCATTTTTCCAGCTAAATGTATCATATGTACTGGGATCTTTCTACAACTTTTGAATGAGTGCCCACACTTCTTCTGTTGGAAATAATACTGAGAGGGGTGGGCGGTGGGGGGTGAATCAGTATTAGTCAAATCAATAATCTTTTTCTTTTCATACTCAAATTCATATACATTACTTCAATGAAGGTAACTCGCGTGTACACGCAACTGTGTTTAAGGCAACCAACGTATATCCAACAAACTTATGATTCAGTTAATTCATCATATGTTGATCTTTAATCAGTGTATCAGTACTTCATTAACCATATAAACAGTAACCATGTGCAGTAAAATCAGAATAAACCATCATACATAAGAAACACACATGAACACCAAGATTTAAGGTGGAAACCCAATGCGGGAAAAAAACCACCTCCTGTTGTCTTCTTTTAATATTAGAAAAACTTGTTTACAATCTTGTACTGGTACAGAATCATACCAGTATGCAGTCACCCACCTGTAGAAGGCTACAACCTTCTCTTGTTCTCCAGCTTCTACTGGAAGGGAGCTACAACCCCCTAGCTCTTGTACTAGCTTATCTGTTTACTAGTACGTAGGCGCCAGCATACTGAAGGCTCCAACCTTCACTCGTTTTCCATCTACTACTGGAAGGGAGCTCCAACCCCCTGGCTCTTGTACTGGCTGATATGTTTACCAGTACGTAGGCGCCGGCCTACAGAAGGCTACAACCTTCTCTCTTCCTCCAGGGACCACGTTTCATAAATTTTCAGACTGGATACTCCTGGAACACAACACCATAATCTGAAGGCCACATTTCATCCAATTTTCATACTGGACCCATCAACAACATTGAAGCTCAAAATCAATCACCACTACAATACAACCATTGCATTAACCAATCATTGAATACTCAATCATCAATCTCTGAATCACCCACAACTGAATCACTGAAGACCTGTCATCAAAACACAGTCACCAGAACACAGAGCAAAACCCAAAACTCTGCAACAACCACTAGAACCAACTGCAAATTCAGATATCATATTTCATAATGTATACACTACTCTGATGAGCCAAACCAGCGTGTATACACACTTTTACCAAAGCGAACCCATGTACAGATCTGCAAATACTAACTTAAAAACTTCACAACTATTTCAGAATTCAGTCATACCCAGATCATAACATTTGCAAAATAAAACATGCATCAATATTCAGATCTATTCTATCCATGATCAAACCACATAATGATAATACATTCTAAGCCTTAAGATCCCGATCCATCATCCACATAGGTGCATCCTTGGTTCAGATCAAGCAAAGCATCACAAATCCATAACCTGCATACTAGATCGCACACTTCATTAGATATTCAATACTTTCACACCTTGGCCTAATGACCTTCTCCTCCTTATATAGTTTTAGGCCTTTCTCAATACCATGGACCAAAACCACTTATGACCAATACCTTGAACCAAATACCTAGGGTCAATACCTCGGACCAGATACCTTGGACCAATACCATGGATCAAAATACCATGGACCAAATACCTCGGACCAGAAACTTAGTTTTCCAAGGTATACATGCTTTTCCTTCTGTGAAAGTGTATGTGTATGTATACACGACTTGTATACAGTGAACCTGCGTGTATATGCAACTTGGTCAAAGTGAACCTACGTATACCTCTTTTTCTTCATTCTTTGTAGTCTGAGTGAGTTTCCATCAAGGACAAGACCTGTATCATAATGCCAACATCTTCGTCATTCTTCCATTCATCCCTTGCTTCATTGATCCAATCTAGTTGGATAATAGAAATGGCACAAAGCAATACTTCCACATCCTCATCCTTTCTTAAGAGTGCATTTGCAACAAGATTTTGCTTCCCTTTTTTGTAGATGATTTCAAAGTCATAACCCAACATCTTTGTAACCCATTTTTGCTACTTTTCTAAAGATAATTTTTGTTCTAAAAAGTATTTAAGACTATCATGATCCATTTTTACCTTGAAGTGTCTTCCAATTAGGTAAGGTTGCCATTTCTTTAGTGCATGTAGTATTGCCAACATTTCCTTCTCATAAATATCTTTGTGTAAATACTTTCCTTTGATTGGACGACTTTCAAAAGCAACAGATCTTCCTTCTTGCATTAAAACAACACCAATTCCATTTCTTGAGGTATCACATTCCACAATAAAGGTTTTTGCGAAGTCTGGCGTAGCTAAGACCGGTGCTTGGCACATTGCATCTTTAAGATGTTCAAAGGCCTTAGTTTCTTTTGGAGTCCAATAAAATGCATATTTCTTGAGTAATGTTCTTAGAGGTGCTGCTATTCTCCCATAATTCTTAACAAACTTGCAATAATACCCTGTCAACCTGATAAATCCTCGCAGATGCTTTATGGATGTGGGGATTTTCCATTCCTTAATGGATTTAATTTTGTTAGGGTCTACCTTAACACCCTCATGAGATACAATATGACCTAGATATTCCACCTCATGTAATCCAAAGAAACATTTGGAGATTTTTGCATATAATTGTTTCTCCTCCAATAGCTTGGGCACCCTATCAACATGTTGAACATGATCCTTCCAACACTTTCTGTAGATTAGTATATCATCAAAAAATACTAACACAAATTTTCTAAGGAAGGGTTTGAAAATGGCATTCATCAAACCTTGAAATGTAGAAGGTGCACTGGTAAGACCAAAAGGCATGACCAAAATTTCATAATGACCCTCATGAGTTCTAAATGTTGTTTTTGGAATGTCTTCAATTTTCATTCTTATTTGATGATATCTTGAACGAAGATCCAACTTGATGAAGTAAATTGTTGCATGTTATTCATCTAATAATTCATCAATGACAGGAATGGGAAATTTATTTTTAATAGTGAGCTTGTTGAGCTCCCTATAATTCAAGCACATGCACCATGATCCATCCTTCTTGTGCATCAATACTACTGGAGTAGAGAAAGAACTTTGACTAGGTTGAATTATACTAGCCTCTAGCATTTCTACAACCATACGTTCATTTTCACTCTTTTGGGCATATGGATATCTATAAGGCCTGATGTTTGGAGAAACACTTCCTGGAATCAAATGAATAGCATGCTCATGATCACGAATAGGTGGGAGGCGTTTGAGAGTCTCAAATACCTTGGAATGATTGTCCAAGACTTTTTGGAGGTTTGGAGAAATAGATGATTTCGATGTTTGAACCTCTAGTGAACATAATTGTGCAATTACGTCATGTTGTTCTTTATTTAGAAGCTTTTTCATACCACTAGAGCTAATTATCTTTCCTGGTTTCCCCGCGATACCCATTAATTCAACTTCCTTTCCTTCCCAAAAACAATTCAAGAAAATTTCTTGAAAATTAAAAGCTACCATACCCAAATATTGTAACCATTGGAATCCTAGTACAACATCAAGACACCACCCATTGGAATGGAAAGCATTGGACTATTCAATACATATTCTCCCATGGATAGCTTGATATTATGGCACTTTCTAGAGCAATTTATTATTCCTCCATTTGCAACCATCACTTGACACTCTGGTGTTGGATATAGGAAGCAATTAAATTCCTTGGCTATCTTACAATGAATAAAATTATGGGTACTACCCAAATCAATCAACACTATTACCTTTTTCTTCTTGATATGTGCTTCTATCTTGAGAGTTTGAGGAGTGGTAATTCCTACCAATGCATTTCAACATATGGTTGGATTCATTTCTTCTTTCTCTAGGGTTGGTTCCTGGTGTATATCCTCTTCTTTTCACGTTTCTTTTTCTTTTTATTCCTCCTCTTCACAATATATCTAAAATAATTTCTTCTCATCACACTTATGACCTTTAGTGTATTTGCTATCACAATTGTAACAAAGCCCTTATGCTCTTTTTTCTTCCAATTTTTGTGGTGTCAACCTTGTAGGTTGTGGAAGGTTAGGAGCAACCACACTTCCATCTTTATAGTTGTGAGTGGTAGGCTTCCTTGTTGCCATATTTTTTCTTTCAATTTTTCTTTCCAACTTGAATTCCTTCTCCAATGAATCAAGTTCCCAAAGGCGAACCTCATGTTGGATGTTATCCTTTAAAGTCCCTATGAAGGCATCAATCTTATCCTCATTTGGAATATCATTTACCCTTATATTCAATTTTTGTAAGTCCTCAATGTGCTCCACCATTGAACCCTTTTGTTTGAGATTTATCAATTGGCTAAAGAAGGTGTTTCTCTTTGTATCCTCATAATTTGCTATCATTTCCTCTGTAAAAATTGACCAAGTGACAATTTTTTTACGAGAGAAAAGCCATCGATACCATACAAATTAATTGGGTTCTAAATATAAAGTTGCAATGTGTACCTTTTTTGTGTTTTGCACATTATGGAGATGAAAATATTGCTCCATCTATAGTATCCATGTTACCAGATCCTTGACATAAAACTTCCTCATATCGATCTTTGGAATATGATGGGTCTTCAATCCAACTTTCAAGTCTATGAAATCATGATTAATATTTCTTTTGTTCTCATCATGAGTTTCCTCTACTAGCTTTTCAGCATTAGGAAGCATTTCTTGTAGCAACTTTGTCAAACCTTCCTTCAAACCTTCCATGTCTTTCTTCAAATATTCAATGTTTCCTTTCATTATTTCTTGTGTACTATTGTTTCCATTATTCAAACCATCCATCTTAGCTTTTGTTACTTTTTGTGAGAGCGAAATTTGTTGCAGTTGGTCTCGTAATTTTGATATATAATGTTGCATTTCTTCCTTTTCTTCATGTGTCATAGTAGAGATTTCGGGTTGCTTACTAGGTGTTTCCATTTTATTTCTTCGGGGCATCAATTAATGATAATTATGATTCACTATGCCCTTTGAATCACTTCAAACTAATTTTTCAAACAAAACTTATGCAATTTTTTGAAAAACCTACTCACTTTTTTCTTTTTGCTTTGTAGGAGCTCGATATTGAATCTCTAGTATCTCTGTAATTTCAGATTTCCAAGGTTTGAAATTTCGTCTTGTGGTAGCCCTCTATATCTTCTTTCCAACCCCACAAGTCAGACCAATATTGGACTCTTCAAGAAAGCGTTATGCCTAATCTCCCACGATGACCTGATTATAGACTAGTTCAGTAGAGTGAACTTGTATGGAGTTCCATGTGTCACTGTTTCTACCTTTGGCCCTAAAATTGATACACGACAAACTACCATATGTGCAATTTCAGTTAATTTTTACAGAATTCAATTTTGATTCTTGAAACGAAAGTTATGAAGATTTTCCCTAGGTCACCTGTTTGAGACAGAATTTTGGAGCCTGCAAAAACCCTAACTTCCCCGGATCATATATTCGAAAATATGGCGAAAAAATATCTGAAATTTTTACACGAATTTTACCAAGATTTCGACTCCATGTGATAAAAATTCCAGCTTCTGAAGCTTCATAGAAAAAAAATTATAGAGAAAATTCCAATATCCCCTGTTTGAAGAAGCGAAACCTTAGAATCCCAAACTCTGATATCAAATGTTATGCAACCATCTCACAAAATAGAAGAAGAGATAGATCACCTACTTCAAAATTAGCCTCTTCAAGGGGTAACCTCCTTTACATTACACAAATGAACAATTCTTGGATGATTCAAATGACAAAACCTCCTTTCTATATGTAGGTGTCTAAGGGGTCACAATATAATCAGAGATGACATAACAATAATAATGTAAGGGCACAACAATAAAAATTGTGGGCTTCTATGGGGCACAATAATAACAATATGAGGACTACATGGGCACAAAAATAACAATAAGGGGGATACACTTCCAATAACAATGAGGGAATACACTAGTATTATAGGGACCTAACACCTTTATGATTTGAATATGAAAATTATATGAAAGAATGATCTAGAAGGTTGTGCGAGTTGGTGTTTTCACACTAGGGAGTTCTAGTTGATAAAATAGCAAGTTGGAGCTTCCTTTAGGTTGGCTCTTAAGAAGCTAATAAGTTGGTGCTTGTAGCAAGAAAGAGGGTTGAAGCCTTTAGTAGGTTGTAGCCTACAAGTTGATGTATTTGAAGTTGGAGTTTTAATACCATCATAATAGAAAAGGAAATGGTGGTTTTCCTGGTTGGGTTTCCACGTTATATCTTGTGTCCTGATTTTGAATTTTTATATTCCATTGATTATTGATTTTTGTGCTAAGTATTCTTTATTTTGAGAAATAAGGTTTTAAATTGTCATAATATTGATTCACTCCCCCCTCTCAATATTATCCTGGTTTCTAACAATCTTCCAAAGTCCTCTGACTACTTCAATTATCTGATTTTTCTTCCAAAGACTTGCCACTGCTTCAATGTCTGCTTTCTCTCCCCCTTTGACATAAATGGAAAGGGACATGCTGAGGATGACTGCTTAAAAGGTAATCACTTTTTCAAGCTACATAGTTATTGTAGTATTTCTTGTGGACCTGATCTTCTTGTAAAATAACTCTTTGACTGAGAATATGAGTCCCTTTCATGCGAATCTCCCCTTGTCAATAATGTCTCTTCTTGCAATGAATTCCTACTATATATTTTTGAAGTCATCTCTACATCTTATATCACTTTGACAAATATATTGTTCTTTCTATAATATGAACATATTCTCCTTATGATGCAAATATTTCTAAACGACTGCAAGTGTCCCAATATATACTCTTGAATTACTCAGATTCCTTAAACTGCTCAATTTCATCTTTCAATGGTTGTTTCTCTACATAATATTGCTTCTTCAAGTTTTATTTCAAACAATTATTTTCTTGAAGAAGCCCTCACCATTGGATTAGATCTAAGAGGTCAAATCTAACCTTGGCTCTTCCTATTTCATTCTCCATTCCTTGGTGTTCGTTATTGAGTTATTAGAGATTCCTTCATTGTACCATCTCAAAATTATCCTACAATCATGTGATGTGACATTCATTATGAGACTTGTAACATTCTGTATTGGGTTTGAATATTTGTGGGAATTGTTTGTATGACCTATTATCATAACTCCTAACTTGATTTCATATATATATGAGCCTGGGAATTTGATCATATCTTCTATACTAAACATAATCATCATAGCTTTTGTAATCGCTTGCTTTGTGTCCAAATTTTTCACATGAGAAACAATGAGCAAAAAACATATTTTAATACCTGGTGGCATGAGGTTGACTTGATAAGGCATATATTCTGAAGTTGTCTCTTAGAAGTGATTCATTTCTTTGCTTATTTTTGACTCATATTCTATTGTTTCTTGTGAATCCCTTCAAATAATTTTCTGTCATGAGGGGATTTATATTTTCATCTTGGTTCCTTTTCTTACTTAGGCTAGATGTATCTTGCTGATTCCTAGTTTCCTTTTGAGTGTTATTTGAGATGCTGAAATGAACATGTTTGGGTTGATTCATCACCTGCTTGACATCTTAAAATGAGTTTACTTTTAGGTTGTTCTCAATTTGATGTTCTTGAGAGATCATTACCTATATACGTCCCACAATATTCCTGATAACCAAGGTCTATTTTGATGAGAAGAGGGCTTTGGATGCTGAGGATGTGATCTAATGACTCAAATCCTTTGAGAAGATTTAAGTTGTGATTGAATTGTTCTAGTTTTATTTCAAAAGCACAAATTGTTCTTCTATTTTGTTCTCCATCTTGATCTCTGTCTTACACTTGCTACTCTAGTTGATCCACCATATTTCTAAGAGATTTTATTTCTTTCAATGCAATTTTGAGTTCTCCTTCATAATTTATTTTTTCTTCAGTTCTTCTACTCCAACAAAGAATAATATCTCACCTCATTCAACATAAATTACACTTTCATTGCTTTCGTAATTGCTTTCTTCCCTTAAGAAGAATTTTTTCTTTTGGGCATTTCATCTTTTCTTTTGATCCTTAGAATTTAATCTCACTTCATTATCACCATCATTCATTTTTGCATAAGGACATTTAGAAACATAGTGTCCTATTCTTCCAAATTCAAGCCATTTAAAAGGAAGCCTACATTAAATCTTTTTTATTCCCTTCTTTATATTTTTGACAAACTTGGCTTCTTCTTCATCAGTTTCATGAATGGAGTCTTCTTGATTCTCGTGGTTTCTTCATTATTTTGCTACTTTAAATGCTACTTCTTTGATTCATAACTTGTCCTTTTCTATTGTTAGTTAATATGTTGAGAGTGTTCCATGAAGCATATCTATGCTCAACTGATCCATGAATGATATCTCTTCAAGGGATGAGACCTTGGGATTGAACCTTGAAGCAAGAGATCTCAATATTTTTTGAACGATATCAACATCCTTGATTTCTTCACTGACACCTATGATAAAGTTTGATGTAGGCCCAATTTGAGACCTACTTAAATCCCTATCTTAGAAAACCCATAGTTCCCAATTAATCTGAAAAGGCACTTCCTTCAACCTTGTTTACATATTATCTTACGGGATAATAACCCCTTTTATAAATAATATAGTGGGAGGATTCAAATAAATAGTGGGAGGAGCTGAAAGGGTTATACCCTTATATAAACTATCAACACAAGCCCCTTTATATACAATTTGTCCCTTTTATGTCAATACTCTAGCACCGAATCTCCTATTTCTAACACATTGTTACATATACATAAATATACTTGCACTCTTCTCCCATCCATCGTGCCTTGTCTTATGTCTTATCTCCTTTAATCTTGATCGCAGAACATTGCCTCGTGACCATGCAAACAAAAGGCTCAAGTCTCCCAATGTCGACCTTCTCTTTAATTCCTATTTCATAAACCATCTGGACTTCAACCCTCCGGAATGGCCCACTAACTCCATGTTACAACTTTCAGCCCACTCTCAAAAACCTGCCTCACTGGAATAAGGGGTTAATAAAGGCCGCTCGGGTAGAAAACCTTTAGGCAGGACCCACTTGATTTTATGTCTTTTCAAGGCCATGTGAGCCCTCTCATAATAGCTTGCTCAATGAATAAATGAACTTCACAAAATCGCCAAGGTATAAAGCCTTCAGGCGAGACCCACAGTTATATGCAATCCTGACCTCCTTTTGATTGGTTAGGCTCGCACGTAAGCCCAATCCCAGTCAACCTGCCTATTCTCATTAATCACTCCTTTTATTCTTTGAGGATAAAGACTGCCTATTCTTGTTAATCACTCCTTTTTTTCTTTCAGGATAAAGCCTTCGACCGATGCTGTTAAATAAATGCTTTTTCTCTCACATAATTCAAGTTCCATGTCCTAGCGTTGTTAAGCGACGAAATTTTGTATGGACTAAAAAAAATTTAAGTGTTGTGTTATTCTATTCTCGACTTCGCCTTTGTACTTTGGATTCGACTCTATATGCTTGACACTCTTCAATCACTCCTGCAAGCCTCTTACTTACACAAACTCAGTTTCTATGCCTTTGGTTACACAAAATTTATACAAGTTTGAGCATGATCTAGATCCTCTCCATGCTTCCACTGCGCCTTTCCTATGATGAACTTTTCAACCTCTATGTTTATCTATTCATTCCACCCAACATGACTCCTTTGCATCTATCACCTTCTTCTATTCTAGCTCTAACTTCAATGCTATTGCTGCATCTTTTAGATATGCCTCACTGACCATTGTCTACAACCTTTGAGACTCTCCAATCTTAGCTTTATTTTAGTCTCTCTTCCATTTGTGTATTTCAATGTGTCCTTTTCCCTCTGTTGAATGTTTTGGAATTCCTCATGCTTCTCTTTCACTGCGTTTCTCTAATACTGCAACGATTGTATATATATATATAGAGAGAGAGATATATATGTAAACCCCTCTTGAGCTTGGTTTTAATGGGACTGCGGTCACTGACCAAGAAAAAAAAAAAAAAGTTATTTTTCCTTAACAATAAGAAATGCATACAAATCCACTCATGACACTCGAACAAAGTGTTTCCCTTCTTCTATTAATTAAATGAAAAAAACATATCTACAATAGGCCCTCTCTAACCTGATTACTACAATGGATCCCTTGTCGGCCTTGTGGTCCTAATTAGACTTCAATTCCTCTTGAGCCTCTCTATCACACCCTTCTCTATCTGGCCCTCTATTTACGTGAAATTGGTTACATTTATACAAAATAGGATTCTAAACTAATTTAGGTTCAGATCCACAATATCCTCAACAAAATCTTATCTCTAGCTTTCCTATACCTACTAAATTTTCAAGGGATCTAACCAACCCTTAAATTTATCCAACTCTCCCAAATAATCTCGAGATCTTTCCTAAAGAGTAGAACTTTCCTTGCCATTAAGGAACCAACTCCCTTGGTAAAATGAAAAGATCCATATTCTAGTCAAAATGAATTTTTACTTGGAAGTGGGATGCTCCTGCATCAGAATCCCAAGGTGAAAAAAAATCATGGTCTTCTGATCATTTTCTTTCATGCTATTGCTCTGTTGTTGGTTCCTTCATTTTTCCAGGTTTCTAGACTTTGTGCTGCAGTTCTCCTCCTTCCTTACTGATGTAAACGTGTTCAGTTACATATAATCTGCTATTAACCTTCCTCCTTTTCACAATATGCCTCTTCTGAGACACTTTATCATCACCTTCCTCATTTCTTCGATCTCTACGTCCAACTGATCCTTCGACTGGTACATATTTTTCAATTCTCTGATGCTTTCTTGCTGATCATTATTGTTGATATTCCTCTCTAGCTGCTATTGCACCTTCACTTCATCCTCCCTCCAACTTTCATAATTTGTCATGTTTGTACTTTCTTCATTAATAGGTTTGAGATTATCAAACCAATCTTCTAGAAATCTAAGTTCTGCTACAAAATCATGAACATTTTCCATGCTAGTTTTCAATTCTTCCTTCTTTATCATATGACTATTCTTCTTTACTGCATCTCCAATAGAATTATATTCTTGAAGAAATTTTGTACCATCATCATTGTCCATGGAAACTTCCATTAGTTGTCCATCTTTGACATCTGTAAAACACATACTTAAGAAAAAAATTCTTGATTTCAACCTTCCTCTCTAGCAACTTCATTTATTCATCACCTTGAAAAAACATGTCATTTGAATGTTGTTCATTCCTTCACACACAAATTATTATTCTAAAAACATAAGGCTCCTTAACCTCATTTGATGCCTCTCTCATCACATCCTCATGTTTATCTGAACTAATCCAATAGTTCATCAGACTATCTATAAATGTCTTCTCCACATCTCTAGCTTCTTCTTCAGAGATGTACATGCCTTGTTCATAAGCAACCACATTATACTTAACTACTTTGAGTTCTTCTCTCACTTTAACATACATTCTCTACCACAACGCTTTTTGTAATAGAGACTATCTCACTTTCTTTTGTCTCATCATTCATTCATATCTCTGGTTTTTGAAGGAAATTTAGTCGGAACATAAACTTATTTATGGAGATTTACCGAGATGAACAATAACTACCAACAATCATAAACACACATGTTTATCTAGGAAAACCCCAAATCCAGGGAAAAACCCAACCCAATGAGATCTCATTATCCTTGGCCAAAATCCTAGCCAAGATGGCCAAGTGAGCCTTCACCGCTCACCACCCTAGCCTACATTACAATGAAATTCTCTCAGCCTTTTATAGGCTCCATTACATGCAATACCATGGGAAATAATACCATGGGTACACTATACCATGCACCCAAACCACTGTTGTTTAACTAGGTCAACCTTGACTCAAACCCGGAGTCAATTTTACCTAACCTTTCCCCCATTAAACTTGACTTAGGGTTCCTTGACTAACTCTAGCCAAACCTGCTAAGTGAGACAACCCCGCTCACTCTAGCCCTTACCCCCTCAAATTTTTTACCCGAGTTATTGTTAACTCGACATTCCCCCCATCAACTAGGTCTAACCCAGAATTTACTGGTAATTACCCAAGGGTACGCATGCCTTACGAAGTCTTACATTAGTATGCCCCTTTACATGCAATAAAATTTGACTCCATTATAATAATTTTATTATTTTTACCTTTGTTGTTGTCTTTGCGCATAGGACATCAATGTCCATATAAAAAGAACCCATCTACAAGATTACATGGGTCACCAGCCGTTGTAACCACTGATTATCTAGGCATTTTTTTCAGGTACATGGTTCATTAATCCACCTACACATATCTTCCTCATCACTTTTACATGCGGTTCATTTACACTACATCTCCTTGGTCCTGTGTACATTGAACCCAACTCTAGCACTGCCACTTGTATTCCACATCTCAAAGTTGATTTCCATGACCTTGTCCAAACTCTATCTCTTTTTGTTGAATCCACAACTTCCTCGCTAGCACACTTAAACACTGGAACACTCTTTGTATTGTTTTCATGACAATGGCAACAACATGGACGTTGTTGCTCATCTTGCACCTTCGAATCCATTGGAACATTGTGCACTATTTGCGTAGGGATCCAATATACCTACCCTTCTGCAATATGTGGCATTCGTTTTTACTGTCCAATCACAAATGCCTCTTTTCCAACGATTTTTCCTCCAGAATTTGACCACACATAACTTATTTGCAGGGTGCATACAACATAACATAAGGTACATCTGCAAGAGTGGCTAAATTTGCAAGGTGGAGATGGTGTTCGGTTGGGGGAGTTTGTGATAAAGCTTCTTTTATATGCTGATGATATTGTATTGATTTCTAAATCGACCCATGGATTGCAAATGCACTTATATGCCCTTGAGCATTTTTGTAGAGCAGTGGGGATGCAAGTCAATACTAGCAAGACCAAAATAATGATTTTTTCTAATAAAAGGAAGCATAGCCAGCATACTTTCTTCTTTGAAGACAACATTCTTGAAGAAGTAAAGGAGTACAAGTACCTTGGGATTGATTTCAACAACAAACTCAATTGGGAGGACTGTAGAAAGAAGATAATTTTAGGAGGGTGGAAAGCATTATATGCTCTTCAAAACAGATGTAGAGAGGCAGATTTATGGGATTGGAAAACGATTAAAGTGCTTTTTGGACTCCTAGTTTGTCCAGTGATGCTATATGGGTATGAATTGTGGGCTAGCAACACTCCCATCTCAAAATGGAAACAAATTGAGAAAATCCAAAAACGCTTGATCATGAACAAGTTCAAAATAAAAAGTTTGGTACCTTATGAGATAATGTTGAGTGAAACAGGAGAAACTTCCATTGAAGCAATTGCTATGGTGCGGCTCATAAGATACCTAAAAAGAATTGAACAAATGAGAGTAGGTAGATGGCCTAATGTTATCTTCAATGAAGGCATCAATGAAAGAAAGAAAACATGGATGAAACAAAACTACACATGGATGGAGAAATGGGATATCTACCTCGATGCCTGTCCCAAAAATAACAAGGAGCTAAAGGATTTTGTTATGGAGAAGTTTTGTAAAAAGGTATGGGGAAAAGAGTTGGGTAGAAAGAAAAAATATTACATTGAGGAATTCAACCCTACGTGTGATTTACAACAAAAAGAGTTCATTGGAGCTAGCATTTCGTGGAGGGAAAAGGTTCTTATTGCTTAATTAAGGACCAACTCACATCAACTTTGGTGTGAAATAGGATGGTGGAAAAGGCCTAAAGAAGCTTGGGAAGAAAGGGTGTGCACATTTTGCACGTTTGGGGCTGTGGAATCAGAAAAACATTTCATTTTGGAATGTGATGCATTCAAAGACATCAGAGAAAGTTATGAGAACATGTTAGCATTAGTTTCTTGGCATTGTCTTTTTAGTAAGGAGATTGTTGGAAGGTTGGGTCAGCTCATCATCAATTTGAATTGGAAAAGGACTGAATTGCAAAGAGCGAAAAATAGGGAACTAATGGTCTCATAGACTATTTTTAGTCTCATGGACCTTAAAATATCATTTCATTTCGTTTCTGCTCACGGTGCCCAACAATGCTATTGGGTTCGCTAGGCTCGACGATATTTCTCAACACAACCTCCTCTACGACTGTCGTTCTCCTCCACCGCCAAGGATTCTCTGAACCTCATTCCATGCGACTTTTATCGCTTCAAAGCTAGGGGAATTGTCTTCTCTGCTACTTTTGTCCGTCTTCTCTGCTTGTCAATCCCATTTCATGCTCCCAATAGGTAGACATGCACTTCCCACTGTTTGAAAGATCCTCAGCTTCCAGCGCTTCTCACGCAGAAAATCAACAAATCTCTTACCACGCAGAGGTTCAACAATGCAACACAACTACACAACCACCTTTTCTTCTTCGACTGTGCACTTCACCAATGGCTTATCAGACTATTTCAGATATTCACCAAGATTTGCATCTGGATCACTTCTCCATTTTGAACTTGGAGATCTGCCTTCTGGTAGCGAGAGATCCCAAATCCACTCATCCAATTTACTCCTGGATGAGCATCGCGACTCCTCTTCAACATGTTTTCTCAGCCTCATTGCCAAACCCTCCTTTGGCATGCCTCACATGCAGAGGTCTATGAGGATCCGACCAATCATATCAAGCCCTCCACCAAAGCGTACGGATGTCGCGCCCATCTGCTTGATTTCTACGTTGATTATCCCCTCTGTTCTCCTCATCTGCATTCATTAAGCCATAAACCCTTGGAAACAAAACTCTATTTCTCACAAACCCTATTTGGATTTGAGTGCAGCTTCAAACTTGCCACCAAATTTCTTCCACCAATGCTTCGACCAATGCCGCCTTGTTACTGTGATCCTTTTACCACATAAAAGGATCCAGTAAATCCCTTCTTGATCTTAGATCGAGATCAAATGATCCTAGATCAACATAGCTATAGAATATTTACCGAGCTTTATTCATTAGATCGTAAACCTTTGGTGACAGAAGTGTCCGTCTGAAGCCAACTCTGGGCTCTGATACCAATTGAAGGAAGTTTAGCTGGAACATTAACTTATTTACAGAGATTTACCGAGATGAACAATAACCAACAACAACTACAAACACATAAACACACATGTTTTTCTGGGAAAACCCCAAATCTAGGGAAAAACCCAACCCAATGAGATCTCATTATCCTTGGCCAAAATCCTAGCCAAGATGGCCAAGTGAGCCTTCATCGCTCACCACCTTGGCCTACATTACAATGAAGTTCTCTCAACATTTTATAGGCTCCATTACATGAAATACCATGGGAAATAATACCATGGGTACACTATACCATGTGACAAAACCACTGATGTTTAAAGAGGTCAACCTTGACTCAAACCCCAAGTCAATTTTACCCAACATTTTTCCTGTAACATTTGTTTCAAAAAATTAAGCTCTAATTTCAACTCAACCATCTCTCTCTTACACATTATTCATCACTCATCCTTTTGATGTCTAACATCTTGGTACTCCCTCCTCTTTAACTATGCCTCTTTCATGAACCCATCATATGAACATCAATAGTCATTTTTTCTTTCTACTTCTTCTTCTTGTGAACTCTCCTTGTTCACCTGTGAGCTACAATAAGCCTTCTTCCTTGTGAGCTACAACAAGCCTTCTTCCTCTTCTAACAAGTCTTCTACTTGCTACAGTAACAAGTTCTAATTCTTGGTATCTTTCTCTTTCTCTCTCTAGGCTAGGCAATTCTACCCCACTATGGAATTACCCTCTGGGAACTTCTACCCAAATTTTTCTTATTGGAAGTTGTCTTCTTCCGGTTCTTTGTAATAGAACCTCTTTCTTCCTCTCCAGGGCACATTTGTTTATCATCTTTCAAGTTGTTAGGCTGCTGCAATTTCCTCTACTCACCTCTATCTCTTCTTACTATCCATGCTTCAACAATTTCATTATGTTGTTGAGTTCTGTCACAATTCTCCTTCTAAAAGATTTGCTTTCTTTTACTTACTGTGATGGCTTTTGTCTTTATCCTTTCTGTTTGCCACTCTACCTCTGTTGTTTTTGCAAATTCCTCCTCTGGAATCTTCTTCTTCAAATGTTTGTTGTATTACTATTGTAGCCCTCTTTATATACTTTTCCTTTTAAACAACAACTCAATCTATTCTGATCTCTTTCAGAAGCTTCCCTGCAATCTTTGTCTACAATCTTTTTCATAAAATCAACTTTATGGCAAAATAAAAAATATATCCTTGCAAACATCTTATGAGAAAAACTAAATTTACTCTTATCTTAAAGAACAACAATGTTAGTTCTATCATCAACTATCCTCAGCTTCAAAAATTAAAATCACACTCATACTTGTGTTTTTGCAGACTCGTTTTCTTCAAAGTTTCTTATATTTTTCACTAAGAGTTGTCAAGCTAAAGAGCTTTCCAACTCTGATACCAAATGATGCAAGACCAATTTGAG
This sequence comes from Pinus tabuliformis, assembly GCA_031772625.1. NCBI lineage: Eukaryota > Viridiplantae > Streptophyta > Pinopsida > Pinales > Pinaceae > Pinus > Pinus tabuliformis. The sequence continues at coordinate 1,604,882,694 of CM062804.1, forward strand.
ACCTGCTTAAATCCCTGGCTTAGAAAACCCACAGTGCCCAAATTGATCTGAAAAGGCGCTTCCTTCAACCATGTTTACAGACTATCTTATGGGATAATAACCCCTTTTATAAATAATACAGTGGGAGGAGCCGAAAGGGTTATACCCTTATATCAATGCTCCAACACTGAAGCTCCTATTTCTAACACATTGTCACAATACATATATACCCACACTATTTTCCCATCTACCGCACCTTGTCTTATGTCGTAGATCCTTTAACCTTGATCATTGAACCTCGCCTCGCGACCATGTTGTTATAGAAATTTTTGTGCCTTACAGCATTAAGCATGAAATGTCCATAATCTAAGGGATCCAAAGTCCCTAAACATGTTGTTCCTACCCCTAGAGGAACAAGGCTAACAAACCACAGCAATTCACAGAAGTTCTCCACCATAAACTGCTCAAAAACAAGTCAATTCAGGATCAATTCAGTGGCTCCACTAGCTGTCTGCGCTGAATGTCAAAGCCAACACTGGCTACCTGCACTGCAACGCAGGTAGAAGCACTACCAGGGCGCGTTGAGCGAGATTTGCCAAATGGCAAGTTCATTCCAAGAGGTGTCAAGACCCAGGAAGCTTCCAGAATCTTCCTCAATGACACTTGCCTCAGTGAATTCGACTAGTGATGAGTAAGAGGTTCCAAATCTCCAAGTGGAACCAAGAACCCCCAAGTGGAATCAAGAACTGACAGAGGGAGAGGACACTAGTCAGATCTCAAGCTGACTCATCCTGTCTCCAAACATCTATATATGGATCTCTCCTCCATGAGATCTAGAGGCTGGAATTTTGTTATTGCAAAGAATTGTTGTTGGTTTGAGATTGGAATCATTGGGTGCTTAATGCTTCGAAGGGGGTGAAGATAGGAATTCCATTTGCTGGGAAGGAGATGCTGGATTGGAGCCCTCTGGGTTGTATCTCTTCCTGAACCTTGTTATTCATCAATAAAGCTATCTTGGTTTCTCCTATATACTGATGTATCTTTGATGTATGATTGCATTAGTATGTTTAGTTTATTTCTAATCCTGAACTAGTTATGAATATGAATCCATGTCTTGTGTAGTGTTCTCTTCTTGTGATCTTGCAGAAACCTCTTGAAGCTGGGCGAGCGAGAAGGCAAGTAGCTGGGAACTCTCCAAGAGAAGGGAAACTGGATCGAGGGACAAACGGAAGACACCGGTTAGTCCATCCATCTCTCTTCATTCTTAATTCATAAAGGAAGAATACTAGAATAGCTGTCTCTGTTTGTTGCTAAGGCACTGTCACACCTTAGGTGGATAGGATCGTCCTGCATAGGCATTTTTCCCCACAACAAATTGGCGACTCCGCTGGGGAGATTTGTTTAGTCATTTTATTTGTGTTTCCATCATTGTTTGTTTCTTAGACTCAACAGCAACAATCGAACTGCATCTGCTATTCTCAGATGCAAAGTAGACAGTTGCTGCTTTGATCCAATCACTGGATTTGTCTATGATCTCAACAATGGACTCAAAAATGATTTGATGATCCTTTGTGATAGATCTTAGTACTCCCTCAAATCATCCCTTTGATTGCACCTTGCTTGTTGCTTTTATTTGGCCTGAAACAGTAGATTAATCAGCAATCTGTGACCCAGAACCCAGTGAGAAACTCTCGTTTCTCCTTCAGCGCGACCCCTGTGAAGAGGTTCTGCATTTCAACGCAGGTCCCGTGAAGGCTACCTGCGCTGAATGTCAAAACCCCTGTGTTGAGGTTGCGCTGATCCAGTTAGGCCTTGTGCAGCTGGGGTTCTCTGCTCTGTTTTGCCTTGTTTTGATCTCTGATTTTTGCAGCCTGTAACCAGCATAGGTACCAGTCTGATAACTCCTTTTCTCTGCTTAAATTCTGCCTCCTTTTGTACAAAAAGACTGTGAGTGTTTTTATGTGTTTGTGGCGTCATTTACAGTTTTCCTTTGCAAGAGTGAAATAGTCATCCTGTAGCCCTTGATTCAGAGAGTTCATTGGCTGTTTACAGTTGATTATACATTTACTTTTGCTTTTGGTTTGAGTTTGTCTCTTTTAAGTGTCGAAACAAGTGTTCATTTCAGAAATCGTTAAGTGTTGTAATCTCTTCTACCCTCTCTGATTTCGAAAAAGTAAACTTGTTTGTATTTGTCATTTAAAAGCAAATTCAAAGTTGTACAAAAAGCTTTCTTTGTAGGCATCAATACTAAGAAAGCGGAAAACAAACACCTGCATTGTGCATTTGCATCTTGATAGTTTGCATGTTTGATTTAGGAAAAGTGCATTAGAGTATGCTGATTGCTCTTTGAGAAAAGATGGTGTCTTTCTTTTCCCTTAGTAGCTAGGATTTTCAAAAGTTGAAAAGATATAAAGCTTGCTTATCATCTTTAGACTGCATTTAGGAATTGTATCATACATCTCGTGGTGATCCAGAAAGGCAAACTTTTAAAAAGATCAACCTAAAATAAATTGAATGAAATTAACAACGCTTTGCAACATAACGCACAACATAGAGGTCTAGGCTAGAGACGTGTTCCGGCGTCGTAAAGCCTGGTGACTATCGATCTCGTTGATGGTGGGTGATTCCTCCTGAGGGACGATAGCGCCAGTACGGATTGTGCTCCCACGTACCGTCGCGTATGTATTGGGAGACCCCTATAGGCATAAAACCTTTATCCTTAGGAAGCCATGTCGGCCGCCCTACTGATCGCAATGCACTGAACACAACATTCAGGAAGATCGACCGCCCGTACCTTAAAAAGTATTCTGCGGTTTTGCGAAAAGTTTGGCACACCCTCTACCTAGATCTCCAGAGCAGTTCCTTTTGGCCTTTTTCAGACTCTATAACGGAAAAAGTCCATCCGAGCATTTGTCACTTCGGGCTCGTTAAAACATCGAAGGAGACTAGAGTCATCTTTAGCTTTTTCTCGACTCTTTAAAAGTGAAAAAGCAAGTTGTGTCTAAAGCGTCGTTAAAATTTATTTTAAACGGAACAATCACCCCTTCTTCCTGCGTTGATCTTTAGGTTGAGAAAATGGAGCACACCAACCAAGGAATTCCCCTTGGTGGAAATCCTAGTCCCTTCTCCTCTTGGGGAGATGTTGGTGCGCCTCATATGGCCACATTGTCGCTTCCAGGACTGACAATTGGCTTGCCGGTCTGGCTCTTCTCAACCAATGTCGTTCAGAACACCACTATTCCTGAACAGTTGAATCAACAGTCAGACCAGACCAGAGTTACCCACCAGCCTTCTACTTCATCTAACTCTCCCTCTCCTCCTTCCTCTTCGCTTGACGGAACTGGTAAAACAAAAAACCAAGTTCCTAAGGAGAAGAAGGAAAAGAAGAAGAAAGAGAAGAAGAAGAAGGAGCCAAAAGCGACTGGGGGAAAACAAGTGGCGTCTGACAAAAATCCACACACCGCACTGACTAGGCCTAAATCGCCATGTGTCAAATGCAAGGGAGACCACTTCCACAGAGATTGTCCCTGCATCCCTTGGATACTAAGGGACTGGTCTCCCCGTTTGCACAATTCGGTAGTGTCGACCTTTGATAGCCATGTTGACAGCTCACCGTCAACTAGTGAAAGTGAAGTCACAGGACAAAGAGGGAAAGCTAGATTTCCCTGCAAACTGTGTGAAGGCAACCATGCCATCCACCGTTGTCCCTTCTTAGACAAGGCTAAAAGAGTTTTGGAAGATCACCCGATTTTACGAGCGCAACTTCCTCCTGGATATCAAAAACTCCTGCCAAGTCCTTCACTAGTTGAGAACCCGGCTGGCCCGCCCAGGTGGTCAGCCGAAGCACCTATGATTGAAGACAAACCGTCTGAATCCATACCTGACGAAAGTCAAAAGGTTGAGGCGGCAGTTGACCCGGTTTTGCCTTCAGAGGCTCTATCTTCGAATGATACCATCACAGAGGAGAATAAAGACGACACCGTCCTAATTCTCTTCATCAACACAGACTCCGACGAACAAGGGGGCAATTTGCCCATTCCTTTATCGCAGGAAGGAACTTCGTCAGAGTCATACCCGGCCGTCTATTCGGTCCCACCACCAAGCAACCTAGTTGTCTCGTTCGACTGGAACCAACTAGGCAGACCCCGCTTGCCAGCAAGCATACCATTCAGAATTATCGTTCAAATATACAGAATGGTAATGGCTGGCACCATCATTGATGAGGGGGCATCTGTGAGTATCCTTTCCTCTAATTCTTAGAAAGCGCTTGGTTCTCCAGCGCTTTTGCCTGAAATGAGAAATCTATCAGGCTTTGATAAAGGAACCAGTCGACCTTTAGGGATCCTCCCCAATGTGCCCATAACATTGAAAGGGAAGACCGTTCAAATGAACGTGATGGTCGTTCAAGGACCCTTGGATTATAACCTACTCCTTGGACGAGACTATATATATTGCATGGGAGCCATCGTCTCCTCACTCTTTAGAGTAATGTGTTTTCCACATGAAGGAAGAGTGGTCAAGCTCATGGACCAACTTTCATTTCCCGGTTCACGCATCGCAAATAGTCATGTACCATCCCTAAATGGTCTCTTCACGCAAGAAGTGTCTCAACCCACGGTCCGTCCTCCTGATGAGTGCGAGTAATCCGGGAGGATATGACTGGAACCCAGGGGGCATGCGTCCTGGTCTGCTTCGGCAGGAAAACTTTGGGTATAGGGTAGGTTTCCGCGGGAGAATATGACTAGTCCGTACCCCGTCCGTGATTGGAAGAGGGGTTGTTCTAGAATAAGATTATTTTGTCAAAGTTATGTGAGTTGGCGGGCATCGTCGCTCACCGTTGTCTATTTCGATAGACATCGCCGAAGAAGTGTTTCGTTTGAAAGATTAACAGAACAATCTTTGGGTGACCTGAAAGAGGTAGGCCTCTCTCGGTAAAGCAATTGTTTTGCCGGACTAAAGTAGGGGTAACTTTGAAACTCTGTTTTATACCTGGGGGCATGCAAACCCTTCAGAGTGCAAGCAAGGGGCGGCTATTTATTTTTTAAATTTTTAGGTCCTCCCTTTAAACCTGTAGGTCTAACCCTTTAAACTCGTAGGATTAGTCGTTTCCAAACTTGCATAACGAAAGGATGCAGGGCATAGCTTTGTAAGATGAAGCTCCATAAAAAATAGAATCTTAATGAGACACTCTTATCATATGACTGGGTAATCGAGCAGTTTTAGCACACAGTTCATGCTCGTTAAAAAAAAAACGCAAGATCCGAGCAGTTTTAGCATATAGTTCATGCTCGTTAAAAAATAAACATAAGATCGAGCAAATGTTTCTCCCCGCGTTTAAGCTCGTTAAAAAATGAACTATCCCGGTAAATAACCACTGTGAATGTAATATCATCAGCCATTAAAGCCTTGGTCGTGTTTGCACCGTCACCTCCACTTTTCCATTGGCCGATCGTTCACCTCCGTATGTTTGTTTACCCATTTTGAGGAACAGCTGCGAAGAGTGATTTCACCTAGCCATCCTTGTGACACTGCCGTGATTGGAAAAATTCTAACCCGTACCTGGAATCAGTTGCTAACCCGTTTTATCACTCGTTCCTCAAAAGACGAGTCTTCTTTAAGCTCTTTTCATCTGACTCGTAAAATATGAAAAGATTGCCGAGTCCTTGGCCTTCCAACTCGTTAAAGGGACAGGAAGTGCTATCCCTCCTCTAGATTTTAATCTTTTTGGACCCGAGGGATTATTGCACAAAAATATCGAGTGCTTGTTTTATTCGGCTCGTTAAAACTATCGAAAACTCATCCCTTCTGTATTGTTTTATACTTTTTCGGACCTAAGGGATTAGATGACGAAAAAGGACTTTTGGAGTTAACTTTATGTACCTTTTCAGACTCTCTAAAAATGAAAAGGACCGAGTTATCTTTGTCGTTAGACTCATTAAAATCATTAAATAGCGACAAACTTGTCTTTAGACGAGAACGAGTTTCACTATCGCTAGGCTCGTTAAAACATAGCGATGGGCTTGCCCGAAGGGAAAGTTATAGAACAAGAATATGTTATCCTCCTCAAGCTTGACAAAAATAAAGAGGTACTGGTCAGCAATGACTGGGGAAAAATTGCGAGAAACTCAAGAAAAGTTTGATGGTAGCAAGTCGCTCTTGATCATGACACTTTTCCTCCGTACCACAATTGGGTTGGGTTGTTTCATTCACCGGTCACATCCATGGTCTCGCCATACCATCCATATTTGGGGTAATGCTACCGATCCATCGCATCAGTGTCGCCATATGTTCAAGAGAAGTCGTTCAGCAAAGTCAACCGTGTCCCATCCACTGCCGTACATTATCCTTCATCCTTTCATGACCGCCACCCTGAATCATATGTCACAGATCGTTTTCACCTCCATCAAAATCATTAGCTCCGTTCCGTGTCATTGATGTGGGATTCATTAAGGCCCTCCTTTGACGGATCACTTCTTGTCGACATCAGCTCATTATCCAAGAAGTTGATCTAGGAACAACCCCTTCAGTACTTTGAAGCTTGCATGCCTCAATGGCAAGTTTCTCACTTTCGGCGACAGGTATACATCAATGACCTTCGACCGAAAGATTTTGCGTGGTGTTCGACGCCAAGTCCTTTATTCACACCACATGAATTGTACTGCAGTACCTTGAGGGTCATTATCATTATCGGTGATTCCTCTCGCGCTTGTTAACGATTTACCTCATTGACCGGTAATCAAGCGATGTCTTTCCATGGTCGACTTCAGAACATTTCTCACATGGATCGACTTGTACTTAGAGTGAAGATCGAACGATTTTGAAGACCCCGGATCTAGTTTCATCCATCCGGGCTGCGATATATATTCAGGAAAGATAAAGACATTGACATGTACATCATTGTAGCTGATAATCATCCTATCCAAAGGATGATAATTTCATCAAAATTATCAGTCTACCATCAGACGATTGTCTGTTCTATGTACAGAAAAATGAATTTATAAAGCTGAGCATGGGAATGCCCGCCTCAGCTAGATCATGAAAGCAGTATGAAAAATAATGTATTGTATTGTATCTTATTACAGGTCTCCTCCCAGCATTGGATGAACTTCGAATCCTCCTGATAAAGCATTTCACCCGATAAACGGCCTCATACTTTAGGGGGCAACTGTTATAGACATTTTTGTGCCTTACAGCATTAAGCATGAAATATCCATAATCTAAGGGATCCAAAGTCCCTAAACATGTTGTTCCTACCCCTAGAGGAACAAGGCTAACAAACCACAACAATTCACAGAAGTTCTCCACCAGAAACTACTCAAAAACAAGTCAATTCAGGATCAATTCAGTGGCTCCACTAGCTGTCTGCGCTGAATGTCAAAGCCAACACTGGCTACCTGCACTGCAACGCAGGTAGAAGCACTACCAGGGTGCGTTGAGCGAGATTTGCCAAATGGAAAGTTCATTCCAAGAGGTGTCAAGACCCAGGAAGCTTCCAGAATCTTCCTCAATGACACTTGCCTCAGTGAATTCGACTAGTGATGAGTAAGAGGTTCCAAATCTCCAAGTGGAAGCAAGAACCTCCAAATGGAATCAAGAACTGACAGAGGGAGAGGACACTAGTCGGATCTCAAGCTGACTCATCCTCTCTCCAAACATCTATATATGGATCTCTCCTCCATGAGATCTAGAGGCTGGAATTTTGTTATTGCAAAGAATTGCTGTTGGTTTGAGATTGGAATCATTGGGTGCTTAATGCTTCGAAGGGGGTGAAGATAGGAATTCCATTTGCTGGGAAGGAGATGCTGGATTGGAGCCCTCTGGGTTGTATCTCTTCCTGAACCTTGTTATTCATCAATAAAGCTATCTTGGTTTCTCCTATATACTGATGTATCTTTGATGTATGATTGCATTAGTATGTTTAGTTTATTTATAATCCTGAACTAGTTATGAATATGAATCCATGTCTTGTGTAGTGTTCTCTTCTTGTGATCTTGCAGAAACCTCTTGAAGCTGGGCGGGTGAGAAGGCAAGTAGCTGGGAACTCTCCAAGAGAAGGGAAACCGGATCGAGGGACAAACGGAAGACACCGGTTAGTCCATCCATCTCTCTTCATTCTTAATTCATAAAGGAAGAATACTAGAATAGCTGTCTCTGTTTGTTGCTAAGGCACTGTCACACCTTAGGTGGATAGGATCGTCCTGCATAGGCATTTTTCCCCACAACACATGTGCACTAAAGGCCTGGGTATCCTAATGCATAACCTTCTCTTTAATTTCCATTTCATAAACCGCCCAGGCACCAACCATCTGGGCTAGCCCACTAGCTCTACGTTACCGCTTCCGACCCGCTCTCAAAAACTTGGCTCAGGGTAGAAAACCTTCGGGAGGGACCCACTTAGTTTTAGGTCCTATCAAGGCCACATGAGCCTGCTCATAGTAACTGACTCAATGCATAAATGAAATTCATAAAAATTGCCAAGGTATAAATCCTCTGGGTAGGATCCATAGTTCCACGCAATCTTGGCCTCCTTTTGATTAGTTGGGATCGCACCTCATCCCAGTCCTAGTCAACCCGCCTATTCTCGTTAAGCACTCCTTTTGTCCTTCTAGGATAAAGCCTTCGGCCTGACACTGTCAAATGACTACTTTTTCTCTAACATAATTCAATTTTTGTCTCCCTACGCTATCAAGCGACGAACTTCCGTTGAGACATAAAAAAAACTAAGTGTTTCGCTCCTTTGTGCTCGACTCTGCCTCTGTACTTTGACTTTGACTTTGTATATGTGCTCGATACTCTTCTATCACTTTTGCAAGCCTCTTACTTATGCAAACTCGGTTGCTTTGCCTCTGGTTATGATTATTTATACATGTCTGGGCATGATCTAGATCCTTTCCATGCTTCCACTGCGCCTTTCCTCTAATTAATTCTACAACCTGTACATTGATCTCTTCCTTCCACCCAACAAGACTCCTTTGTGTCTGTCGTCTTCGTCTATTACAACTCTAACTTCAATGTTACCACTACATATTTTAGATATGCTTCTCTAACCAATGTCTGCAACCTCTGTGACTCTCCAATCTTAGCTTTATTTTAGTCTCACTTCCATTTGTGTATTTCAATGTGGCCTTTTCCCTTTTTTGAATGTTGTGGACTTCCTCACGTTTCTCTTTTTCTGCCACGTTGATAGTGCAATGCTTGTATGTATATATATGAACCCATCATGAGATTGGTTTTAACAATACTGCAGTCACTGACTAAGAAACAAACAAATAACAAATATATTTTTCCTTAACAATAACAATTGCATACAAATCCACTCACAATAACAATTGCATACAAATCCACTCAGGGCATTCGAACATGGTGTTTCCTTTCTTCGATTAATTAAATGAACAAAACATATATACAATAGGCCATCTCTGACCTTATTACTGCAATAAATCCGTTCTTGACCTTGTGGCCCTAATTGGACTTCAATTCCTCTCGAGTGTCTCTATCACACCCTTCTCTACCTGGCCCTCTATTTACATGAAATTGGTTACATTTATAAAAAATAGGATTCTGAACTAATTTAGGTTCAAATCCACAATCTGCGCAACAAAATCCTATTTCTAGCTTTCCTAGATCCACTAAATTCGCAAGGGATCTAACTAACCCTTAAATCTCTCTAACTCTCCCAAATAATCTCGAGATATCTCCTAAAGAGTAGATTTGATTACATCAATCCTCTCTCTATCTACTACTATTCTAGAAACCAAGGAAAATAGATTAAATTAAACAACTCCTCACCATTAGGGAACCAATTCCCTTGGGAAATGAAAAGACCACTATTCTAGTCAAAATGAATTTTAACTTGGAAGTGGAATGCTCCTGCATCATAGTTGACAACATTGTCTACTTGAAGAAAATATGAAGCAATATTCTCATCCTTTTCCATTCTCAAACTTTCAAATTGATCCCTATAAGATCGTAGCTTGGCTCCCTTCACCTTATTTTCCCCTTTATAATAATTTTTGAGCTTGCTCCATAGATCATGGGATGATTTTCAATGCATTACTTTGACAAATTTGGTATCTAATAAACCACTCAAAATAACATTTTTAGCTATTACATTAGATGTATAAATAACCTTACCAACTGTGTCATTGGGTGGAGAGGTAGGAACTTGATAATAATTTTCCACTACTGACCAAGCGTAGCTCCCAAGGATATGAGGTAAGTTTCCATTATTATCTTCTAGAAGGCATAGTTGGTTCCATCAAATTGAGGTTTTGTTTATGATTTAATAGAGGCCATCTTCCCTGAGATCAACCTTCCATTGAATAATTGTTCTTGAAGGAACTCGCTCTAATACCAATTGTTAGATTAAAGATTATATTGAGAGAGTGGGGGGGTGAACCAATGTAATGGAAATTTCAACATATCAAAACCATTTAATCAATAACTAAATATATAACAGAGCATTGGTAAACAACATGCATCACAACAGGGAATCAAATTGTGCATCAAGTAAGAATAATCACATGAACACGAGAACACCAGCTTTTGCGTGGAAACCCTTGCAGTAGAAAACCAAAAATTGTTTTTATCTTCTTCAATTTTATTACATATACTTTCAAACACCAAATTGCTCGAGGCACCCACCCCAAAAATAAATTTGCAGGCACCAAACCCAAAAATGTGCAAGAACTGAATTACAATAGGATACAACTTGATTGAGGCACAAACCTTGACAATGTGAAATCACCAACTTGCAATATGCTTCAACCTGATTGAGGCTCCAACCTTAGTGGAGGCACCCACCTCCTTTAACTTGTTGTGGACCACTTTTCAGAATATTTTATACTGGATCCATAAGCATCTCAAACTATATAAGTCTTTAGAAAATGATCATACCACTACTATCACAACCCCATTCATCACTGTCACAACCTTGTTCATCAGACCTATTCATTAAGTTGTCATAACTTTTTAATCAAGATGTAATGTTGTCATACCCTGTTCATCAGTCAACCCATTCATCATGACAACCTATTCATTAATTTGGTACCATAACATCTTTCTCGGATCTTGTTTAGGTCATACATATAACATCTACTCATAAACCCTGAAATATGCTCATAAGATCCAAAATGGAAAATATGAATCTACAACATCAAAATTACATCTTCATGACTCTTCATATCCCGTAGAAATATCGCAACTGAATTATGGTGATTTCCCATTTTCCAGAATTTAGTTTAGCTTCAAAAATTCCAAAACCCATATTAAACTATATAAAAATTAATTGTTCGATATAATAGAAAATTTCGGGCACATTATATAGAAATCCCCTTTAAGGGCTCTACAAAATATTTTAATGGTTCTACAAAACACCCATTTTGGGTGTGCCAATAACCCTATATAAAAATTAAATAAGGTGAGCTATTCAGGGATCAAACCCATGACCTCATCCCAAACCAATGCCAATAACTGATCTGACTACACAACACGTCCAATCATCTTGTGGCTCACAACTACTTTTACTTTTGACCTAGATTCGTGAGCCAAAAAAATGAAGCCCTCCGTCGACTTGAACCACAAACCTTCAATGACCTGGCATAAACCGCAGACCCATAGAGCCAATGAATCAACGCAAACCAACGAGTCACAGAGCCAATGATCCAACACAACCATGGAGCCAAAAAACCACATGAGCCATAGTTCTATTAAGACAACGAACCAACATGAACCAAAAAACCACAGAGTTGACGATCCAACACAAACCACAATGCCAATGGATTAATGTAAACAACAGAGGCACAAAGCCAACAGATCAACACAAACCATAGTGCCAATAGAGATGGAAAATGACACAAACCACCAAGCGAATGAGTCAATGCAAACCACAATACCAAAGAACCAACATAAATAATAGAGCCACAGAGCGAGTGGATCAATGCAAACCATAGTTCCAACATACCAACATAAACAACAGAAGCACAAATCCAATGCATCAATACAAAGTAAATTGCCAACGAAGCTAGCTAACCAATGGAAATAAAAAAACCATAGAATTAGCAAGCCAACGAACCACATAAACTACAGAGCCAAAATAACAACTCAAATCATAGCGCTAACGTACCAACTTATGTTTATTGAATTCCAATCCAAGTTATGTTTCACTCATTCCATGGTGGGGTTACATATATATACAATTAAACCACTGGTCGGGCCTTGAGGTCGACCATATGACCATTCCATGTGATCATGACTTGATTTCTATGCAAAGACCCTTAGTCACCTTGGACTGAACCTCTATGCTATATGACCTAGGCTTAGGGGCTCATTGGCCGACCGCGTGGTGACATCAACATGACATCATCATGCCACATGGTGCCCATTGAGAGGACCACATGTCACCTAAAAATAGCTCGATTGGTCACTCCAATTGCCATATATTCTTACCATGTGTCAATCAACAGATCTTCTATATCACCCTGGTGACATCATCATGCTAATGTGTCAAGTTATAATTGGGCCACTATCGACCTCATCACCACACTGACATGTCATGCCATGTGGGGGTTCATGTTATTAACTAGTATGCAACTTTTCACTTTGACCGCCGTAGATATTTATCCATTCATTCACCGCCCTTGGATCTGCTAGAATAACCTATGGAATAGTGTGAAAGTACATGAATAATTTGTTTTTGATTACAAGATCATAGATCCAATCAGAAGATGCTTGAAATTTAACAAATTTGGTGTTTTTTCCCTTAATGTAGTTGTCAACTTAAAACTAACATATCTTCTCATTCGGGAGGAGTTTGACCAAGTGTGATATACCATTGGAAAGTAGTCAGAGAGGAATATCTAACCATACCATCCATAGACTATTTTGAGCATCATAACTTCAACAATAAACTTCATTCCACTTTGACATAATATTGTCAAGAGATTGGACTATCTTATTGCTTCCTTTGATTCATTGTTGATATTGTTGCTTCGTTAGACTTCCCCTTTGACATCAATGACACTAGTTGTCATAAATGACAACACTATGTCCAATAATGTGTTATTCTTTCCAAGCTGATTATGCATACTCTATTTTTGTATCTACATTTTATGCCACTACAAATGCTCTAAGGGTTCCATGTAAAGATCTTACTCTTGAATCTTTTTTTGACTCTTTGATGAGAGAGTAATATGAGATTTTTCTTAAAGTGATCAAAACTACATGTACATATAAAAATTCCTTAATGGCCCAATGGAAATATAAAATGAAGCATCTAATGAAGCAACATCCTCGAAATAATAAGAAAAACAAGGGTCCCAAACCCTCTCAACCAACTTCTACTCCCAATGGTGACCAAGGACCGAAATAAAAAAGTAAGAAAATTGAAAAATGTTGCAATTATTGTGGGAAAGAGTGTTATTTGGAGTCTAAATGTTTAAAAAAGATGGAGTTCTTGGATGCAAGAATGAAGAAATATAACATCAATATTGATTCTTATTCTTTTAACACTTCTGCTCATGGCATGCTCTTTTCTTGACGTATTTTTGTGCCCGACCACCTTCCCTGTGTATTACATACAATACCCCAACAATACTATACTTAGTCATTTTTCTACATACATCATGTGTGGAAACATCCCATTGCTCTACGCTCTGCACATCTCCATCTCTGCACACTCCTTCTCACACCCTCATAAACTTAGTCATTTTAATGTGTGGGGAAGAACTACATAACCCAACTCTCCACATACCTCATCCCTCGAACATTCATTTGTTCTACATAATCTATCCTCTATGTAGTTTACATTTTTGCATATCATTTTCTCCAAAAAAAAATCTCCCACACATATCAAATATCTGTACACAATATGCCATAAATGCCACTTCACCACCTTTATTCCATACTAAGTGGAAATCAACCATTTGCTCCTTTCAAGTTTAATTGAAATTTTATTTAAGAAATCCAGATCTTCAAGGTAAAAGGAGGTGCTTGATATTGTACTATATGAATTACCTACGATCACACCTCTTAAAAACTTGTCGTAATTTGTTAACTTCCATTAACATTATCACATGGCCTAATGAAGGTGGTACATGAAGAAGTAACATCCTAGTAAATGCCACTGCAAAATGAGGTAACAACTAAGAGTTTCAATAAAGCATCATTTAGCCATCACATATTCTTAAGTGCATTACAAACATAAGCATGATGGTGATGAAAAGGAAGAAGGAGCCAATTTGTGGGGATAAAACTAAATCATTGGCTCATTAGGACAATAATTTCCACTAGTAATCTGAATATTAGTGGTATTAAAATATGGCCCTAGAGGAGAATCAAAATAATAAGATTTGGAGCACGGGGTTGGAAAGTGTTGCATGCATTCCATAAGTCTTTGAATTCAAATAAATTGTTATCTAGTGTGCTCACCAATTTGATGCCAAGACGAGAACCATTAAGCTTTGCATAAAAAAGAACCCAATTCCATTAACTCCTAAGGTTTTCAGGAAGATATTGAAGCCGTCAGAGCCCATTAAGTTGTTGAAGTTATCTGAATTTGACACTTTCTTGGACTCTTAGGGTGGTGGAATGAATTCATTCAGGAATTCATGTTGCATTATGCATAGGTCCCATCTAGCATGTCCTTTATCGGTATCTATTTGCCAAGCCTTATATATACTTTCCTTAGTTATTTTTCTAGATCATGTGACAAGAAACTACTGCTAATGTACCTAGGTCAATTTTGTACATACTTTATTTTTCTTTAAAAAAGGATGTCATATTTGACTGGGCTAAAGTCATTTCAAATGAGATTTCCTTTTATTTTGTTAATTACTTGAATACCTAGTGATTCTTTATGACAACCTACCTGGAAATGGCCATTGTTTCTTGCAATTCATTCCATGGACTACCACATAAGAAAATTTTGAATCCTAACATAGAGCTAATGCAATTCTGACATAAGACCCCCTTCCATTTTTGTCAAGTAAAGGACATGTTTGTCAAATAGTTCAACCATTTAGTAGCAAGGCAAGAGACCAGGATAATATCCTTAGAAGCCCATAAGTTATTATGGGGAAGGGGATACATGAGGAAAAATAAGACCACACTCTCATTAGATTATATGGTATCAAGATAAACATCTATTACTAACCAAATTTGTTGTAAACATATGTTTTATTGTATAGGTTTACAAATAGTATCACCCCTTAACTATTTTATTTGAGAGAAAAATAAGTAGTTTATAACACTACCATATACTGTTGGAGACATTACCGTGAATAATCTGCTCACCTTGTGAAATTCTCTGAACTATTGAAGCTCTTTAATTTGGATGAGGCTGAATCCACCTAAGGATTTGACCCTCAAGGGATATTTTTGGAACACCTAGCATTAGTTAGATATGGAATTTTTTTTACCAAAGTCGTTCAAGAAAGTGGAGAAATCCACACTAGCCCATCCAAAAAGAACAAGGCACCCACAGTTGTTGATGATATAATTATAGAAGCAAGACCCAGTACTAAAGAGACAACTAAGGAAAGATGACATAATATGATTAGTACTCAACCTACTTCAACTCCATAGGCTTGCCATAGTTCCTCCTCAACTCAAGGAAGAAAGTATACTATAATAATTCAAGGAGATAGTAATGATTGGCAGTCTGATGGAGGAGATGAAGAAGAACCACCCCCGCGAGTCACCCTAGAAAGGTTTGATGTTATTATTTATCAAAAAAATCTCGAACAAAAAGGGGTCCCAATGTGCAAAATAACCCATAGATGTGGAAGTTGATAGTTCTACTATTGCAGGCTAGGTGGTATTGTGCACAGTCAAGACTAAAAAATTAGTCGAATAATTAGCTACTAAAGAGTCGGTCACCTTTGAAGATCGGTTTCTAACCATGCATAATACTTGTTATAACAAGGCTACTAAGAAGCTTCAATTTGAGAAGGTATGCATGCAAATTAAGAAGATTACCAATCAATGGAAGTATGAGGTGGACATTTTAGGAGTTGGACCTATAGGACTCTTAAAATTCAAGTAGGCTATAAGGGAAGCCCTTTGTTACTAAGAAATAGGAAGAGAATTTGTGGTTGAACATAAGAATAAATGAACTTGAAGAGGCTCTTAGCTCCATTTCCTTGTTCATGACCCCTATGCCTATCAAAGTGCCTGAATTTGTAGCAAGTACACCCAACACACCCCAAAAACTAAGAAAAGAAACCCAATTGTTAATTTCAACTAGATCCTATGTTGTAATGAACATAAATAAGCAACAAAAAATCACTTAAGAGGCATGGGAGGTTTCTCTACATTTAAGAAAAATATCTCAACAAATTTGTTTGTTCACTGATTATCTAAGGAAAGATATTGAACATGAGCAACAATTTCCCGACAATGAGTTTTCAACCTTCATTAATAAAATCAATACTCATACAAATTTCCAAAAAACTTAGCAAGGCCTCCCTGAAGGATAAAGGACTAAACAAATCGAAATAGGTTGGTTTGCAAGAATAAAATGTTACATGATGTTATCATGGAGTGTTCGAGTATTGATAATTGTAGGAATAACACCTTCCTCGAAGCCATTAAAGTTGTCAAAGACTTGTGGGACTCACAAATGTTTATGGACTCTACGTTGATCCCTAAATATGTATTGAAAATAAGAATTGTATTTTATTAGTCTCATTGGGTGTTGACTCTGAAAACTTAGTTTAATTTCTTGATGCTCAAATGAATAAATGGTTGGTCACATTTGTTTATGACAACGAGGACCAATTGGCTATGGTGGAGCAACTATGATGAGATGCACAAGGCTTAGAAGAAAAACTCTTTGCATTACGCGTTAGAAAAGACAATGATCTTTCCGATGAAGTAATACATTGAAAGGTGGCTTAGAAAGTCCCTAAATGAAATTGTCAATTGTAAGAAACTAATTGAGCGTTAGATTAATGAGCTTCTGATAGCCACATCTATACACGCTTCTACAATAGCCAGAAAGTATCATCATCAATTCATTCCACACATCAACTTTCTATAATTTTGTGAGTGTTATTTATTTAGTTTGAAGCGATTCCCCATTTTCTTCCTAGTCTTTGATCATCCAACTTTATGAATTGCCTTATATGTTTCTAAATTCGATCCCTGATTGCAATTTATTTTTCTCTTCTAGGTACCCTTACATTAACAGGTCCATGGGAGCCCAATCCTAATCGCTTAGGGACGAACACCTTTACATTTTGCATTAAATATCATAATTTTTTCAAGTGCTATAGGCACTTAACTTTATTTAGATACGTAAACTTATTCTTTGAATCTTGTACAGATATTTTTCTGGAAAACATCTTATTTGTGATTTCGTGACTTTTAAATAAGTAGTAGGAATCTCGTTAATGTTTTCTTATCCTCTTATGAATTTAAATGCTTCAAATAATTTTATAGTTCTTTGATATTTGGACCATACTCCTTTTTATTATGTCTATTGAATTTGCTTAAAATGTGTCCCGCTTGATATGTGTGTTGGAATTTCTAAGTCTATCCCGTTAGAAATTCTTCCTGTATCTGGTTTATTTCTTCCTACTTATTTAATTACTTAACAAGTTATTTACCATGTAAATATTGAAAATAAACACAATTACAGTATCAACATCTACATATCATCAATTGAAAGAAAACAAGCACACAAGTGACACCGTTATTTTTGGACCAATTTCCTCGGAAAAACCCAATGCGGGAAAACAAGTGCAGCTATTCAGAGGGTTTTATTATTATGCAGTTTTCAGAATACAACCAGGGTGCCAGAAATGACTCACCCAACAGAGAATGCTCTCGACAGTAGTACTTCTCCTCAGAGACAGATATTCTAACTGATTAATCACTGGATGAACGATCCCACAACAACAATTGCAACTTCCACTGCTCTGTGTCACTCTGACAGGGACTGCATCACCCTATCTGGCTCACCAACTCCCAGTCTGTCCCACAAAATCCTCCCAGTGCTGCCTCTTGGCCCTGTCATCTTTTCTAGCCTTTGCGTAGCTTCTGGAGCTTCTGTGTCAGCCCTTAGACCCTCTGTGTCACACACGCTGGCCTCTCCTGGCTCTGTGCAACTTCTAGCTGCCTCTGTGTAGACCCCAGCTGCCTATGGGTCAACCTCCAGGCTCTGCGCTATCTCTCTAGTACCAACTCTGCCTATCTGCTATGTATTCACTATCCCTCGTTGTTGATCACTGATTCTATCTCTCTTAGCAAACCCCGCTCTAGAGAATAGAATGACTGATCACTCTGGTGTATTCTCCAACTGACCCTCAAGCCTCCTCTTATACTTTTCTCATTGGTCCATCAATGGCCGAGATTAAATCTCTAATCAATGGCTAATATTAGATTTGGCTTGATCCATGACTTTTGGAACCTTCTAACCTAGTTTTATATTAATACCCATTAATATTTTATTTTTCCTAAGTTTAGACTTAGGAACTCCATTAAAAATATTAATTATTTTAATATCTCCCAAACTGGTTAGAATCTGCCCAAACCATTTCTGGGTTTTGGAGATCTCATGTGCTTTAGCCTCTCCACCAATTTTCATTGCTAGAGCACATCCGATGCTACCCAAAATCAACACTCCCTCTTAGCAAGGACTATGCTCTAGTAATACTCCACACTAAGCATCACCTTGATTATTCAGCACCGATCCCTATGATGATGCTAGGCCTCCCCACCCAACATCCTCTGCACTGTTGCATCCTATACTTCTGCCCATGGCCCTACCACTACCACCGTCGCATTTGTATGGCAGCTCCCTCTGCATCCGTGCTGCTATTGGTCCATCCTCCCAGCACTGCATCTACATTGCATCCCCTCTCATCATGTTGCATCATACTACTGCGTACTGCTACTTCACTGCAAGTCAATTACTAAGAAGTAAGTAACTGATCCACCCAACCTCTGACATCCATGTCAAGCTAGAAACACTCCCGATGCTGAAGCTTCCTCTGCTGCTAACAAGTTCTCCCTCTACTGACCTCTGCGCTGCTGCAACAACTCCCTGCATCTCACAACGTTGCACACCTCTTTGTGCCATCCTGCACTAGTGCAACACTCCCGTGCCTCTCGCACTATTGTAACCTGCTAGCCTTGCGCTATCCGGGGACTCCTGCACTGTAGCACTCTTTGTCGCTTCATCCGCATTCATTTCTACCTACATCTGCCAGTCCTGCTACTCCTCTTCGGGGCTCCCATAGCAAGGTATAATCCAAGAGGTTTGGTACCTCAAGGATTTTGCTCCTCATCGCCTGTAGTCCGCCTGACTACAGCTCAATGTCTCCCCACTTCTTCTCAAGTGGCACATGAGCACTCATGGTACAATCATCATCCTCCTTGACTTCTTTCTCCACCCTTGCTGGCGCTGTCTTGGTCTTAGAAGCCTCTCCCTTACTCTTCTTCTGAGGACACTAGTTTGCAAAATGACCTAGTTCCCCACAATGGAAACACTTGACCTTGGAGAGTTCCTTCTTCTTCCTCTTCTCCTGCTTTCTCGCAGATTCTAGAGCCGCATCCTCTTCTTCCTCCTTCTTGATTCTGACCCCTTTGCTGCTTTTCCCCACCTTGGTCACCCGTCTGATCTCTTCTTGATGAAGAGATGCCCACAGTTCCTCCCAATCCAGAAGGCTTGTCTTACCCAGTATGCTCTAGAAAAATACCTCCCAATCCTCTGAGACTGCATTCAATGCGGTCCTCACCGTCAATTCCTGATCCAGCGTGGCTCCTATGGAAGTTAGCTGGTCATGGATCTCCTTCAATTGACCAAGGAAGAAATCAATCTTCTCTCCCTTCTGCATCTGGTATGATCGTAGTTGATTTTCAAGTAACATCTTCCTCTGCACGGAAGTATGCTGGTACAATTTCTTCAAGGCCTCCCACATCTCATTTGTTGTGTCCTTCTCGGCAATATGCGGCACCACATGATCCTTGACCCCATCAAGGATGATGCACTTCACCTTGCACATTGCCTCCTCGTACTTCTCATTTTCAACTGGGTCAACTGGGATCGTTATTGTTTTCAAGGTGAAGTCCTTGATGCGATATCTGTCTAGAATGGACAAGATCCTAGCCTTCCAGACCACAAAGTTGGATGCTACATCCAACCTATCCTGATCTATCAGTCCATTCATGGCCATTATGCTGCTCTTCTTTCGACTCCTCTGACTCTCTCTACTTCCCTCCTGGAAGTCCTCTATTCGACTCCTGATGAGTCTCTTAACTTCCCGTCTGGAAGTTCTCGGTTCGACTCCCTTTGAGTCTCGATTTCCCTTCTGGAAATCCCTCTACCAACGTCAAGTTGCCCCATTTTGATCGTTTGTGAAACTACACCACTGATCCAGATCCCTTGGCTAGAAATCTGCCTCGGCAGCAACTCCCTCCCCCTTGGTCTTGCCCTGTTAGGTACTATTATGACCACGGTACCCCACCAGCTTCACTCCGCAAATTACTTGCAGCCTCCTATACCCCAGCAACTGAAGGATTGTGCCACTTGGCTCTGCACAACCCTGACATCGACAAATCATCTCCCCTAGCCAATTGCGTCAGCCCTCCTGGCCTCTATGTGAGCCTGATTCTGCCTCCCTTAGCCTCTGCGCTGCCTTTCTCTAGCCCATAATGATGATGCAGTTCCTCTGTGTCACTCCTTCTTTTGTCGCCTTCTGCATGGATTAGCCCTGTCACTTGTGACAGCTGAATTTGCTTGTATTGCTTTGCTAGCTGATGCCTTTAGTTATCCTGTGATATATAACCACGCTCCGGTACCATATTGGAATTTCTAAGTCTATCCTGTTAGAAATTCTTCCTGTACTTTGGTTTATTTCTTCCTACTTGTTTAATTACTTAACAAGTTATTTACCATGTAAACGCTGAAAATAAACACAAGTACAATATCAACATCTACAGATCATCAATTGAAAGAAAACAAGCACACAAGTGACACCGTTATTTTTGCACCAATGTCCCCGGAAAAAACTGTTGAAAGGTGGCAACAAGAATATTCCAATTTTAATTTGTCCTTGAATTAAAATTGTGAATTAAAATTTGAAATTAGTCTCACCAGCTGCTTGAAAATAATTAATTAATTCATTATGGATTAATTAGTTGGAGAAATTCAAGTTAGAAGTCTTTCTGAAGTCATGCAACAATTATCCCTTAAATTAAGGAGATTATCCCTTAATTAAGGAGATAAGATTGAGTTATATTTGAGTTGTAATTAATTAACTTAATTTACTGAGTTAAGTCCAGTTAAATTAGTTCCAAACTGTTTGAGGAACTAATTGTGAGTTATCAGTCAGTTGATGCATGCATGCACTTAACAAGTGTACTCCAGATAACTGAAGATTCCCTCATCAGTAACTCATGCATGTCTATTCTGAGAAAGACCCAATTGAGCTAAATGTCAAGGATAGTGTACTATCAGTTGCATGTTTTCTCCTATAAAGGAAACTCATGCATGCAGTCAAGGTAAGGTTCCTTGAGGATTGCGCAGTTCTGACAAGGTGTGAGATCAATTTTCCACTTGGTAACGAAAGGATCACCCAGGAGAAACTGCGCAAGGAAATAGGAGTTTGGAGGACAGAGATGAAGGTTTGTGAGAAGTCAGGTTCACTTGTGAGCATCCAAGAGGATTGTACTGAGAGCTAGCTAGCTGTGAGAGCTAAGGCTTTGTATAATTCTGATGTATTTCCACCTTGTATGATAATACAGATAGTGGGGTTTTTAGCTGAGGCTTTCCCCTGAGTATTTTCTGTGTTTCATGTGCATTGATTCTTCTTCTTATGGTTATATGTGTTCAGCTCGATCTTGCTCTATCTTTAAGCTTCCACAAGTTTGACAATAGAAGTAGATTATAGTATTTTGCTTTAGTATATTGCATTATCAGGTTAATCTACAGTCAGATTTTCTATATAAGTCTAAGAGCGAGATTTTTAGAGAATTTGCCGAATTTCTACATGGTATCAGAGCCAAGTTTATCGGAGCTGTGAACAGTGTACAGAGAAGAGAATTCAAAGTTTGAAGTTTGGGGTTGCAGGTGCAAATCGAATTCATATCATACTTCAAATCGATATGGGACATTATGCGACTAATTTCCCATCGAAGAAGTCCAAGAAGGGATCCTCGGGAGGGTCGGAAGGTGACGCATTATCCTCTCAGTTCGAAATGTACTTTACCCTCATGGCATGCATGGTGTCATCGATGATGGGTTGTGTCTAGTATATTGACAGTGGAGCCTCATTCCACATGACCGGTGATAAAAGTTTATTCAGTACCTTGGAGGAGAAAGACCTCAAGATGCGCATAGAGATGGGTGACGATGGAAAGTATAGTGTTTCAGGAGTGGGCACGGTTGCTTTTCAGAGGGAGCATGGAGCTCCTCTCACCTTGACAAATGTGATGTATGTGCCTGGACTGAAGAAGAACTTGGTATCAGTTGCGATGTTGGAGGACAAAGGCTACGATGTTGTTTTCAGTAAAGGAAAGGCATTCCTAAGACACATAGACATAGGTCAGACCAAGAGGATAGGGATTCAAGTGAAGAATCTCTATAAACTAGAGGTAGATGATTGTGTAGCATTGAGTACGAAATCAAAATTGGCGCAAAGCCAAGACATTGGCGAGTTGTGGCACAGGCGGTTGGGCCATTTGCATCATGGACTTTGAAGATAATGCAACAGATATCTACAGGACTTCCCAAAGGTAAACTTAAGCAAGTTGACTTGCAAAGGTTGTACCTTGGGAAATTACACCAAGTCTTCCTTTCATTATCGAGACAGTCGAGCAAAGGCTATCTTAGAGTGAGTTCATACTGATGTGTGTGGACCATTCTCGATGGCGTCCACAGTGAAGCAAAGGTATTATGTGATTTTAATTTTTCTCGTAAATGCTGGATTTATTTCATGCAAAAGAAGGACCAAACCTTCTCAAAGTTTTGTGAGTTCAAAGCTTTAGTCAAGAAAGAGTCAGGGAAGAAGATCAAGGCCTTGAGAAGTGATAACGGTGGAGAATATGTCTCTCGAGAGTTTAAGGACTTCTATGCAGCGAAAGGAATTAAATGGGAGTTGACGGTACCTCATAACCCACAACATAATGGGGTGGTCGAGAGGAAGAACATAACTATTGTAGGGGCAGCACAAGCGATGCTGCATGACCAAGGCCTACCACTTCACTTGTGGGCTGAGGCATGCAACACAGCAGTCTATTTGCAGAATAGAAGCTCACATCGCATACTTGGGATGAAGACACTAGAGGAAGCTTTCTCTGATAAGAGACCAGATGTGGGTCACTTTAGGATCTTTGGCTCATCGGTATATTGCCATGTGACAAAGGATGCATGGAAGAAGCTTGAGCCAACAACAGAGTTGGGATACTTGTGGGGTACACTAATACACCTCACAACTATCGGGTGTACTTGCCTACTAGTAGGAGGACAGTGGTTCACAAAGATCTCAAGTTTGATGAGAAGAAGGCCATGTGAGTTTCCCTTGAGAGGGAGCTCCAACTACAGGCTGTGGAGGAACGGTTGGTTCCTAAGGAGGAGGAGCCTCAGACTGATGCGGAGCAACCGCATGCAGAGGTTCCAGGAGTGGAGACATCCACTCAAGCAGAGTCTTCCAGAGATGGACGGAAGCGCACAAAAGAAGCTGACAGATTGTTGCAGGATGCGAGAGAGAATGTGGGAGCACCATCTTCTCAGTGCAAACAGAGGAGGTCACCTGAGAGGTACACTAGATACATGGCCCTTGTTAGGGAATGTGTTGAGATCGAGCCATCTTCCTTTGAGGAAGCAGTGTAGCAGCCGATTTGGGTTGATGTTATGGTGGAGGAGTATGACTCCATAGTTCGTAACAGTGTTTGCGATGTGGTTCTGAGACTGGAGAACAAGTCAGTTGTGAGTTCCCGTTGGCTTTACAAGGTAAAGCAAGCTGCTAATGGTAGTGTGGAGAAGCATAAGGCAAGATTTTTTGCCTGTGGCTTTTCACAGGTCGAGGGGATTGACTATGATGAGACTTTTGCACCTGTCGCAAGGTACTCATCTATCAGATCTATATTGGCACTATCAGCACAAATGGGTTGGAAGATCCATCAGATGGATGTGAAGACTGCATTCCTCAATGGCAAGATTCAGGAAGAGGTGTACATAGAGCAGCCAAAAGGTTTTGAGACCTTCGATCGTGAGTCGCATGTGTGCCGACTCAAGAGAGCGTTGTACAGGTTGAAGCAAGCACCTTGTGCTTGGTACACCAGGATAGACAACTACTTCATCTAGTTGGGCTTCACAAAGAGTGAAGCAGATGCGAACTTGTACAACATCATGGTGGAAGGTAAGTTCTTGATCATAGTTCTTTATGTTGATGATCTCATATTGACTTGCGATGATCAGTTGATCGTGTCTTGCAACGAGGACCTTGAAAGAGAATTCGCGATGAAAGACATGGGTCTCATGCATTACTTCCTTGGCATGGAAGTGTGGCAGAAGGATGGGGAGTTGTTTGTGTCTCAGGGAAAGTATGCCAATGAGATACTCAGGAGATTCCACATGGAGAAGTGCAAGCCCATGCAGACTCCTCTAGCTGGTAACTGGAGGAAGGAGGATGCTACTTCAGGAGAAGTAGTGGAAGCTACTGTGTACAGGAAGCTTGTGGGTTCACTGATGTACTTAGTGAACACATGACTAGATTTGTGCTATGCAGTGAACCAGCTAAGTCAAGCGATGGTTCAACCTACCAAGATGTTTTGGAAGGCGGAAAAGAATGTATTGAGATACCTCAGAGGCACATCTCAGTATGGATTATGGTACAAACGGACAGAGGGAGTGAAGTTATAGGGCTTCAATGATGCAAATTGGGTAGGGAGTCCATCAGATCGGAAGAGCACATCAGGAGGGATTTTCAACCTTGGGTCCGCGGTAGTTTCTTGGTACAATAGGAAAAAAAGGTCAGTTGCACTCAGCTCGGTAGAGGCTGAATACATGGCTGCAAGTCAGGCAACATGTGAGGCTATCTAGATGCAGAAAATCCTAGTTGGTTTGTTTGATCAGAGGATGGATCCGACTGTGATCTATTGTGATAGTCTGAGTTGTATCAAACTGTCTGAGAATCCAGTATTTCATGATAGGTCCAAGCACATCGACATCTGATATCATCATCTCAGAGACTGTGTAGCGAGGAGGATCATGTTGTTGCAGTATATTTCGACAGAGGAGCAAGATGCTAACATTTTGACGAAGGCATTGTCAAAGTGTAAATTCGAGTTCCATAGAGATAGTATCGGGGTGGCAGATAATCCCTTTCTTGTTGAGAGGGAGTGTTGAAATGTGGCAACAAGAATATTCCAATTTTAATTTGTCCTTGAATTAAAATTCAAATTTAGTCTCACCAGCTGCTTGAAAATAATTAATTAATTCATTATGGATTAATTAGTTGGAGAAATTCAAGTTAGAAGTCTTTCTGAAGTCATGCAACATTTATCCCTTAAATTAAAGAGATTATCCCTCAATTAAGGAGATAAGATTGAGTTATATTTGAGTTGTAATTAGTTAACTTAGTTTACTGAGTTAAGTCCAGTTAAATTAGTTCCAAACTGTTTGAGGAATTAATTGTGAGTTATCATTCAATTGATGCATGCATGCACTCAACAAGTGTACTCCAGATAACTGAAGATTCCCTCATCAGTAA
The DNA here is from genome assembly GCA_031772625.1 of Pinus tabuliformis. Lineage (NCBI taxonomy): Eukaryota > Viridiplantae > Streptophyta > Pinopsida > Pinales > Pinaceae > Pinus > Pinus tabuliformis. The sequence goes on from CM062804.1 coordinate 1,604,908,388, forward strand.
CTCATGCATGTCTATTCTAAGAAAGACCCAGTTGAGCTAAATGTCAAGGACAATGTACTATCAGTTGCATGTTTTCTCCTATAAAGGAAACTCATGCATGCAGTCAAGGTAAGGTTCCTTGAGGATTGCATAGTTCTGATAGGGTGTGAGATCCGTTTTCCACTTGGTAACAGGAGGATCACCCAGGAGAAACTGCGCAAGGAAATAGGATATTGGAGGGTAAGAGGAAGGCTTGTGAGAAGCGAGGTTTGCTTGTGAGCATCCAGGAGGATTGTACTGAGAGCTAGCTAGCTGTGAGAGCTAAGGCTTTGTATAATTCTAATGTATTTCCATCTTGTATGATAATACAAATAGTGGGGTTTTTAGCTGAGGCTTTCCCCTGAGTATTTTCTATGTTTCATATGCATTGATTCTTCTTCTTCTGGTTATATGTGTTCAGCTCAATCTACTCTATCTTTAAGCTTCCGCAAGTTTGATAGTAGAAGTAGATTATAGTATTTTGCTTTAGTATATTGCATTATTGGGTTAATCTACAGTCATATTTTCTATATAAGTCTCAGAGCGAGATTTTTAGAGAATTTACAGAATTTCTACAAAAAGCAATAAGGGAAAACCGGTGCAGCTATTCAGAGGGTTTTATTATTATACAGTTTTCATAATACAACTAAGGTGCCAGAAATGGCTCAACCAACATACAATTCCCTTAGCAGTAGTACCTCTCCTCGGAGATAGATATTTCGGTTGATTAATCACCAGATGAACAATCGTACAACAACAATTGCATCTTCCACTGCTCTGCATCACTCTGATAGGGACTGCATCACCCTACCCAGCTCACCAGCTCCCAGTCTGTCCCACGAAATCCTCCCAACACTACCTTTTGGCCCTGTGTCATCTCTACTAACCTCTCTGACCTTTTGAAGCTTCTACATCAGCCATTAGACCCTCTGAGTCACACACACTGGCCTCTCCTGGCTCTGTGCAACTTCTGGCTGCTCTCTGCGTAGGCCCCAGATGCCTCTGCGTCAACCTCTCTGGGATCTGCGCTGTCTCTATGGTACCAAATCTGCCTCTTTGCTATTTATTCACTGCCCCTCCCTGCTAATCACTGATTCTATCTCTCTTAGCAAACCCCGCTGTAGAGAATAGAATGACTAATCACTCTGGTGTATTCTCCAACTGACCCTCAAGCCTCCTCTTATGCTTTTCTCATTGGTCCATCCACGGCCGAGATTAAATCTCTAATCAACGACTAAGATTAGATTTGGCTTTATCCATGACTTTTGGAACCTTCTAATGTAGTTTTATATTAATACCCATTAATATTTTATTTTTCCTAAGTTTAGTCTTAGGAACTCCATTAAAAATATTATTTATTTTAATATCTCCCAAACTGGTTAGAATCTGCCCAAACCATTTCTGGGTCTTGGATGTCTCATGTGCTTTAGCCTCTCCACCAATTTTCATGGCTAGAGCACATCCGACGCTACCCCAAATCAACAATGTGAATGTTGAATGTAGTGGAATGAATCTTGAAGAGTACATTTATTTCTTTATCATTATTTATTTTTATTTCAAGAACACTTGGTCCACTCTTAGGTGCATGTGTCAGATGCTTACATTTTGATATTTTTATCTGGATACATAACATTTAGAATTAGAGCTTTGATCCTAAGGTTTTGCTGCTTCAAATGGGCCATCATGGGATTTTCACTATAACTTTTTTTTTCTGTGAAGCTTCAAACTATGAAATTGTTACCACATGAAGGAAATTTTTTGATGAATATCTGTTTACAATTTCAGACCTTGTTTCTCTATATTTTCTTATATATGGTCCAAGGAAGTTAAGAATTTTGTGTGATCCAAAATTCAGTCTCAAACAAGTGTCTTGGGGAAAATCATCATAAACTTATCTTCGAGCAACAGATTTGAATTCCGTAAAAATTAACTAAAAATTGCATGGAATGTATATTTTTGGTTATGATTTTTAGGGCTGAAGGTTTAACAATGACACGTGGAATACCGTACAAGCTTGATCTACTGGAGCAGTCCATAATTAAGCCATCCTGGGAGATTTGGCATCAATTTATCTTAAAGAATCCAATCTCAGTCTGACTTGTGGCATTGGAAAGAAGACATAGAAGATACCTTAAGACGCTATTTCAGAGCTTGGGAGGCCTAAATCACAGAGATCGAATAATTTCAAGGTTAGCCAAATCGACAAACTCAAAATCAAGCTCTTAAAAGGTGTGTATTTTTAAATTTGCATAATTTTGTTTAAAAATTTAGTTTGAAGTGATTCAAAGGGCATATTGAAGCATATATATCATTAATTGGTTCCAAAATTCCTCCCAAACAAAAAATGCTACACCCATTAAGCCCTCAGAAATCTCTACTATGACGCATGAAGAAGAAGAAGAAATGCAACATGATATATCAAAATTACGAGACCAAGTGCAACAAAGAGAAACCAAAGATGAACTGAAAGCGATGATGAATGAGTTTAAAAGAAGACATAAAAGTAGACATAAAAGGGGACATGGAAGGTTTAAAAGATGACATAAAAGCAGACATAAAAGGGAACATGGAAGGTTTAAAAGTAGACATGGAAGGTTTGAAGGAAGGTTTGACAAAGTTGCTACAAGAAAGGCTTCCTAGTGGTGACAAGGTATTCCATGAAACTCATGATGAGAAAAAAAGGAATGTGAATCATGATTTTAGAGACTCTAACTTTGGGTTGAATACCAACCATATTCCAAATATCGATATGAGGAAGTTTGATGGCAAGGATTTGGTAACATGGATACTACATATGGAGCAATTATTTGATTTACATGATGTGCAACACACAAAAAATGTACACATTGCATCTTTATATTTAGAACCCAATTAGTTTGTGTGGTATCAATGGAATTTTTTCTCATAAATCATTTTTCACTTGGAAAATTTTTACGGAGGAATTGATAACACATTATGAGGATACAAAGAGCAATACTTTCTTTATCTAATTGATAAATCTAAAAAAAGGGGTTCAATTGGTGAGCACATTGAGGACTTCCAACGATTGAGGAGCATCTTATTGATTTCTTCATATGAACTTTAAAGGATAACATCCAACATGAGGTTTTCCTTTGAAAACTTAAGTCATTGGAGGATGCATTTAGGGTGACAAGAAAAGTTGAAAGCAAAATTATGGCAACAAGGAAGTCTACCACTCACAACTATAAAGATGGAAGTGTTGCTACTCCTAGCCTCCCACAACCTACAAGGTTGACACAAAAAAAACTGGATGAAAAAAGAGCAAAAGGGTTTTTGTTATAGTTGTGATAGAAAATACACTAAAGGTAATATGTGTGTTGAGAAGAAATTATTTTATAAAGATTGTGAAGAGCAGGAAGAAAAAGAACAAGAAACATCAAAAGAAGAACATATACACCAAGAACCTACCCCAGGGGTTGAAAAAGAAGAAATGAATCTGACCGTATCTTGTAATGCATTGGCAGGAATTGCTATTCCTAAAACTCTCGAGATAGAAGGATATATCAAGAAGAAAAAGGTAATAGTGCTGATTGATTCAGGTAGTACCATAATTTTACTCATTGTAAGATAGCCAAGGATTTGAATTGATTTCTATATCCAACACCATAGTGCCAAGTGATGGTCGCAAATGGAGGAATTATAAATTGCTTAGGTAATTGCCATAATATCAATCTAATCATGGGGGATATGCATTTAATAGTCCAATTCTTTCCATTCCAATGGATGTTGTTGATGTTGTATCAGGATTAAAATGATTACAATCTTTGGGGATGATAACTTTTAATTTTCAGGAACTTTTCTTGAATTTTTTCTGGGAAGGAAAGGAAATTGAATTAAGGGGTATCCCTAGGAATCCTGGGAAAATAATCAACTCTAATGGCATGACAAAGCCTTTGAAAAAGGAGTGACAAGGGGTAATGTTAGGATATTCCGACACATAGGAAATAGTTAAGTATAACTTGGTCTAGTTTAGAGTTAGGTAAAGTGTGCTTCTTTACTATGTACTTTTGTAACTTACAATCCGACGGTCACAATATGTAGTGATCTGACGGTTCATTCTCTCCTCGGTATTACCGACACTTGATCCGTGGCTTAACACCTGATTGGTCCATGATCTCTATTTAAAGAGCATGGAGGGTTATTTGTAGGGTAACAACTCATGAGAGAAGCTTATGTAAATTTTCATTCTTTTATTAATAAATTGCTTGAAGTGGCCGCGTTGGCTTAGGTCGTGGATTGTTTCCCTCTTTGAGGGTTTTAACCACGTCAACAATACTGGTGTATTGATCTGTGATTTGTTTGTGAGCGGTGTCCTTTGGTGTTCTGTCTGAGGAACTTACCCTATAAATTCCTACATGGTATCAGAGCTATTTGAGGGCGCATCCATTGGTGATCCAAATCTGAAGTTAGTAGAACTGCATCTGACTATCATTTCCTAGATCTACTGTTTATGACTACTTTCGGGCCGAGAGGACTGCTTTATTGTATTAGAGCATCTTTTCCAGTGAGGAACCCCTTTCGTTTCATGCGAAAAGGTTTCTGGTAGCCCTAGCTACGTCATTTTTAAGATCTGGAGGTATACAGTGTTTATTTGCAGTTTTTAGTTATTTTCTCTCTGTTTATTTCGGTTTATTTAGCTCTTTGTTTTTTTTTATTACCGAATCTATACCTTTCATTTCTGTGTATGCTCTTTGCCCCGTGACTCTGTGCGATCTAGGCAAATCAGAAATAGAAAGGAAGTATTTTTCTCATGCGTATGCTCTTTTCCGCCGCGCCTTAGTGTGATCTCGGAAAATCAAAAACATTGAGGAAAATAACTTCAAGCCGTAAGGTTTGTTTTTTTTGTATGTCTGTGTTGGGTTTTGTGTTTTTTGTTATGTAGGCAAAAAGAGAGCTTTCTCAAGTAAGCACGCACCGCAATGCTTCAGTGACTAAAAAAAAAAAAAAAAAAAACCCTTCCTCTTTTCCAAAAATTACTAACTTTTTAATCTAGCTCACTTGGTCCAAAGCTACTTTATGAGAATAGAGGTCTTGAGTTCAAATCTTTCTTTTTGTTGAGCAAATTAGATTAAGTTTGGAAAGGGGGCGGATTTTTTTTTTAAATATAACAGTATCATTCATTTCCGCACTTCGCCGGCATCTTCAACAACTTTTCTTCAAAAAGCCATAACTTTTTCATCCAGAAGCCGTTTTCAGAGCCGTTTTTTTTAATCAGCGTAATTTATTCGAGATCTTTCCATTGGAACACTTAGATTCAGCATCTATAGCTTCAGTTTCTGTTAAAATGGAAAGTCCATGCCAAGTTATTCTTGATAGCACCAACTACTACCTACAATGGTGGTCCTACATTGTGGATTTACTTAGAAGTAAAGGTCTTTACAGAATAGCCTCAGGCCAAGAAACCAAACCAAAAGATGAAGATAAGCCAGCCAAATAGGAAAATAGGCAAGATCAAGCACGTGGGTTGATAGGGATGTCTACTTTTCCAGACCTCAGATTCCATATCGCAGAATTTGATACTCCTAATGAAGCAATGAAACAAATCACTAAAGTTTTTGGAATTAAAAATGAACTTAGAGCCCATCAACTCGAAAATGAGTTGCTTACATTGGACCCTAATAATTTTTCTTCCATTAAAGATTTTTTGTCCAAGTTCAAGACCCTTAGACTTCTCTTGGAAGGTGTTAATGTTAAGAAAGAAGATGGTAACATTATCTATTCCATTCTTACTAAGTTGGGACCAGCCTACTCTGTGTTTGTTTCCACCTTCCATTCTACAAGAGAAGCCTCCATTTCTCAAGGACAAGACTACGAGTCCCCTTCCTTTGATGCCTTCTGTGATTCTTTAATAAGAGAACAAGAAAAACTCTTACATCTTGGTCTTCTTAAGCTTGGAAACTCTTCTAAGAAACCCTTAGCCGCCCAGTAGCAACCAAATTCAAAGAATCCTAAGAAGCCATATCCTAAAAAGAATGGTCCTAAACCAAACAAGGGTCCTAAGCAATTTCAGTCTCAAAATAAAAAATCATTTCAACGAAATGATAAGGCAAATAAAAACAAAGGGAAGAAGACTGATAGACATTGCCACTTTTGTAATCGAGATGGCCACTTAGAATCCAAATGCTTTAAGAAGATGGAAGCCTTGGAAGCAGAAATGAAGAAGCATAACATCCATTTGGAGCACTCAACAACTTCAACTTCATCTTCAAGAATAACACTTTCTGCATGTGGTTGTCAATCATCTCGGTCTGGATATGCACTAAATGTATCTTCGTCTTCTCATTCTCATGAGTGGCTCATTGATTCTGGAGCTTCTTATCACGTGGCCAAAAACAAAGCCATGTTTTCTTCTTTAAATGATTGTAACACCAAAAATATATATGATGGTGATGATAGATCTCTTAGTGTTGTAGGGACTAGAACTATTCATATAGACAATGGTCAATTCAATGATGTATTATATGTTCCAACCTTATCCTGCAACCTTCTATCTGTATATCAAATAACTCATTCAAGTGAAGGTAAAATCATTGAATTTTCACCTCACGATGTTGTAATTAAGGACCTAAGAGATCCTAGACAGATTTTAGTTACTAGCATTGCTGATGATTCTACAAGGTTGTATAAGTTTAGCAACTTTGGGTCATCAAATCTTCCCTCGGTATTTGTTGCTCATAATGATGAAGTGAGCAAACTTTGGCATGAGCAATTTGGTCACTTAAACTATCGCTCCCTTCAGAATCTATGTAAATAAAATATGGTGACAGGTCTTCCAATGGTATCTTGCAGAGATGGTGTTTGTTCCGGATGTGTACTCAGAAAACATCATTGGGATAGTTTTGAAAAACGTGCCTCTTGGCACGCCTCATCCCCTTTACAACTTGTGCACAGTGATTTATGTGGTCCACTTCCAGTTGTTTCAATCTCTGGCTACAAGTATTTCTTAACTTTCATTGATGATTTCTCCAGACGCACTTGGGTATACTTCTTAAAACTTGAGAGTGAAGTATTTAACATGTTCTTGGCTTTTAAGGCCTTTGTTGAAAAACAATTTGGACATCAAATTCTTAAGCTAAGATCTGATAATGGCGGAGAATATGTTAACAACAAATTCATCAAGTTTTGCACTGAGAATGGAATTCAAATGCAACATACTGTTCCATATACTCCACAACAAAATGGTGTAGCTAAAAGGAAGAATCACACCTTAAAGGAAATGGCTAATTGTATGATTCAATCTAAAGGACTTAGTCTTAATTTTTGGGCAGAAGCAATTAACTGTGCAAATTACATAATAAATTATACTCCTACTGTTATCTCAAAATCAGACCCTGGAAGGCTGCTGACCAGGAAGACCTTAAGTAACTATTTCAAACCTACTTTATGTTGAGGCTTAGCCTCCCCAACCTGAGAGGGCTCTCTCAAAGGATTAATGTTTTTTATTATGATTAAGATGGCTAACTCTTGTGAAACAAAGATAGAAAAATGAGAGTGGTTGAAACACAATTAGAAGGTATCCATTGGGCTTATGGAGTCACAATCGTTTCAGTATAACAATGACATCAACCTTACATAGAAGTCAGGGCATTTAGATTTCTACCATTCAGAACACACCAGAAACATCTAGGGCAACACAGTTTATAAATATGTGAAGGAAATTAGAGCACAATCAGTGATTTCTAAGTAATCACACATCTATACTACTGCAAATATTGAAGAGAAGATAATACACAACATTCTGAACAGTAAACTCCTTCTGATTCCTGAGAAGTAAAGCCAAGTTCTGTATTACTAAAACAGAGTCATATACATAGCACAATAGTTACAATTTCTCTGAAATTTTCCAACCCCCAGTACATTGCTGTCTCTACTATATATAGAATTATTTACAAGGCTGAGATTCCTCCTCCAGCATGAGGGGAACTCGAAGTATGCTTGCTATGACACCTATTCAAACTTTAACTTCTTATTAAATGCAACAAACTGCTAACTAGACGTTTTAGAAACCTAAGACAATTAGGAGTCTAATTCTATACCATGCTGATAATAACATTAATTACAATCAAATCTCGTTCTCTGACAAGTGGTCTCCTTCAATTTAGTTGTGGTGGATGTTCGAAGCTCCTTACTGGTCCTTAAGGAAACCACTCGGCAAGTAAGGTTATATTCAAAATTTTGATGATTTACCTTGTTACAGTTTCTTGAAGAATGCTACATCTCTACTCAGTTTTGATAGCTTCAGGACAGTTGAAAGAGATATGTCAAGATAAAAGAGGCTCAAGACAGTCAAATTTTGGCATTAAGACTCTGTTTTTGAAATTACACAGCAGTTTCGTAGCTACATGTTACAATTCGGTTGATCAATTATGATTGACAAAGCGGAAAATCTTTTTGAAAGGTTTTTTCATCACACATGTATACGGGAAAGGCTTACAGCACATGAAGAACGTGGCACTCAAATAGATTGTTGGGTAATTAAAGAAGATCAACATGGTTAATTGGTTCCGAATATCTTTGAGGAAACCAAAAGCATAAAAACAAGGGCAGTTTCCTACTTCTCAGCAGCAGTAAAGGGATAAGACATTAAGGACCAGTAAGGAGCTTTGAACATCCACCACAACTAAATTGAAGGAGACCACTTGTCAGAGAACGAGATTTGATTGTAATTAATGCTATTACCAGCATGATGTGGAGTTAGACTCCTAATTGTCTTAGGTTTCTAAAACGTCTAGTTAGCAGTTTGTTGCATTTAATAAGTAGTTAAAGTTTGAATAGGTGTCATAGCAAGCAGAATTCGAGTTCCCCTCATGCTGGAGGAGGAATCTCAGCCTTGTAAAGAATTCTATATATAGGAGAGAGGGCAATGTACCAGGGGTTGGAAAATTTCAGAGAAATTGGAACTATTGTGCTATGTATATGACTCAGTTTTAGTAATACAATACTTGAATTTACTTCTCAGGAATTAGAAGGAATTTTACTGTTCAGAATGTTGTGTATTATATTCTCTTCAATATTTGCAGTGGTATAGATGTGTGATTACTTAGAAATCACTGATTGTGCTCTAATTTCCTTCACATATTTATAAATTGTGTTGCCCTATATGTTTTTGGTGTTTCTGAATGGTAGAAATCTAAATGCCCTGACTTCTATGTAAGGTTGATATCATTGTTATACTGAAACGATTGTGACTCCATAAGGCCAATGGATACCTTCTAATTGTGTTTCAACCACTCACATTTTTCTATCTTTGTTTCACAAGAGTTAGTCATCTTAATCATAATAAAAAAACATTCAACCCTTTGAGATAGCCCTCTCAAGTTGGGGAGGCTAAGCCTCAGCATAAAGTAGGTTTGAAATAGTTACTTAAGGTCTTCCTGGT